>VWZE01025772.1:68848-89973 GCA_013396675.1 Eubucco bourcierii | reverse complement strand
CAAAACAGGAAAAAAAAAAAAAAAAAGAGATTTTCAAGGAAGAAAAGGAGGAGGGGGAAAGGCTTTCTGGTGCTTCTTCAAATCCTCTTGAGGTGCTTGTCATTGCCTACACTCAGGAAGTTGTCCTCAGTGCATTCAGATGCCTCATGAAGTGGTTATGTAGTGCACCTAGCCCTAGTTTGTGCATATGGTCTGATTGGCTCATGGTGATAAACTCAGGTACAGTGCAAAAGGAGAGCACAGTGCAAAAGGAGAGCACAGTGCAAAAGGAGAGCACAGTGCAAAAGGAGACTCCAGTGCAAAAGGGAGCAGAATGCAAAAGGAGAGCACAATGCAAAAGGGAGTAGAGTGCAAAAGGGAGCAGAGTTCAAAAGGAGAGCACAGTGTGAAAGGGAGCAGAGTGCAAAAGGGAGCAGAGTGCAAAAGGAGAGCAGAGTGCAAAAGGAGAGNGAGCAGAGGGCAAAATGAGAGCAGAGTGCAAAAGGAGAGCAGAGTGCAAAAGGAGAGCAGAGTGCAAAAGGAGAGCACAGTGGAAAAGGAGAGCAGAGTGCAAAAGGAGAGCACAGTGCAAAAGAAGAGCACAGTGCAAAAGGGAACGCAGTGCAAAAGGAGAGCAGAGTTCAAAAGGAGAGCACAGCGCAAAAGGGAGCAGAGTATAAAAGGAGAGTACAGTGCAAAAGAAGAGCACAGTGCAAAAGGAGAGCACAGTGGAAAAGGAGAGCAGACTGCAAAAGGGAACGCAGTGCAAAAGGGAGAAGAGTGCAAAAGGAGAGCAGAGTGCAAAAGGAGAGCACAGTACAAAAGGAGAGCAGAGTGCAAAAGGAGAGCACAGTGCAAAAGGAGAGCACAGTGCAAAAAGGAACACAGTGCAAAAGGGAGCAGAGTTCAAAAGGAGAGCAGAGTGCAAAAGGGAGCAGAGTGCAAAAGGGAACACAGTGCAAAAGGGAGTAGAGTGCATATGGGAGCAGAGTGCAAAAGGGAACACAGTGCAAAAGGGAGCAGAGTGCAAAAGGAGAGGAGTGCATAAGGTAGCAGAGTGCGAAAGGGAACACAGTGCAAAAGGGAGCAGAGTGCATAAGGGAGAAGAGTGCAAAAGGGAGCAGAGTGCAAAAGGAGAGGAGTGCATAAGGTAGCAGAGTGCGAAAGGGAACACAGTGCAAAAGGGAGCAGAGTGCAAAAGGAGAGCACAGTGCAAAAGGGAGTAGAGTGCAAAAGGAGAGCAGAGTGCAAAAAGAGAGCAGAGTGCAAAAGGAGAGCACAGAGCAAAAGGAGAGCACAGTGCAAAAGGAGAGCAGAGTGCAAAAGGAGAGCACAGTGGAAAAGGAGAGCAGAGTGCAAAAGGAGAGCACAGTGCAAAAGGGAACAGAGTGCAAAAGGATAGCACAGTGCAAAACGGAGCAGAGTGCAAAAGGAGAGCACAGTTTTTGTCTGCCACCTGTTTTTATGGAACAAGTTGTTACACTACATAACTCTTGAAACCCTTACGTAGTGCATCTAGCCCTAGTTTGTGCGTCTGGTCTGACTGGCTCACTGTGCTGAACTCGGGGGCAGTGTAAAAGGGAGCAGAGCTTTTGGCTGCCACCTGTTTTTACGTAACAAGTTGTGTTTGCTAGACAAGCCATTTCAGGGGTGAGCAGCACTCCTGAGCTCATAGGAAGGTCAGCCAGCCTGTGCTGCCAGGGCAGAAACTCCCAACAGCACCCAGACAGACCTGCCTTGGTCCAGTGCTCCTGGTTTACAGGCAGCTTGAGGCTTGTAAACTCCATGCACTCTGAAAGGTCGCAGAATCACAGAGTGTCAGTGGCTGGAAGGGACTTCCAAAGCTCACCCAGTTCAACCCTCCTGCCAGAGCAGGATGACCTAGAACGGATCACACAGGAATGCGTCCAGGTGGGTTTGGAATATCTCCAGATAAGGAGACTCCACAACCCCCCTGGGCAGCCTGTTGTAGTGCTCTGTCATCCTCACAGGGGAAAAAAAAATCCTCCTCATGTTTAAATGAAACTTCCTATCCCTGAACTTCCACCCATTGCCCCTTGTGCTGTCACTGGCATCACCCAGCAGAGCCTGGCTCCAGCCTCCTGGCACTCACCCTGCACATATTGATACCCATTGCTGAGGTCACCTCTCAGGCTCCTCCTCTCCCAGCAGCACAGCCCCAGCTCCCTCAGGCTCTCCTCCTAACAGAGCTGTTCCATTGCCTTCAGCAGCTTTGTGGCTCTGTGCTGGGCTCTCTCCAGCACTTATATGTCCCTCTTGAACTGTGAAGCCCAAACCTGGACACAGGACTCCAGATGTGGCCTCGGCAGGCTACTTTGTGTGCAAGGCACAGCTGGAGAGCTCAACTCCCTGCCTTGGCTTTCTGCATTGCTCTTTTCCATACTGTAACTCGAACATTAGCTCCAGTCTGTCAGAATTTGGATGCACTGTGTTCTGCAAGTGCTTAAAGGTTTCAGGTATGGTGGACTCCCAGGTCAGCAGAGATGAAAGAGGTGCCAGTATTGACAGATTGAAACATTTTATGTAGAGCTTAATTAAACAGAAAAAAATTCTGATATGGGGAATGTGATGTCATAGACCCAGTACTATGCAGTAGTAGTATCTATGAGCAGCAGCCCATGTGGAATGTGTAATCTTGCCTTCATTCTGCAGTGCTGACTTCCACAGATCGTAAACCTCCTGGGTTCTGGAGGTCTGCAGAAGGCTGAAAGTCTCAAGTACTGCTCTGATGTGTTGGCCTATCTGTCCCCAGGGACCAATGTGATGTGTTGCGTACTGGTAGGCTGCAGGTGGCCCTGTGTGAAAAGGTCTTTCTCAGCACACAGCCACATGGCAGGTGTTCCAGCACCTGCTGGAACTGTTGGAGTGGGTCCACAGGAGGCCACAAAGATGATCAGAGCAGCAGCTCTGCTGTGAGGACAGGCTGAGAGAGTTGGGGCTCTGCAACCTGCAGAAGAGAAGGTTTCCAGGAAACCTCAGAGTAGCCTTCCAGGATCTGAAGGGGGCTTCAGGAAGGCTGGGGAGGGACTACTGACAAGGTCTGGGAATGCCAGGAAAAGGGGAATGGGTTTGAAGTGACAGAGGGGAGATTGAAAGTGGATGTTAGGAGGAAGTTGTTTGCAGTGAAGATGGTGAGACACTGGCACAGGTTGCCCAGGGAGGTTGTGGCTACTCCCTCCCTGGAGGTGTTCAAGGCCGGCTTGGAGGAGGCCTTGAGTGACCTGTACTAGTGGGAGGTGTCCCTGCCTGTGGCAGGGGGTTGGAATTGGATGATCCAGATGTTAGGAAGAAGTTCTTCAGCATGAGGGTGGTGAGAGCCTGGCACAGGTTGCCCAGGGAGGTGGTGGAAGCCTCATCCCTGGGTGTTTTAAAAGCAAGGCTGGATGTGGCTCTGGGCAATATGATGTGGAGTGAGGTGTCCCAGACCATGGCAGGGGCAATGGAACTGGATGATCCTTGAGGTCTCTTCCAGCATGGCAATTCTGTGAATCTATGATAAAGTGTTATCAGTGTTTGTATTATTACTTTTCTCTGCAGATCCCTGAGCTACTGAATGGATTGAAAGGACACCAGGTTAGGACTTGCAGGGAGTAGGGAAGAATCCGCTGTGTATCATGATTAGAGTTTTATTTTCTGGATCACAGGCTCACAGGATGTTAGGGGCTCATAGGGACCTCTGGAGAGCTTCCAGTCCAATCCCCCTGCCACAGCAGGACCACAGAATCTAGCACAGGTCACACAGGAACACATCCAGACAGGGCTGCAAAGGCTCCAGAGAAGGAGACTCCACAACCTCCTGTGCCAGGCCTCTCTCACCCTTACACTCAACAACTTCTTCCTCATGCTGAGCTGCAACTTCCTGTGCTGCAGTTTCCATCCCTTGCCTTTGTCCTGTGGCAGAGCACAAGTGAGTAGAGGCTGTCCCTGTGCCTTCCTTCCTGACCCCCAGCCCTCAGCTCTTGACAGACATTGCTCAGATCCCCTCTCAGCCTTCTCCTCTGCAGACTAAGCAACCCCAGGGCTCTCAACCTGTGCTCCTCAGGATGCTCCTTCTACATCCTTGAAGCCCTCCCTTGGGCTCTTTCCAGCAAATCCCTGTCCCTCTTGAACTGGATGCAATATTCCAGGTGAGGTCTCACCAGGGCAGAATATTTGGGGAGGTCAACCTCCCTGGATTTGCTGGACACACTCTTTCTAATGCCCCCTAGGACCCCTTTGACCTCTTTGCCCACCAGGGCACATTGCTGCCCATGCAGAACTTGTTGCCCACCAGCACTCCCAGGTTCCTCTCCACAGAGCTGCCCTCCAGCAGATCCCCTCCCAGCCTGTACTGCTGCAGGTTATTGATCCTCCCCAGGTGCAGGACTCAGCACTGATCCCTGTTGAACCTCATTTGGTTCCTCTGTGCCCAGCTCTGTCTGTCGAAGCCTCACTGAATGGCCTCGCAGCCTCCAGGTGTCTCACAACCTCCCTGGGCAACCTGTGCCAGTGCCTCACCACCCTCACTGCAAAGAACTTCCTCCTAACATCCAGCCTAAATCTCCTCTCTACCACTTCAAACCCATTGCCCCTTGTCCTGGTATTGCAAGACCTTGTCAGTAGTCCCTCCCCAGCCTTCCTGGAGCCCCCTTCAGATCCTGGAAGGCCACTGCAAGGTCTCCTGGAAGCCTTCTGTTCTCCAGGTTGCAGAGCCCCAACTCTCTCAACCTGTCCTCACAGCACAGCTGCTGCAGCCCTCTCAGCATCTTCGTGGCCTCCTCTGCACTGACTCCAACACTTCCATGTCCTTCCTGTGCTGTGGGCTCCAGAACTTCACACAGGACTCCAGGTGGGCTCTGAGGAGAGCAGAGTAAAGGGGCAGAATCCCCTCCCTTGCCCTGCTACCCACACTGCTCTTGCTGCAACCCAGCACATGGCTGCATTTCAGCCCCTTTGCATTTCAACCCCTTTGCAGTTTTTTAATTAAAAAAAAAAAAAAAGAAAAAAAAAAAAAGAGATGAATCTTATCATAGAGTATCTGTTAGCCCTGTGGGTATGCCCCTGGCTCAGAGATGAGACTTCAGGTTTATTCTTTATAATATAAAGATTCCAATCTGTTTTGTCTGGAGCTGGAACTGTTTGATGCTCTCTGCTATTCTCAGAACAAACACTTTTATGCTGAACAAAAGGATGTCTGCAGGCTATCTTCTCCTGAAGTGATGTGTAGTGTAGTGCTGTTTGGTTTGGTTTGAAGTGTAAAGCACTTTCTCCAAGGCTGGAGGATTAGCATTGTCTCTGACAGGGACACTCAGATAAATTAGGCTACCATAAAGATAAATACTGCATAGAGTGTTCAGATTTTTCTGAGGTATTTGTATATCATCTCACCAGAACGTGGGGCAAAATTATAATGGAGAAGTTCAGACTTCCTACCACAAGTTTAACTGGGGTAGAGCAAGTCAAATCCAAGTGAAGGGTGGCAAGGTTTTGACAGATTTTGGAGTACAACTTGAAAGAAAGAACTGAAGTATTTCCTCTCAGGTAACTACTGTGAATTTCTCTCCACCTAACCTGTGGTTGACTTTGCTCTGGAATTGCTGACCCTACCTGTAGTGTGCTCGGATAGAGTTGGGTTATCAATGTGCTCCTGTGGGACCAAAACCAACCATCTGCTGGGCATCTGATCCCCAGCAGCCTGGGCAACAGGGGCAGGGAGGGGATTCTGTCCAGGCTACTGTGCTCTGCTGAGACCCCTCCTGCAGTGCTGGTGCCAGCTCTGGAGTGCTCAGCACAGCACAAGCAGTGATCTGTTGGAGTGGGGCCAGAGCAGTGCTGGCAGGGCTGGGAGGCCAGGCTGGCAGAGTTGTGGGTGTTCAACCTGGAGAAGAGAAGGTTCCAGGGGGACCTTAGAACAGCAATTTGAAGGGAACTACAGCAGAGCTGGAGAGGGAGTAGTTGCAAAGGTTTGGAGTGATAGGATGAGAAGTGATGGCTTCAGACTGGAAGAAGCTGGATTTAAGTGAGACATTAGGAGGAGATTCTTCCCCATGAAGGTGATGAGGCACTGAAACAGGTTACCCAGAGAAGCTGTGGAGGCTCCAAGCCTGGAGGTATTCAAGACCAGGACCTTCAGCAGATTGGTGTAGTGTGAGCTGTCCCTGCCCATGGCAGAGGGTTGGAACTAGATGGTCTTTGAGGTCCCTTGCAACCCAGGCCAGTCTGTGAACTGTGTTAACTTAGTTGAGACTGTTTTTTGCTCTTGAAACTTAGTGTTTCTTCTACTTGTTACAGTGCTTTGTAAAACTATGCAACATTTTCTCACAGTTAGTTCAAAAGCAGTGATTTCTTGTGTCAGGTTCTGGGCCCCCCAGTTCAAGAGGGACATAGAACTGCTAGAGAGAGTCCAGCACAGAGCCAGAGAGATGCTGAAGGCAATGGAACAGCTCTGTTAGGAGGAGAACCTGAGGGAGCTGGGGCTGTGCTACTGAGAGAGGAGGAGCCTGAGAGGTGACCTCAGCAATGGTTATCAATATGTGCAGGGTGAGTGCCAGGAGGCTGGAGCCAGGCTCTGCTGGGTGATGCCCAGTGACAGCACAAGGAGCACTGGTGGAAGCTGAAGCACAGGAGGTTCCATGGAAACGTGAGGAGGAATTTTCTCCCTGTGAGGATGACAGAGCACTAGGAACAGGATGCCCAGGGGGGTTGTAGAGTCTCCTTCTCTGCAGATATTCAAGACCCTCCTGGATGTGTTCCTGTGTGGTCTGCTCTAGGTGATCCTGTTCTGGCAGGGAAGATTGGACTGGCTGAGCTTTGGAGGTCCCTTCTAGCCCCTGATGTTCTATGACATTGTATGATGCTAGGTCTCCTCCTTCCTGGCAGAAAGGAAGCTTGTCTGTGTGCATTCATCCACAGATGCCACAGCTGTGTGCATTTGCAGGGCTCTGGGGCAAGCAGGAAGACTCCAGCTGAATCCAGGAGGAGATCGTGTGTCATTCTATATATAATAGAACACATTATAATGTACATGATAGTCTGCATACACTCCTGGATGCCAGGAAAGACCTTTTTAGCTATTCCACAGGTTGCTCTGTGGCTTTTTCCTCTCCAAACTCATTTCAGTCTCTTCACCAGTGGCTCAAAACTGATGCTAGCATTTATGCAGATATCACATTCACTGCTTGCTCTGCAATCCTATCTTGTGACCTTAGGCTTTATAGAATCATAGAATCATAGAATGTTAAGGTTGGAAGGGACCTCAAGGATCATCTAGTTCCAACCCCCTGCCATAGGCAGGGACACCTCCCACTAGTACAGGTCACTCAAGGCCTCGTCCAGCCTGACCTTGAACACCTCCAGGGAGGTTGTGGAGCACAGAATCACCCAATGTGATCTTTGATCACATTGGGTGATTCTGTGCTCCACAATCTCCCTGGGCAACCTGTGCCAGTGTCTCACCACCCTCACTTAAATCTTCATATACAGTCCTAGGGCACTCAGTGCTCACATTATTCCTGACTGCTGTCACTGCAAAGCCATCCAAGTTGTATTTATGGCATTTCCAAGTGCACTGATGGTTTTATGGGTGAAATTAATTAGAGCATCTACACAGATAAGTTTGTTGCTCACTGCTTTCTTCTCATCTCTCCATCCCAGCCTAATTAATGGGCTTTATTTTTTTAATTTTTTTTTTCATTCCAACCTACCATAATTTTAATGGTGTTTCTTCTGAACAAGTTTTAATTATATTTTATAATCTATAATACATTATACTTTCTCCTGCCTTGTGCTAACAGGGTGATAATCTGGAAAATGATACTCCTCTGCAGGCTGCTGCAGACGATGAGTGATGAGCAGTACAACCACAAGCTGTTTTGTCTCTGAAAAGGGATGGCAGCTGCTGATGCAGCTTTGCTTGCTCACCAGCTGATCACAGAATCACAGAATTCACCAGGTTGGAAAAGACCTCTAAGATCACCAAGTCCAACCTCTCACCTAACCCCTTCTAATTAACTAGCCCATGGCACTAAGTGCCTCATGCAGCCTCCTCTTAAACACCTCCAGGGATAGAGACTCAATGACCTCCCCAGGCAGCCCATTCCAATGCCAATCACTCTCTCTGGCAAGAGCGTCCTCCTAACATCCAGCCTGAACCTGCCCTGGCACAGCTTGAGGTTGTGTCCTCTTGTTCTGCCCCTGGGTGCCTGGCAGCAGAGCCCAACCCCAACTGGCTGTAACTTCCCTTCAGGTAGCTGCAGAGAGCAATGAACTCTGCCCTGAGCCTCCTTTTTTGCAGGCTGCACACCCCCAGCTCCCTCAGTCTCTCCTCACAGGGCTGTGCTCCAGGCCCCTCCCCAGCCTTGCTACCCTTCTTTGGACACCTTCCAGTTCCTCAACATCTTTCTTGAATTGAGAGGCCCAGAACTGGACACAGCACTCAAGGTGTGGCCTGAGCAGTGCTGAGCACAGGGGTAGAAGGACTGCCCTGCTCCTTCTGGCCACACTGCTCCTGATCCAGGCCAGGATGCCATTGGCTCTGCTGCCCACCTGGGCACACTGCTGACTCATCTTCAGATGATACTCTTGAAAAAAATGCAATTCTTTTTTTCAAGTAACATGTTCAGAAGTGAATGGAAAGTAATACACAAAGGGTTATTGTATTTAATTATTGCAGCTTCACCATCCAAAGCAGGAGTCTCCACAGCCCTGGGCTGTGGATGTCTCTAACATAAGAAGTTTAAGTGCCAACTTGTAACTGTGGTAGGTACCAGTGGGGTGTGAGCAGCTGGAATTGTGGCTGAGGAAAATTGGGCCTGTGTAACTGCTAATCCTTTTTCTAAGTATTTTAAAGCTATCCTGGACTCACTGAACCAAGCTACACTTAATGCAGTGCTTGGGTTGGTTATTCCATAAGGAGTCCACTGGGAAGAGAACATCCTCTGTAACTCTTGTGTGGGCTGGGAGTAACTGCCAGAGTGTGAGAGCTGCAGGGGCAGGCATGTCTGTGTGGTTGTCTGCTGGTTTATAGCTGGCAGGAATCAGATGGTTTCACCTGGAGTACCACCTCTGCTTTTCTGTGAAGAGCACTTGGGCTGCTCCTTTGTGGTTGTTAGTAAGTAGGTTTTCATGTGCCTTAATAATTATGTTCTGCTGTGGCACTCTGATCTCACCACAGACCTGCATTTTACACTGTGAGACTCTTTCACATTTCAGACCAATCATATCCATTGGATTTTTGCTCTCCAGCTTGGAAATGTGCCTGGAGGAACCCCAACATGTCACAGAATCATAGAATGGGAAGGTTGGAAGTGACCTCAAGGATNTTCCCCTTGTCCTGGCATTGCAAGACCTTGTCAATAGTCCCTCCCCAGCCCTCCTGTAGACCTCTTCAGATACTAGAAGGCCACTGCAAGGTCTCCTGGAAGCCTTCTCTTCTCCAGGCTGCAGAGCCCAAATTCTCTCAGCCTGTCCTTATAGTAGAGCTGCTGCAGCCCTCTCAGCATCTTCGTGGCCTCCTCTGCACTGACTCCAACACTTCCATGTTCTTCCTGTGCTGGGGGCTCCAGAACTGCACACAGGACTGCAGGTGGGGTCTGAGGAGAGCAGAGCAAAGGGGGAGAATTCCCTCCCTTACTCTGCTGGCCACACTAACAGGTGTTATCCTCTTTTCCTGGGTCTGGGCTGGTTGCCCCTTAATTCACTGCATGTTGAATTGTAATGATCTTAGAATGGCTTAGGCTGGAAGAGACCTCAGAGATCACCTAACCCAACCTCCTGCCATGGGCAGGGACACCTCTTACCTAGCCCAGCTTGCTCAAGGTCCCATCCAACCTGACCTTCAACAGCTCCAGCCAGGGGCATCCTCAACCTCTCTGTACAACCCATTCCAGAGCCTTGCCACCCTCCAAGCACAAATCCAGGCTAGGTGGGGAATGACTGAGAGCAGCCCTGAGGAAAAGGGCCTGGGGTGATGAAAAACTCCAGATGAGGCTGCAGTGTGAGTGCAGCCCAGACAGCAACTGTGTGCTGGGCTGCAGCAAGAGCAGTGTGGGCAGCAGGGCAAGGGAGGGGATTGTGCCCCTTTCCTCTGCTCTCGTCACACCCCACCTGGAGTCCTGTGTGCAGTTCTGGAGCCCTCAGCACAGGAAGGAGATGGAAGTGTTGGAGTGGGTCCAGAGGAGGCCACCAAGATGCTGAGAGGGCTGCAGCAGCTGTGCTGTGAGGACAGGTTGAGAGAGTTGGGGCTCTGCAGCCTGGGGAAGAGAAGGCTTCCAGGAAACCTTAGAGTGGCCTTCCAGGATGTGAAGGGGGCTACAGAAAGGCTGGGGAGGGACTATTGACAAGGTCTTGTAATACCAGGACAAGGGGAATGGGTTTGAAGTGGCAGAGGGGAGATTGAAATTGGATGTTAGGAGGAAGTTGTTTGCAGTGAAGGTGGTGAGACACTGGCACAGGTTGCCCAGGGAGGTTGTGGAGCACAGAATCACCCAATGTGATCAAAGGAGATGTTAAAGGGCAGGTTGGAGGAGACCTTGAGTGATCTGTACTAGTGGGAGGTGTCCCTGCCTATGGCAGGGGGTTGGAACTGGATGATCTTTAAGGTCCCTTCCAACCTTACCATTCTATGATTCTATGAATTGCTTCCTCAGATCCAATCCAAACCTGTTCTTCGATTTCAATCCATTTCTCCTTGTCCTGTCACTGGACAATCTTGTAAAGAGTCCCTCTGCAGCCTTCCTGCAGGATCCATTCAGGTCCTGGCAGACAGTTCTAAGGCCCCCCCAGAGTCTTCTCTTCTGCAAGCTGAACAATCCCAACTCCCTCAGCCTGTCCTCCTAGCAGAGGTGTTCTGGATGCTTTCTGTTTGTCTCATTCATGTGCTCTCAGAGCTGAAGACAGTGCCCTTTCTTCACCTTGCTGTTTTTTGTCCTTGCCTACTGAGCATACGGATGCTCAGCATGGTGCAAACAACAGAGTTCTCCACCAGAGGTTCACCCAATTCCCTCGGCGATTCCTAAGCCTGTGCCCTCCTCACTGGTTTAGTGCATTCCCCAGATTTTGCTTCCCAGCATACTGAACTATTTAATTGATCCCAGGGTGTTCAATATTTACTGCATGCCTGAAGTCATGCCTCATTCTCAGATGTTGAAGTGTTGTGTGGCAATGAAGGCTGTAAGTAAAGCTGTTCTCTATCTGAGAGCTCTCACCTCTCAGCTTCCACATTGAAAAGAAAACCAGGCAGAGACTTCATGCAACCTCTCAGCAACTTGATTCCATCTGTCACCAGGATGTCTCTCTTGTCCCTTAAGGATCCTGCTCTCTCTGCATCAAGCTGCTTGTGTCCTGTGTATTTTAAAGACTTGCCTACAATTAATCTTTCTTCTCTGTGCGATTTTTATTCCACTGGCTGCTTTTATTCATCCCCATCTGTGCTGAGATTCTAATTCAGTTTCTGTTTGTATATGTTTCACTCAGCATCCTTCACTCCTGATACTTGTAAGTTCCATTAAGACTTTTTCTCGGTCCTTTTTTCTTCCAATTTTTCTTTCCAGGTGAATGCCACAGAGCTGTGGTGTGGCAGCAATGTGTCATTTACTTTCTCACTGCTATAGTCAGTGCCAATATTCTGGATGTATTCAGTTAATCATTCACAGTGCCTCCATTTTCACAGGCTCACAGGATGTCAAGGACAGGATGTCAGGGGTTGGAAGGGACCTCTGGAGAGCTTCCACTCCAACTCCCCTGCCACAACAGGACCACAGAATCCAGCAAAGGTCACACAGGAACACATCCAGACAGGGCTGCAAAGGCTCCAGAGGAGACTCCACATCCTCTCTGGGCAGCCTGTGCCAGGCCTCTCTCACCCTTACACTCAACAACTTCTTCCTCATGCTGAGCTGCAACTTCCTGTGCTGCAGTTTCCATCCCTTGCCCTTGTGCTATGGCAGGGCACAAGTGAGCAGAGGCTGTCCCTGTGCCTTCCTTCCTGACCCCCAGCCCTCAGCTCTTGACAGACATTGCTCAGATCCCCTCTCAGCCTTCTCCTCTGCAGACTAAGCAGCCCTAGGGCTCTCAGACACTCCTCCTCAGGCAGTGCTGCAGTCCCTGCAGCATCCTTGTGGCTTTCCCTTGGACTCTTTCATTAGGAAAGTGAATTGTTTGGGGGATGTTTTAACCAATATTTGTAGGAATAAAGAGAAGTGGATCTGTGTCAGATAACATCTAGACTGAAAATTGTTCCAAATCACATTATGATGCCTGCTAATAAAGAAGCTCAGCATGAGCCAGCAGTGTGCAGAGTGAGGGAGGGGATTCTGCAGACCCTCTACACTGCTGTGGTGAGACCCCACCTGGAGCACTGTGTCCAGTTCTGGAGCCTCTATTAGAAGAGAGATCTGGAGGTGCTGGAAGGTGTCCAGAGAAGGGCCAGGAGGATGACAGAGGGCTGGAGCTGCTCTGCTATGAGGACAGGCTAAAAGAGTTGGGGGTCTGCATTCTGGAGAAGAGAAGGCTTCCAGGGAGACCTTCTTGTGGCCTTCCAGTATCTGAAGGGGGCTACAGAAGGCTGGGGAAGGACTTTTTTGGCTGTCAGGTAGTGACAGGACTGGGGGAAATGGATCCAAGCTAGAGGAGGGCAGATTCTAATTAGACATTAGGAAGAAGCTTTTCAGCATGAGGGTGGTGAGAGCCTGGCACAGGTTACCCAGGGAGGTGCTGGAAGCTCCCTCCCTGGAAGTGTTCAGGATCAGGTTGGAGGAGGCCTTGAGTGACCTGTACTAGTGGGAGGTGTCCCATCCTATGGCAGGGGACTGGAGTTGGATGATCCTTGAGGTCCCTTCCAACCTTACCATTCTATGATTCTATGATTCTATTAAGCCTAGGGACACACCAACTGGAATTTCACTAGGAAACCTACATACATACCAGCTGGAATTTCACTGGGAAGCCTAGGGACACACCAGCTGGAATAATCATGGTCAGGCTTCTGGAAGCCTTCATGAGAAGCACTCTGGGCTGACATGGAGAGTGGGATGCCAAACAGGGCTACCCCTGCCCATGTTCCAGAGAGGGGAAAGGTTCTCTTAACCAAAGTGTGAGTGACTTCACCTAGATGGAGCAAAGGGAAGATTTAAGTCCTTCTGCACTCATTAATCAGGTACTGTGAAAGCAAAACTTAAGCAGCACACGCTCTATAAAGAGTAGATTAGAAACACTGGGGAGTTAGGGTGATTTTTTTTCTCTTCCTTCTGATCTAGTGACTCACAACTGCCTTGGGCAGGTCAGATTCTCCTTCTGCCTGCATTTTCCCTAATGAAGAGCAAGTAACATTTGCCCAGTTGTTAGAAACATGGTAAGATATGCCCCCTTAGAATCCACCATCATTTAACTTTCATCATTAGATTGTAACCTAGTATACTGGACTATGAAGAAGAGGGAATTTAAACTTCCTGTGAGCAAAAGGGAATTTAAGCATCCTGTGAGCAAAAGGGAATTTAAGCATCCTGTGAGCAAAAGGTAATTCAGACTTCCTATGAGCAGGAGGAAATTTAAACTTCCTGTGAGCAAAAGGGAATTTAAGCTTCCTATGAGCAAAAGGGAATTCAAGCTTCCTATGAGCAGAAGGAAATGTAAGTTTCCTGTGAGCAAAAGGGAATTTAAACATCCTGTGAGCAAAAGGGAATTTAAGCTTCCTATGAGCAAAAGGGAATTCAAGCTTCCTATGAGCAGAAGGAAATGTAAGTTTCCTGTGAGCAAAAGGGAATTTAAACATCCTGTGAGCAAAAGGGAGTTTAAACTTCCTATGAGCAAAAGGGAATTCAAGCTTCCTATGAGCAGAAGGAAATGTAAGTTTCCTGTGAGCAAAAGGGAATTTAAACATCCTGTGAGCAAAAGGGCATTTAAACTTCCTGTGAGCAAAAGGGAATTTAAACATCCTGTGAGCAAAAGGGAGTTTAAACTTCCTATGAGCAAAAGGGAATTTAAGCTTCCTATGAGCAAAAGGGAATTCAAGCTTCCTATGAGCAGAAGGGAATTTAAGCTTCCTGTGAGCAAAAGGGAATTCAGACTTCCTGTGAGCAAAAGGGAATTCAGACTTCCTATGAGCAAAAGGAAATTTAAACTTCCTAGAAGGAAAAAAAAGGAACATTTGCACATGTGAAAGAGTGTTCAGGCAGAAATCCAGAGTAGTTGACTTGCATATTGCTCTATCTGGTTTATGAGTACTTGACAAGGATTAGCAGACACGGAGTTGCAGGAAAGGCGCAATAGATTTCAGTCTTCCCTGGCACACAGAAGAATTTGGGAGGAAAAGTAGCTAGTGGAAAGTGTGCCAGACACGGGTATGAAATGAGAGAGGAGTGACCCTGCAGAAAGAGATGTGGGGATGCTGGTCAGCAACAGGCTAGGTAGGAGGCAACAGTGTGCCCTGGCAGCCATGAAGGCGAATTGCCTCCTGGAGTGCATCAGAGGCAGTAGCAGCTGCCTGTCAAAAGAAGTGAGGTTGCTTCTCTGTTCAGTGCTGATGCAGCCTCCCCTCAAGTACTGTGTGATCTTCTGAGCCCCACGATGGAAATTGTGCCAGACACAGGTATGAACTGAGAGAGGAGTGACCCCACCTACAGTCCTGTGTGCAGTTCTGGAGCCCCCAGCACAGGAAGGACATGGAAGTGTTGGAGTGGGTCCAGAGGAGGCCACCAAGATGGCTCAGAGTGCTGCAGCAGCTCTGCTATGAGGACAGGCTGAGAGAGTTGGGGCTCTGCAGCCTGGAAAAGAGAAGGCTTCCAGGAGACCTTAGAATGGCCTTGCAGGATCTAAAGGGGGCTCCAGGAAGGCTGGAGAGAGACTATTGACAAGGTTTTGTAATGCCAGGACAAGGAGCAATGGGTTTGAACTGTCAGAGGGGAGATTTAGACTGGATGTTAGGAGGAAGTTGNGCTGGATGGTCCTTGAGGTCACTTCCAACCTTACCATTCTATGATTCCATGATTGTATGACTCTGCAGAAAGGCACCTGAGGATGCTGGTCAGCAACAGGCTGGGTAGGAGGCAACAGTGTGCCCTGGCAGCCATGAAGGTGAATTTCCTCCTGGGGCGCATCAGAGGCAGTAGCAGCAGCCTGTCAAAAGACATGAGTTTGCTTCTCTGTTCAGTGCTTGTGCAGCCTCACCTCAAGCACTCTGTGACCTTTTGAGCCTCACAGTCACGACAGGTTGTGAGGATATTTGACTGTGTGCAGAAGGGGGTAGCAAAGCTGGTGAAAGGGCTGGGAAGCATTTCTTAGGAGGAGCAGCTAAGAAGTAAGGTTACATCTGGTGTGGAGAAGAAGAGGCTGAGATTTGACCTCATTGCTCTCAGCAGTTTGCTGAGGTGGGACATGGAGCTGCTGATCTCTTCTCCCTGAAAATGGTTTGCAGTTGTGCCAGATAAGGTTCAGACTGGATCTTACGAGCTACTGCTTTACTGAGAGGGTGGTCAAACACCAAAACAGACTCTCTGGAGAGGTTCCCTGTTTGAGGGGTTCCAGGTTATCCCAAACTCCCTAAAAAAACCTGCAGAGACCAAGGTCCATCCCAGGGGACAAACTCATTGCCCCTGGCTATTGTAATTATGTTATTCAATCCCATAATCCTACAAACACTTTAAAAGTCAGCAGCAAGGTCAGTTTGTCCTATTTTCTCCCTACCTTTCTACTCTCCAGAGGGATCCTTAGCTGGCAACTATGTAGGAGTGCCCTGTGGTAGGCTGTGGTCTTCAAGGCTGCTGCCACAGTGAATCCAGCCTGCCTGGGACCTGATTGAGAGACAGTTTGGGGTGGGAGAAAATGAGTACTTGGGGTTTTGGTTTGCTTGGGGGGGGAAGGTTTTGGGGGAATTCTTATGTATCCTGTACCTGTATTAGGTGCTAAGACTTCATCTGTGCCATATCTTTTCCTGCACATCTCTAAATACGACCTGTCGTGGTAGGCCTGAGCAGACCAAAATAGGCTTATCCATGTCCTGGCTTGCCCAGAGATGTTTTTCTGCTCTCCCTCCTTCTGTTTTGGGGAGAAGCAACCACAGGAAAGAGGACAAAGAACCTGGAGCCACTGAGTCTGATGACTGTGGCTTGCTCAGAGTTGTTCCGCTGCTCCCCCTCCTTCTGTGCTGGGGGAAGCAACAGTGGGAAAGAGGACAAAAGCTAATATGGTCAAGCTTGGCAAAGTGCCATCCTGACTGGCTAATCTATGTCCAAAGGCCCATTAGTCTCAGGCTGGATGGATAAAAAGGGATGAGCAGGTAGTACAAGCTGTGCTCTGCCATTGTATCCATGCTTGCTGCTGCCTCATTGCATCCTGAGCTGTGTGGAGCTCTGTGACCAGGCACAGGCTCTCAATGCCTGCAGCCACACGGCCTGCACAGCCAGCCTGACATTATGCCAAGCCTGCACATGGCATTGCATCCTGCCTGCCCCTCTGCAAGGCTGCTGCTGAATGGGGAGTCAAGAGGAACCAGGTCAGAGCCTGTGCCAGACTCCAGCTGCCTGAGAAAAGAGCCTGGGAAAGCTCCAAAGCCTCCAATGGCTTTGAGACCACCCACAGCAACCCCTCCATGTGCTTTGGGTGCTGTCTGGGACTATTTTGTGAATTACTATTTAAAGCCTTTTGCAATCACTGCTTGCCTTCTGCCATAAGCAGAAAGGAGCTTCCTGCCTCCACCCAGTGCACAAGCAGGATAACGAACTGCCAGCAGTGTAGTGACCACAGGAACCTTCTCTACCAGTTTACCTTTGCTGGGTACCTCTTACAGTGTTCCAGTTTTGCCTGCTCCCTGTGTGTATAAACTTCCAAACCCTGTATTTAGAACCTTATAACTAAGTTTTCTGGCCAGATAAATATGAATAAACAATTTTCATAGTCATTAACAATCTCTGCCTGGATATCACAATTAACATCAATTATTAATTTGGCATCATTGGTAACACAACCTTTCTGTATTCTTCTCCAGTTCAGCAAGAGCCTTATTGTTTTACTGCTCCTTAGGAAAAGAGTAAAGAAAACCAATCTCAGTCTGTCATGCACTCACACAACAAAAATTATGACATTCCCCAAGTCTCACTGTTTAGGAGACAGTTGTACAACACTCTCAACAAGAGGTTTGCAGGTTTGCTCAGCCCCAAAGTGGTTGAGCACTTAGACCAGATGGCAGCTATCTGTCCCTTCCAGTTGAAATAGTCTGTTCTGTTCCATTTCATTGCAAATTAAGTTGCAGCATACAACAGTCTCCTCTTTAAAAACCAAGGACCAAACCTGTGACACCAAGTTGTGTGGCACAGTCAACTTGCTAGAGGGTAGGGATCCATCCAGAGGGACCTGGACAGTCTGCAGAGGTGTGCCCAGGCCAACCTCGTGACATTCAACAAGGCCAAGTGGAAGGTCCTGCACCTGGGTAGGCACAATCCCAAGCACAACTGCAGGCCCCGGGGGGTCTGGGACAGTGAAAAGCTCAAGATGAGGCTGCTGTGTGAGTACAGCCCAGACAGCAACTGTGTGCTGGGCTGCAGCAAGAGCAGTGTGGGCAGCAGGGCAAGGGAGGGGATTGTGCCCCTTTGCTCTGCTCTCCTCAGACCTCACCTGGAGTACTGTGTACAGTTGTGGAGCCCCCAGCACAGGAAGGACATGGAAGTGTTGGAGTGGGGCCAGAGGAGGTCACCAAGATGCTGAGAGAGTTACAGCAGCTGTGCTGTGAGGACAGGCTGAGAGAGTTGGGACTCTGCAGCCTGGAGAAGAGAAGGCTTCCAGGAGACCTTAGAGTAACCTTCCAGGATCTGAAGGGGNAGGGGTTTGGAACTGGATGATCCTTGAGGTCCCTTCCAACCTTACCATTCTATGATTCTATGAAACCTGCACATTATGGACAGTAGAATCAGCTTGGAACCCCTTGCTTTTGAAATAGAATATGAGCAGCACAGTGCTTTCTTTTTCAGGAATGCACTTCTATATGGACAGGAAAGAGCAGCTCACGGCATTGGCATTACTGATTCCGATATAAGAGAGAAGGCTGAAAGCAATACTTGATGCAGCACAGGTAGCAGACTTCCTTTATTCCAGCTTTATTGAAGTGGGGGAGGAGAGTAAGAAATGATAGCGACTCAATAATCAGTTTATCAGCTTTACTGTCATCACTAAATGTCACTGCCATCAGGAGATACTGTTCCAGAATACTTTAGGGGGGAAAAAAAGGATGATCTGACAAGCTGAAGAAAAAATAAAAAAGCTAAGGATTGTGGAGGAAATAGGAGAATATGGGAAGGAGTGAATTTACATCTCTGAATCATGACAAATTTACAGTTTAAATATTTCTATATGTTAACTAAGTGGTTTCTCCCATTTTTGCTTGCACGTTTGTTACGAAATGAAAAGGGAAAGGGAAACTGCATTTCCATGTAGTCATGGGCAAATCTGACAAATGTAGTGTAAAGTATGAAGATGGAAAATATGTGGCACACTAAGCATGATAAGTGTGCCACTCTTCAGCTGTTACTCTCGAGTTTCATATCACAGAATCATTTCAACTGGAAACGAGCTTTAAGCTCTTCGAGTCCAACCAGGCTGGGTGGGGAACGGCTCAGAGCAACCCTGAGGAACAGGACCTGGGGGTCTGGGTTGATGAAAAGCTCAACATTAGCCTACGGTGTGAGTGCAGCCCAGACAGCAACTGTGTGCTGGACTACAACAAGAGCAGTGTGGGCAGCAGGGCAAGGGAGGGGATTGCGCCCCTTTGCTCTGCTCTCCTCAGACCCCACCTGGAGTCCTGTGTGCAGTTCTGGAGCCCCCAGCACAGGAAGGACATGGAAGTGTTTGAGCCAGTCCAGAGGAGTCCACGAAAATGCTGAGAGGGCTGCAGCAGCTCTGCTGTGAGGACAGACTGAGAGAGTTTGGGCTCTGCAGCCTGGAGAAGAGAAGGCTTCCAGGAGATCTTAGAGTAGCCTTCCAGGATCTGAAGTGGACTACAGAAAAGCTGGGGAGGGGCTATTGACAAGGTCTGGGAATGACAGGACGAGGAAGAATGGGTTTTAGGTGTCAGAGGGGAGATTGAAATTGGATGTTAGGAGGAAGTTGTTTGCAGTGAGGGTGGTGAGATACTGGCACAGGTTGCCCAGGGAGGTTGTGGAGTAGAGACTCACTCAATGTGATCTTTGATCACATTGGGTGATTCTGTGCTCCACAACTTCCCTGGAGGTGTTCAAGACCAATTTGGATGAGTCCTTGAGCAACCTGTTCTACTGGGAAATGTCTCTGCCTGTGGCACAGGGGGGTTGGAACTGGCTGAGCTATGAAATCCCTTCCAAGCTGAACCATTCTATGACTGTGATTTGGAGCAAATCTGCTCTGACAAGTTGTACCATAAACAAGTGCTGTGCCCCTGGGGTCACATCGAGTCAAAGCTGTGCTGAAAGTAGAGCATATCAGACAGCTTGTGGTTAAACTCCTCTTAAAAGAGCTCTGAGCAAGAGACTCCGTTGTTTTTACAACCTCCCACTATCATTGTGACCAAAATTATTTAGCTGTTAATGGGGTTTGGCTTCTCATGATTTGCTAGTTTCATTTGAGGTTTCTTTCAGTTCATGGCAGCATTAAAAAAGTCTACCTTCACTTATCATACAATCATAGAATGGTAAGGTTGGAAGGGACCTCAAGGATCATCTAGTTCCAACCTCCTGCCATACGCAGGGACACCTCCCACTAGTACAGGTCACTCAATTTCTCATCCAGCCTGGCCTTGAACACCTCCAGGGAGGGATCATCCACAACCTCCCTTGTTATGGTTTCTTTTCGGTGAGGCATGAGAGTTTTGGTTACTAGCAACAGCAGCTTTTAAGAATGCCAGAGGGAGGCCTGGGAGCTCAGACCACAATGACAGAACAAGGGCCAATGGGTTTAACCTGGTAGAGGAGAGATTGAAACTGGATGTTAGGAGGAAGTTCTTTACAGTGAGGTTGGTGAGACACTGGCACAGGTTGCCCAGGGAGGTTGTGGCTCTAGTTATAAAATGATACATAAATAACATTAAATAAATATGATATATAAATAAGTATGATGATATATGAGTATATTTCTTCATGGACTCTATTTCTATTTATAAAAAGATATAGAAATAAAATAATAAATATGATACATAAATAAATATGATACATTAATATATTTTTTCATGGACTCATTTTATTTATAAATTGATACATACATAAAATTAAATCAATCTGATATATTGATATAATAAATATGATGATACATGAATATATTTTTTCATGGGCTCTATTTTTATTTATACAATTATATATAAATGAAATTAAATAAATATGATATACAAATAAATATGATGATACATGAATATATTTTTTTCATGGGCTCTATTTTTATTTATAAAATTATATATAAATGAAATTAAATAAATATAGACAAATAAATATGATGATATAGGATTTTTTTTCATGGACTCTATTTTTAATTCTAGAATTATATATAAATAAAATTAGAATAAATAGGATATATAAATAAATAGGATGATGCATTAATATATTTTTCATAGATTCTATTTTTATTCATAAAATAATATATAAGTAAAATTAAAGAAATATGATATATAAATAAACATTATGATATATGACTATATTTTTTTGTGGGCTCTATTTTTATTTAGAAAATGATATACAAAGAAAATTAAATATGAGGTATAAATAAATATGATTATATATTATTTTAATGGACTATTTTATATATAAAATGATACATAGTTAAACTAAATAAATATGATATATAAATAAATATTATGATAGATGAATAACATTTTCTAAATATGCATAGCCAAATAGAATGATATATAAATAGAATTATATATAAATAAAATTAATTAAATACCACATATAAATAAAAATAATGATTTATAGATATAATGATACATAAATACAATTAAAGAAATACAATATATAAATGAATACAATTATATATAGAGTGATATATAAATAAAATAAAAGAAATATGATAATGTAAATAAATATAATGATATATAAATAATATTAAAGATATACCATGTATAAATATGATACATAAATACACTTAAAGAAATACCATATATAAATAAATAAAATTATATATTAATGTAATGATATATAAAT
>VWZE01025772.1:57921-68836 GCA_013396675.1 Eubucco bourcierii | reverse complement strand
AAATACTATATATAACTAAATATGATTATATATAATATATTATAGATTTTAGATATATATTATTATGTATATTATAAATATAATAACATTAAAGAAATACAACATTTAAATACATGTACTGATATATAAATAAAATTAAAGAAATATAATATAGAAATAAGTGTGATATATAAATAGCATTAAAGAAATACTATATATCATAGAATCATAGAATGGTAAGGTTGGAAAGGACCTCAAAAAGATCATCCAGTTCCAACCCCCTGCCATAGGCAGGGACATCTCCCACTAGCACAGGTCACTCAAGGCCTCCTCCAACCTGGCCTTGAACACCTNACTGACTCCCAACACTTTCATGCAGGCTCACATTGAGCTTTTCATTACCCCAGACCCCCAGGGCCTTTTCCTCAGAACTGTTCTCAGCCATTCCCCACCCAGCCTGCAGTTGTGCTTGGGATTGTACCTACCCAGGTGCAGGACCTTACACTTGGCCTTCTTGAGTGTCATCAGGTTGACCTGGGCACAGCTCTGCAACCTGTCCAGGTCCCTCTGGATGGATCCCTGCCCTCTAGCAGGTTGACTGTGCCAAACAGCTTGGTGCCATCTGCACACTTGCTGAGGCTGCACTGATTGCTCTGTCCATGGCACTGACAAAGATGTCAAACAGCACTGGTGCCAGCACTGACCCCTGAGGGAGCCACTTGGCACTGGTGTCCAGGTGGATATTGTGCCCTTGATCATCACTCTCCGTGTGCCACCATCTAGCCAATTCTTTACTCAGCAGTGCTCCACCCATCCAGTCCATGTTTTTCCAGTTTGGTGACCAGGATGCCATATGGGACAGAGTCAAATGCCTTACTCAGGTCCAAGTAGATGCCATCAGTTGCCCTTCCCTTGTCCACTGTTGCTGTTACTTCTTCATAAAAAGCCACCAGATTTGTCAGGTAAGAATGCATCACAGAAATGGATGCTTTCTGTATTCCAAAACAGAAAATATATCAGAATATTTCCATTGTGCCACACAGCTTGGTGCCATCTGGACACTTGCCGAGACTGCACTGATTCCTCTGTCCATAGCACTGACAAAGATGTCAAACAACACTGGTGCCAGCACTGACCCCTGACGGATGTCACTTGGCACTGGTCTGCAGGTAGACATTGTGCCCTTGATCACCACTCTCTGTGATATCACATAAATAAATATATATATATGTGTGTGTGTATATATAAATGTATTTAAAAATACATATATTACATATACATATATATAATCCATGTTATATATAATAACTATAAAACTACTTAAACTACATAAATTAAATTCAAATCAATACAATGTATAAATAAATATAATGAAATATAAATAAAATTAAATCAACAAGATATATAAATAAATATAATGATACATAATTAAATTAAAACAGAAGGATGTATAAGTAATTGTATGATATATAAATAAAAGCAGTGGGATATATAAATAAATACAATTATATATAAATAAAAGCAATAGAATATATAAATATAATATATATAGGATAAATATAATATGATGTGTAATATATATATTAAAATTATATATAAATAAAAGCAATAGGATATATAAATAAATATATGATATATAAATTAAATAAATACACTGTATGAATAAATATAATGATAGGTAAATAAAATTGAAAGCAATAGGATATATAAATAAACACATTATATGTAAATTGAATAGATATAGTGATACCTAAATAAAATTAAATCAGTATGATATATAAATAGATATAATGATAGATAAATAAATAAAATAGAGTCTATACAGGAAAATATAGTATATGTAATAATTATATATTTATTATTTAGTCAATTCTAGTAGGGAAGGTACATTAACAACGACGGTAAGCAGAGGGTGGTTTCACTTTGCATTTAATAATTGTTCTACCCCTTGGGAGTTAAAGGAGGAGTGAAGCTGGGGAACTGGAAAATGAGCACTTGTACCTTTCTGTAGGGTATAGGTAGTAGAAATCTGGAGTATCCCTAAAAGCATTTGAATCTCTAAGTGCAAAAGATGGTTTCTGGAAGAGGAGAGAGCACTAAGACCCGCCAAATATTCAAACAAATAATCAGGAAGGTATTTTTTTTCCTCTGCACTAAAGGTTTCCATCTTCCTAGGGAACAGTCAGTCTCCATTTTGCCTATGTGGCTGTAGTGGAAGTGGGTAATTAATTACTGTGAGATGATGTTTGAAAAACATTAATATAGAATCATAGAATCATAGAATCATAGAATAGTAAGGTTGGAAGGGACCTCAAGGATCATCTAGTTCCAACCCCCTGCCATAGGCAGGGACACCTCCCACTAGTAGAGGTTACTCAAGGCCTCATCCAATCTGGCCTTGAACACATCCAGGGAGGGAGCATCCACAACCTCCCTGGGCAACCTGTTCCAGTGCCTCACCACCCTTACTGTAAAGAACTTCCTCCTAACATCTAGTCTAAATCTCCCCTCTGCCAGTTTAAGCCCATTGCCCCTTGTCCTGTCATTGCAGGACCTTGTAAATAATCCTTCCCCAGCCTTCCTGTAGGCCCCCTTCAGATACTGGAAGGCTACTATCAGGTCCCCTCGAAGCCTTCTCTTCTCCAGGCTGAAGAGCCCCAACTCCCTCAGCCTGTCCTCATAGGAGAGCTGCTCCAGCCCTCTGATCATCTTTGTGGCCCTCCTCTGGACCCGCTCCAACACTTCCATGTCCTTCCTGTGCTGAGGGTTCCAGAACTGCACACAGTACTCCAGGTGGGGTCTGACGAGAGCAGAGTAAAGGGGCAGAATCACCTCCCTTGCTCTGCTGGCCACGCTTCTCTTGATGCAGCCTAGGACTCGGTTGGCTGTCTGGGCTGCATGTGCACACTGCAGGCTCATGTTGAGCTTTTCATCAACCCAGACTCCAAGGTCAATAGTTTATTAATATTAAATATTCAGAACTGGTAGCAGCCCCATCACCAAATTAATAATAATAACAGGTTCTTGCATCATTATGGAAACTATATACAGGTTGTAATAGGATCTAGAAATAACTATTAAATATATGCATTAATTGATCTCGGCTAAACTGGCAGAGAAAGCTTTGCGGTCAGTGCACCGCTTGCGGTCAGTACTCCGCTTGCTCACTGGATGGACGCAAGGAGAAACTTTCTGCTTATGGCAGAAGGCAATTAATGATTCCAAGAGGCTTTTGGTATTTACTCACAAAAATATTATCTGACAGTATCCAAAGCTCGTGGCAGGGTTGCTGTCAGTAGCCGTCAGAGGCTTTGGAGTTTCCCCAGGCTGGAGAAAGGAGACAGATGATCTCTGACCTGTTCCTGGCTCTCTGGACGATTTGTGTTCCCTCCAGGGCTTCCCCCTGGGCAGAAGGCTTTCAGGTGCAGGCAGATGCCTTGCGGTGTGCAGTCTGGGCACGGTGTCACGCCGGCTGTGCAGGCCGAACGTGTGACAGGGATCAGAGCCTCAGCTCAGGATCAGTGAGGCAGCAGGCAGGGGTGCAATAGCAGACACACCTTGGAATGGCAAAGCGCAGGCACTGCTCCCTGCTCATCTCTTTTCTATCCAACACAGCCTGAGACTAATGGGCCTCTGGACACAGGATAGCCAATCAAATGGCAGTTAGCCAAGATTTGACCATATTGGGTGAAGCCATAGGCTTGCTTTACCCTTTTCTGGGCAGAACACTGACCCTGCACAAGGCAATCCTGTGTACCCTGCTTACTGCAGTTGCTGGGCAGGACACAGACACCAGACCCAGTGGCTCCAGGTTCTCCGTCCTTCCTCCCACGGTTGCTCTCCCCAAAACAGAAGGAGGGAGGGCAAAAAAAACATGCCTGGGCAAGCCAGGATATGTACAAGCCTAACTTGGCCTGCCTAGACCCACCACGACAGTGGCTTTGGGCTTTTTCTACTGCCCCCCAAGTATCTTTCTTCTCAACCACAGTCTAAATCAAAACCTCAAATCAAGTTCTTTGTTTGACCACCAACTCAGCTGACATTTACTTCCAAAGTGATCTCCTTTCCCTAATCCTCCTTTATTTTGGAGAAGGATCAGCCTAGTGGAATGAACTTAGCTCTTAATTCAGTTAGAAGATATCAATACTCCAGCTATGAGAATGCAATTAAAGAGAGAAATCCTCTTGCTCAAACTTGGGTCTTTTTTATTCCCTGGAGATACTCAGTTAGTTGTTTAACTCACAGATTGATACATTTCTCCTCAAGCATAATGAGCACAGCTCGGATGTTTTCATACAGTCAGGCAAGGTAAAGGGGAACAGAGTTTTGCACTGTTACATGTATGAAATAATTTGCTGATCAAGCTACCATGCAGTGTAGTGTGCCTTTGGTCCAGTCCATTGTTTCTCTTCTGAAAACTCAGTCCCCAGCAACCCTGCCTCTGTGGAAACCACTTGTTAGGAACTGCTGAACCTGGCTGCTGTCTTAACCCAAACTGCTTGGAGAGCTGAGCTTTGGAGCTGAGGGCTTACATGTGAAACTCCTAGTGCAGGGTGAGTTTTTCACTAGACATAAACCATCAAGGGAGCTTCTCCTCCCCCTCTTCTCTGCCCTAGTGAGGCCCCACCTGGAATACTGCATCCAGTTCTAGGCTCCTCAGTTCAAGAGGGAGAGGGATCTGCTGGAGAGGCACCTGGGAGTGGTAGTGGGCAACAAGTTCTGCATGGGCAGCAATGTGCCCTGGTGGGCAAGAAGGCCAATGAGGTCCTGGGAAGCATTAGGAAGAATGTGTCCAGCAGATCGAGGGAGATTCTCCTCCCCCTCTATTCTGCCCTAGTGAGACCTCACCTGGAATATTGCATCCAGTTCTGGGCTCCCCAGGTCAAGAGGGACAGGGAGCTGATACAGAGAGTCCAACAGAGGGCTGCAAGGATGCTGAAGGAAATGCAGCACTGCCTGAGGAGGAGAGGCTGAGAGCCCTGGGGCTGCTGAGTCGGCAGAGGAGAAGGTTTAGAGGGGATCTGAGCAATGTCTGTCAAGAGCTGAGGGCTGGGGGTCAGGAAGGAAGGCACAGGGACAGCCTCTGCTCACTTGTGCCCTGCCATAGCACAAGGGCAAGGGATGGAAACTGCAGCACAGGAAGTTGCAGCTGAGCATGAGGAAGAAGTTGTTGAGTGTAAGGGTGAGAGAGGCCTGGCACAGGCTGCCCAGAGAGGTTGTGGAGTCTCCTTCTCTGGAGCCTTTGCAGCCCTGTCTGGATGTGTTCCTGTGTGACCTGCGCTGGATTCTCTGCTCCTGCTGTGGTCCTGCTGTGGCAGGGGGATTGGACTGGAAGCTCTCCAGAGGTCCCTTCCAACCCCTAACATCCTGTGAGCCTGTGATCTGTTATTAAAGCAGTCTCATCTTGAATCCCAAATGCAATGTAGGGCTGGAATTATCACTCTATTAAATAGTTGAGTTCCGCCCCCCTCCCCCCTCCAGTGTCTATTCATTTCAGTGTCCGTTTTCTTACTAAACCATTTGCATGGCATTCTGCCAGGGTCTTCTCTGAAGCAGAGTCCCTTTGAAATAAGCAGCAGCTGGTGATCCTGCAGGTTAGCTTTACAGGAGGCACAGCATCTGTTAGTATTTGCCCTGAAATTACACATTTTAAAGGACACTCTAAGAACCAAACATAGCTGTGAATTCCTGAGCAGCACTTTGCAGCAGCAGTGTGCATTTGGCAGGATATTTTAGGAGCAAAGCTCAGCCACTGCTGTACCAAAACCACAGTATCTGTGCTGCACAAATTGCTGTTCCATGCAGAGTAGCTGGTGATGCCTTGCTGTCACACTGATCTCTTCAGAGAAACTCTACATTCCAAACTCTTCACAAAGAGCTCTGAGGATAATGGATTAATTTCTGCTCTCTGCCTAGCTGCAGCTTCTGTGGAATGCAGACACAATCCTTTTCTAACAGGACAAAAGATTTTTAATCTGAAATCACAGACAGCCTCTGAACACCTTCTCTGCACTAATCCTCAATTCATATAGATTCTAGATAGGAGATGCCTATGGACTGACACAGTTTGAAAGATCCTCCCCCAAATCAGCATTTATGATTTTAAAAGCTCAGCTCTCACCTTGGAGCTGTGATTACTGCCTTGCCATGCTTTTGTTCCTGTGCTCTGTTGAATTCACTGTCTGTTATTGATAATGTGAGATCATCTCCTTCTATCTTGAGTCACAGAATCACAGAGTGTCAGGGGCTGGAAGGGACCTCCAAAGCTCATCCAGTCCAACCACCCCTGCCAGAGCAGGAGATCCTATACCAGATTGCACAGGAACACATCCAGGAGGGTTTTGAATATCTCTAGAGAGGGAGACTGCACAACCCCCCTGGGCAACCTGTTCCAGGGTTCTGTCACCCTCACAGGGAAAAAAATCCTCCTCATGTTTCCATGGAACTTCCTATGCCTCAGCTTCCACCATTGCCCCTTCTGCTGTCACTGGCATCACCCAGCAGAGCCTGGCTCCAGCCTCCTGGCACTCACCCTGCACATATTGATGCCCATTGCTGAGGTCACCTCTCAGGCTCCTCCTCTCCCAGCAGCACAGCCCCAGCTCCCTCAGGCTCTCCTCCTAACAGAACTGTTCCATTTCCTTCAGCATCTTTGTGGCTCTCTGCTGGGCTCCCTCCAGCACTTATAGGTCCCTCTTGAACTGGGAGGCCCAGAACTGGACACAGTACTCCAGATGTGGTCTCACCAGGGCAGAGTAGAATAGGTGAACCTCTCTCCACCTACTCCTCACAGCCCTTCTAATCCACCCCAGAATGGCATTGCCCCTCCTACCCACCAGAGCACATTGCTGGCTCATGCTCACCCTCCCATGCACCAGGACCCCCAGATCCTTTTCCCCTTCACTGCTCACCAGCAGCTCAGTCCCCAAACTGTCCTGCTCTCTGGGGTTGTTGTTTCCCAGGTGCCAGACTCTCCCCTTGCCTTTGCTGAATTTCATTCCATTTCTCCCTGCCCAGCTCTCAGCCTGTCCCAGTCTGGCTGAATGGCAGCACAGCCTCTGCTGTGGCAGCCGCTGCACCCGGTTTGTGACAGCAGCAAACTTGCTGACAGTGCCCTCTGTGCCCTCAGCCAGGTCACTGATGAATATATTGAACAATCCTTTATCATGTCCCCAGGTCTTTGTGAGTTCTCTTCACAAAGTGGTCAGTGCCTTGGTAGTCCTTACAGTTTCCACTCTACAAATACCAATCCAATATAGTCACTTGTTTTCCACCCTTCTAGACAATCCCTTACTTTCTCCATATCTGCTCTTCAATATGTTCCTCTTGTTTTTAATTTCCACTCATCACACTCAATACATGAAGTAATATCTTCAACCGAATCTTCCCAATTATGCAGCTGCTCTGAAAATCAGTTGAGAATTAAACTCTCCTGCCTTCCATTTTGGCTTCTCCAATTTCTGTGATGTGGGAATCTGTCATTTCAAGTTTTCACATAGAGCTTGGCCAAGTGTGTACCATCCACTTTTGGAAGAGGTGAAAGTGAAAAACTTTTCATGTCATTTCAAAGTGGGGGGGGAGGGGGGGGAGGAGGGAAATCACTTTTGCAAGCAGCTTCAGCATCACAATACCTGGAAGTAGCACACTGAAACTTGCTGTGAAGCACAGCCCCAGTCAGGGCAGTCAGTGTGTCACTGGAGCCACTTGATAGTCAAGGGCCACAGATCTCAGCTGCCAGAAGACAGTTGCCACTGAGTTGCTGCTGAGTGTCCTTATGGAGAGTGGTTCTGCTTTGACAAATTGCATGAGGATTCAAAAATCGCAGCATGCCTGTCAAAAAAACCCAAAAAAGTATTTCTATCAGAAGTTTCCAGCCTGGGAAGTTGGCTGTGTACACAGGCACGTGAGGGATTGACATGCAGGATGCTGAAATAAAACTTTTCTCTAGGAATAGACAGGAAGAAATCCAGCACTGAATCATAGAATCACAGAATCATAAAATCATAGAATCACAGAATCGTAGAATCACAGAATCATAGGATCATAGAATCATAAAATCACAGAATCACAGAATCATAGAATCATAGAATCATAAAATCATAGAATCATAGAATCATAAAATCATAGAATCACAGAATCATAGGATCATAGAATCACAGAATCACAGAATCATAGAAGCATTGAATCATTGAATCACAGAAACATAGAATTGTAGAATTGTAGAACCACAGAATCAGAGAATCATAGAATGGTAAGGTTGGAAGGGACCTCAAAACTCATCTAGTTCCAACCCCTTGCCATAGGCAGAGACACCTCCCACTAGTACAGGTCACTCAAGGACTCATCCAACCTGACCTTGAACACCTCCCTGGGCAACCTGTGCCAGTGTCTCACCACCCTCACTGCAAACAACTTCCATCTAACATCCACTTTCAATCTCCCCTCTACCACTTCAAACCCATTGCCCCTTGTCCTGTCATTCCCAGACCTTGTCAATAGTCCCTTCCCAGCCTTCCTGTAGCCCCCTTCAGATCCTGGAAAGCCACTCTAAGGTCTTCTGAAAGCCTTCTCTTCTCCAGGCTGTAAAGCCCCAGCTCTCTCAGCCTGTCCTCAGAGCAGAGATGCTACAGCCCTCTCAGCACCATGGCCTCCTCTGGCCTTGCTCCAACACTTCCATGTCCTGCTTCAGAACTGCACACTGGACTCCAGGTGGGGTATACAGTCATGGAATAGTTTGGAGCTTCCTCAAATAATTCTTCCCAGATCTGTGATCATTGCTGTGAGTAAGAGCTCTTCCCCACATGCCAATCTATTCACATACACTTATATCTATACCCATACATACACAAACACAACATTGTATTCAGGGTATTTGTCTTCTCACATGTGGCACTCTTGCAGTTTCTCAACTTGTTCTTATGGTTCAGTCTGAAATGTGCTGCTTCCATCCCACCCTGCTGGGATAATTCCCTGTATGNACACCAATTAAAATGCATCCTGAGAAAATGGAAATATCTATCTTTCCTGGCTGTCAGCAACTTTTTTTTTTTTTTTTTTATTTTTTTTATTCCAGTTGGCACTCCTGTAATGGAGTTTGGTTAGCAGTAACACTAAATAAATAACACACTTCACTGGGGAGAGGAAGTGCCAGTGGGTACTGGAATGGAAATAAATAAATGAAGAGAGTTGTCTGGGAATTGTGTAGCTGCTTTGCCGACAGCAATACAAAAGTGGCCATAGAATCATAGAATAGTAATGTTGGAAGGGACCTCAAGGATCATCTAGTTCCAAGCCCCTGCCATAGGCAGGGACACCTCCCACTAGTACAGGTCACTCAAGGCCTCCTCCAACCTGACCTTGAACACCTCCAGGGACGGAGTAGCCACAACCTCCCTGGGCAAACTGTGCCAGTGTTTCACGTTTTGAGATCTAACATAGCCTTAGCAACTCGACCTCATCTTTGTCAATATTCTGTAAAATGTAGCAGATAATTTTCCTTCAGTAACTCCTGGCACAAGGCTTGGGTCAGTGCCCTCTGCACTGGATAAAAAAATGGATGATGGCCCAGAGAGTGGTGGGGAATGGAGCTAAACCTACCTGGCACCCAGACACCAGTGGTGTCCCTCAGGACCTGTCCTCCTCAGTCTCTTTAGCAATGAGCTAGATGAGGGCATTGAGGCAGCCTCTATAGGTCTGCAGGTGACACCAAGCTGGGTGGCTGTGTCCATCTGCTAGAGGGTAGGGAGGCTTTGCAGTAGGACCTGAACAGGTCAGACCCATGGGTCAAGGTTCATTGGATGAATTTCAACAAGACCAAGGGCCAGGTCCTGAACCTGGGTCACAACAGCCCTAGAGGGAGCTACAGAGCTGGGCATGTGTGGTTGGAAAGCTGTGAGTCAGAGAGGGCCTTGGGGGTGTTGGTTGGCAGTCAACTAAATGAGGCGGCAGTGCCCGAGTGGCCAAGAAAACCAATGGCAGCCTGGCTGGGATCAGGAGCAGGGTGGGCAGCAGGGACAGGAGGGGATCATCTTCCTGTGCTCAGCGCTGGGGAGGCCATATCTGGAGTGCTGTGTTCAGCTCTGGGCCCCTCACTACAGGAAGGACATTGAGGGGCTGGAGCCTGTACCTAAGCAATTCTTCTTCAGCAGCTCTGTGTTCTATAGAAAACACTTGCTTCTTTCAGCTTTTCTCTGCAGCATTATTATGCCATTGCTAATTGCATGCTGCTACCTTATCACTTGAGAAGCTCTCTCAGCAGGTTCTGAGTTGGTACCTTTCTGTCATCCCACAGAAAGCCTTACTGGTTATATATCACAGTATCACAGTATCACAGTATCGCAAGGGTTGGAAGAGACCTCAGAGATCATCAAGTCCAACCCATCACCACAGACCTCAAGANCATCAAGTCCAACCCATCACCACAGCCCTCAAGATTAGACCATGGCACTAAGTGCCATGTCCAAACGTGCCTTGAACGCCTCCAGGGACGGTGACTCCACCACCTCCCTGGGCAGCCCATTCCAGTGACAAATTACTCTCTCAGTGAAGAACTTCCTCCTCACCTCCAGCCTAAACTTGCCTTGGCGCAGCCTGAGACTGTGTCCTCTTGTTCTGTCACTGGTTGCCTGAGAGAAGAAGGTAACCTCCTCCTGGCCACAACCACCCTTCAGGTAGTTGTAGACAGCAATAAGGTCCCCCCTGAGCCTCCTCCTCTCCAGGCTAAACAGTCCCAGCTCCCTCAGCCTCTCCTCATAGGGCTTGTGCTCCAGGCCTCTCACCAGCCTCGTTGCCCTTCTCTGGACACGTTCAAGCACCTCAATGTCCTTCCTAAATTGAGGGGCCCAGAACTGGACACAGTACTCGAGGTGTGGCCTGACCAGTGCAGAGTACAAGGGGAGAATGACCTCCCTGCTCCTGCTGGCCACACTATTCCTGA
>VWZE01025772.1:34224-46314 GCA_013396675.1 Eubucco bourcierii | reverse complement strand
TGAGGACAGGCTGAGAGAGTTGGGGCTCTGCAGCCTGGAGAAGAGAAGGTTTCCAGGCAACCTTAGAGTAGCTTTCCAGTATCTAAAGGGAGCCTACAGGAAGGCTGGGGAGGGACTATTGACAAGGTCTTGTAATGCCAGGACAAGGGGCAATGGGTTTGAAGTGGCAGAGGGGAGATTTAGACTGGATGTCAGGTGGAAGTTCTTTAGAGTGAGGGTAGTGAGACACTGGCACAGGTTGCCCAGGGAGGTTGTGGCTGCTCCCTCCCTGGAGGTGTTCAAGGCCAGGTTGGAGGAGGCCTTGAGTGACCTGTGCTAGTGGGAGGTGTCCCTGCCTATGGCAGGGGGTTGGAACTGGATGATCCTTGTGGTCCCTTCCAACCTTACCATTCTATGATTCTATGATTCCCTTTATCCTCTCTCTGCCCAAAATTTCCTGCTCACACTTCAATACACTTTCCTGGAGGTGCTGAGTGGTTGTGCCCTGTCACAGGTGGGATGGAACCAACTGTGTTGAGCATGGTGCAGCCACAGCCTCTCCTCACAGAGACCCCCTCTTGTAGCCCCTTCCACTACCAAAACTGGGACACCTGCATTCATTACAGGCAGACAGAAAGATTTATGCCAAAAGTGAACCTTTTAAGTTTTAAGTTTTGTTTCCTTCACCTTTGTGTCCTCTCATGAAATAATGAAGGTAGGCAAAGCCTTCCATGGAGGGGTGCAACGAGCTGCTTTATTTCACAATCTCTGGAGCCCCCTTAGCTAGAATAAAACCTGCTAGCTGGTGACAAGCATAAAAGCTGGGGATTCCTGATGCCAAAATGAATACTCTCTAATTCAGTGGCTGAATGCAATGCAATGGGATCTTTCCTGGTGCTTTGCTAGCAATGCATTGTTGTAAGATTGAAAATGGAAAAGCGTACGCTGCGTAAATCGACCGTTTGGTTACACGACATGAGCCAAGTGGGGCTTGTTTCTTCTTGGGAGGCTTTCTGCACGAGATCATTACAGGATATTGATCAGTCATACAAATTACAAATATGCTTCTCATTGCTGCTGCAATAAAGGAAATCAAGAATACAGTCAGGTGAGTTGCTGTAAATTACAATCTCTCCTGGTGTCTCCTTGTGTTTCAGTCTTTCCCCTGGTGAATTTGAACTGCAGTGTTACCCTAGAAATCAGAGAATCCCAGAATGGTTTAGGTTGGAAGGGACCTCAAAAGTTAGCCAGTTCCAACTCCCCTGTGCCATAGGCAGGGACACCTCTCACTAGAACAGGTTACTCAAGGCCTCATCCAACCTGGTCCTGAACACCTCCAGGGAGGTTGCGGGACACAGAATCACCCAATGTGATCAATCAATCTTCAATCACATTGGGTCATTCTGTGCCCCACAACCTCCCTCTGCAACCTGTGCCAGTGTTTCACCACCCCCAACGTGTGCCAGTGTCTCACCACCCTCACTGCAAACAACTTCCTCCTAACATCCAGTTTCAATCTCCCCTCTACCACTTCAAACCCATTCCCCTTGTCCTGGCATTGCAAGACCTTGTCAACAGTCCCTCCCCAGCCTTCCTGGAGCCCTTTTCAGATCCTGGAAGGTCACTCCAAGGTCTCCTGGAAGCCTTCTCTTCTCCAGGCTGCAGAGCCCCAACTCTCTCAGCCTGTCCTCACAGCACAGTTGCTGCAGTCCTCTCAGCATCTTGGTGGCCTCCTTTGGACCGCCTCCAACACTTCCATGTCCTTCCTGTGCTGGGGGCTCCAGAACTGGACACGGTGCTCCAGGTAATATGAATGTTGCTTTTCATAATGAATATTCAGAGTAGACTATGGGCTCAAATGTCTCAATTGAACAAGTTTAGCTCCAGATGTAATTTCAACTCTGTGAAATATTAGATTTGCATCTTTACTGTTTCAAATTTGTTGATAGAAAGAGTGATTTGCATTGGAATGAACTGCTCAGGGTCGTGGTGGAGTCCCCATCTCGGGAGATGTTAAAGAGGAGACTACTTAAGGCGTTTAGTACCATAGGTTAGTTAATTAAAAGGTGTGAGGTGATAGGTTGGACTTGGTGATCTTAGAGGTCAAACCTGGTGAATACTGTGATTCTGTGACATTTTGTACAGTTCTAGCATTAAAATCTGCTCTTCTCATTTCTTCTGAGAACTGTTGGCTGTGCTACTGCATAGCCACACTGAAACACTTCCTAAGATAGAAGTGGACTGAAAATATTCTGTTTCAGAAATTACACAATCACAGAATGTCAGGGGTTGGAAGGGACCCCCTAAGTTCATCCAGTCCAACCTGCCAGAGCAGGATCCTCCTAGCACAGATCACACAGAAACATATCCAGGCAGGTCTTGAATATCTTCAGAGAAGAAGACTCCACAACCCCCCTGGGCAACCTGTCCCAGTGCTCTGTCACCTTCACAGGGCAAAAAATTCTTCCTCCTGTTTCCACGGAACTTCCTATGCCTCAGCTTCCACCCATTACCTCTTGTCCTGTCACTGGGCATCACCCAGCAGAGCCTTAAAATATTATTGCAGTCTCACAGTATCACCAAGTTTGGAAGAGACCCCAAAGCTCATCAAGTCCAACCCATCACCACAGACCTCAAGACCAGACCATGGCACCAAGTACCACATCCAAACCTGCCTTGAACACCTCCAGGGACGCTGACTCCACCACCTCCCTGGGCAGCCCATTCCAGCAGTCAATGACTCTCTCAGTGAAGAACTTTCTCCTCACCTCCAGCCTAAACTTCCCCTGGCACAGCTTGAGACTGTGTCCTCTTGTTCTGCTGCTGCTTGCCTGAGAGAAGAAAGCAACCTCCTCCTGGCTACAACCTCCCTTCAGGTAGCTGTAGACAGCAAGAAGGTCTCCCCTGAGCCTCCTCTTCTCCAGGCTAACCAATCCCAGCTCCCTCAGCCTCTCTCCATAGGGCTGTGCTCCAGGCCTCTCCCCAACCTCGTTGCCCTTCTCTGGACACACTCAAGNCCCTTTCTGTTTGGTTGCTCTCCAGCCACTCCCACCCTAGCCTGTAGCTCTGCATGGGGTTGTTGTAATCAAGTGGGGTTGTTGTGGCCGTTATCTGCATTGTAGAGTGTAAGACTGGCTGGATTAGTATTCCAAGAAACAGCTTTATGACATTTTAGTGTACTACAAAAATTAACTTCTGTCATATGGTTCTGCAGTCTCTTGTGGAACTGCTACCACGTTTGAGCTGTTAGTCTACAGTTACTGATTTCTTTTTTTAATATATGTTACTATTTCCAGCATTTTGTACTCTGAGCAGGTTTAAAGAGCCACAGTTCTTGCTTTAAAGCTGTTGTTGACCTAAATGTTAATAAATTTAATGAAGTTGAGACATAGAAAGGTTCATGTAAACCTAAGGAGGATTTTTTTTTCCTGTGAGTATGACAGAGCATTGGAACAGGCTACCCAGGGGTGTTGTGGAATCTCCATCTCTGGAGATATTCAAGACCTGCCTGGATGTGTTCTGTGTGATCTGGTCTAGGTGATCCTGTTCTGGCAGGGGAGTTGGACTGGATGAGCTTTGGAGGTCCCTTCCAGCCCCTGACATTCTGTGATTCTGTGAATTTCACATCTTCAGGAAGGAAAAGGGTAGATTTTGATTCTTGAATTGTGAGCATTGACCATAGGCAATGGTTGCAATGCACCGACATTTGAAGCCCTAGGACAATCAGTTCTCTCTAGCTGTAACAGAACCTCTGAGATGAGCGCATAGCCCTGCTTTGATAGCACAGACCACAGTTTAAGCTGTGAAACCCCTAGAGATGCCTCATTTTAAAGGCATAAAGATCTGCCTAAACACCCTGTGCTGAGCTATGAAAGTGTCATGGCTTTGTTTTTTATGAAACTATTTGGATTAAGAATTAAATAAGGAATTGGTTGGATGGTGGCACGCAGAGAGTGCTGATCAAGGGCACAATGTCCACCTGCAGACCAGTGCCAAGTGGCTCCCTCAGGGGTCAGTGCTGGCACCAGTGCTGTTTGACATCTTTGTCAGTGCCATGGACAGAGGAATCAGTGCAGCCTCAGCAAGAGTGCAGATGGCACCAAACTGTGTGGCACAGTTGACTTGCTAGAGGGCAGGGATCCATCCAGAGGGACCTAGACCTCATACCATTCAACAAGGCCAAGTGTAAGGTCCTGCAACTGGGTAGGCACAATGCCAAGCACAACTCCAGGCTGGGTGGTGAATGGCTGGAGAGGAGNGATGATCAGAGGGCTGCAGCAGTTCTGCTGTGAGGACAGGCTGAGTTGGGGTTCTTCAGCCTGGAGAAGAGAAGGCCTTGAGGGGACCTGATAGTAGTCTTCCAGGATCTGAAGGGGACTTCAGGAAGGCTGGGGAGGGGCTATTGACAAGGTCTTGCAATGACAGGCCAAGGGGCAATGGGTTTGAACTAGCAGAGGGGAGATTAAAAGTGGATGTTATGAGGAAGTTCTTTACAGTGAGGGTGGTGAGACACTGGCACAGGTTGCCCAGGGAGGTTGTGGAATACAGAATCACCCAATGTGATCTTTGAATCTTTGATCACATTGGGTGATCCTGTGTTCCACAGCCTCCCTGGAGGTGTTCAAGGGCAGGTTGGAGGAGGTCTTGAGTGACCTGTACTAGTGGGAGGTGTCCCTGTCTATGACAGGGAGTTGGAACTTGATGATCCTTGAGGTCCCTTCCAACCTTACCATTCTATGATTCTATGATTTCCCGTTACTCAAAAGACACTGGGGTGGGAGTGTGTGAGGGTGTGTGTGTGTGTGAATTAAAACCTCCTCGCAAAATGTAACTAAAAAATCCATCAAAACCCTTTAAAATGTATGTCTTACAGTCCCAAACATTCTGCAAGAGACGTGTAGGTAGATACTTGACTACAGAAATAGACCCTCATTGAAAGCAGCTAGCACAGGTATATATAAAAGACTTAAATAGTAGGCAGGTCCTGTTTTCTGTAGACCTTACTATGGTTCTGTATAAAACAGAGAGGTTGGCCTGAGAGCCGTTCATGTTCTGTAGAGCTTCATGTTGCCATCTGCAATAATTTGTCTGAATTCAAGATCTCCTCCCAGAAATCTGTGAATAAAAGAAAAGTTTTATGATGAAAAAGGCTTTGTCTGGGTCATTGCTTCACTTGATTGTGAGCAGTGAGGATAAGCAAAAAGCCTCTCTTCACTCTCGAGGCAGAAATACTGAAGTGTAGGAATATTGCAGTGTTTCAAAGTTGTGTATTTGTCATTGTACATAACAGGACCTAGAGGCGATGCTGGTTTATGTGTCCCATGTTGATTAGGGTGTCTGAGAATAACCCTGTAGGTGATAAATAACAATCTGATAGCCCCACTGCATTTCAAAAATAAGCAGGTGCCTGTCAAACCAGAACAGATTGAAGTCAGGTTTTGCAGTCTGAGAGCGCATTCATAATTTCATTATCTTTTATGTGATAACAAATGATGGACCTTTTACTGGCTCTGTATAACAGCCACTATCATTTACAGAGGGTGAAGGCTTGGCTGAACACACTGTCTCCTGGATAGAGCACTGCTGGACAGGAGGGCCCAGAGAGTGGTGATCAGTGGAGATAAATCATAGAATCATAGAATGGTAGGGTTGGAAGGGACCTCAAGGATCATCTAGTTCCAACCCCCTACCATAGTCAGGGACACCTCCCACTAGTACTCTAGGCCCACTCAAGGCCTCCTCCAACCTGGCCTTGAACACCTCCAGGGAGGGAGCAGCCATAACTTCCCTGGGCAACCTGTGCCAGTGTCTCACCACCCTCACTGCAAACAACTTCCTCCTAACATCCAGTCTAAATCTTCCCTCTGCTAGTTTAAACCCATTGCCCCTTGTCTCGTCATTACAAGACCTTGTCAATAGTCCCTTCCCATCCTTCCTGTAGGCTGTTAGGCACTGGTGGTGTTCCTCAGGGATCTGTGTTGGGACCACTTCCGTTTAACATCTTTATTGATGACCTTGATTCAGGCATAGGGATTGTCAGCAGTGAGCTTGCAGATGGCACCAAGTTAGGTGGCAGTGTTGATTTGAACAATGGTAGAGAGGCTCTGCAGAAGGATTTGGATAGGCTGGATCAATGGGCCAACATTAATAGGATGAGTTCCAACAAGACCAAATGCCAGATCCTGCACTTGGTTGTAATGGAAGTATAATTAATTGATTTTGAGGTGGTATTTTTTCAAAATTAATATTGTTTATTAATTTTGGTGTTTAGGAGTCTTGTTCCCCTCAACCAACTTTAATAATAATCAGGTTCTCTTGCAACAGTCATGGAACCATTATACAGAGGAATAATATAGGATCTAGAATGTTTAAGAAATAACCAGTAAAAATATAAATATTAATTGAAGTGGAAGAGAAGATTCCTGGGGTCAATACACCTCTTGTGGTTAATTATACTGCTTGTCCACTAGGTGGCCTCAAGGAGCTCCTTTCTGCTCATGGCAGAAGGCAGTTGGCGAATTACAAGAGGCTTTAAGTATTTACTCAAAAATATTACTTCCCTACTCATGGGACTAACTACAGCTTCAGACAGCAGCCAAAACATTTTCAGAGGGTTCTGTCAATGTCTTGTCAGCTGCTGAGGCTTCCTCTCTGGGCAGGAGACCTTCAGGTGCAAGCAAGATGTCTTGTGATGTGCAGTCTCAGCATGGTGTCAGGCTGGCTGTGCAGGCTGATTGCATGGAGGCATTTAGAGCCTGTTCCTGGTAAACTCAGAGCAGGCAGTGTCCAGGCAGCTCAGTATGCAATAAGGCAGTGAGACAGAACACTGCCAAAAGCAGAGAGCAATGGCAGCAGGCAGTAGCAAGCAGTAAGCAAGCATGAATAAAACAGATGAGCATTGTGTCACCTGCTCATCTCTTTTTATCAATGCAACCTGAGACTAATGTGCCTTTGGACACAGAATAGCCAATCAGAATGGCAGGTAGCCAAGCCTGACCATATCAGGGGAAGCCATAGGCTTGCTTTACCCAAATTTGGGAAAACGCAGGTCTTCAATGAGGCAAGCACAAGCCAGGTGCATGGAGTTTGTTCACCTCAGGATGTTAACAGANCAGAACACTGCCAAAAGCAGAGAGCAATGGCAGCAGGCAGTAGCAAGCAGTAAGCAAGCATGAATAAAACAGATGAGCATTGTGTCACCTGCTCATCTCTTTTTATCAATGCAACCTGAGACTAATGTGCCTTTGGACACAGAATAGCCAATCAGAATGGCAGGTAGCCAAGCCTGACCATATCAGGGGAAGCCATAGGCTTGCTTTACCCAAATTTGGGAAAACGCAGGTCTTCAATGAGGCAAGCACAAGCCAGGTGCATGGAGTTTGTTCACCTCAGGATGTTAACAGAAGCAAAACAAGTCTGGGCAAGCCAGGGTCCTTAGGCTCAATGGCTCCAGGTTCTTTGTCCTCTTTTCCACAGTTGCTTCTCCCCACAACATAAGGAGGGAGAGCAGAAAAACATCTCTGGGCAAACCAGGACATGGATAAGCCTATTTTGAACTATTCAGGCCTACCACAACATTGGGTCACAACAACCCCAAGAGATGCTACAGGCTTGGGGGAATGTGGCTAGAGAACTGCCTGCAGAAAGGAATCTAGTAGTTGTAATAGATGGGAGCTGAACAGGAGCCAGCAGTGTGCTCAGGTGGCCAAGAAGGCCAATGGCATACTGGCTTGGATTAAANGGCCAAGAAGGCCAATGGCATCCTGGCTTGGATTAAAAATACTGTGGCCAGCAGGAGCAGGGAGGGAATTGCCTTGGACTCTGCTTTGGTGAGGCCACAGCTTGAGTGCTGTGTTCAGTTTTGGCCATTGCAATACAAGAGAGATGTGGAGGTGCTGCAGCAGGTCCAGAGGAGGGCAACAGAACTGTGGAAGGACCTGGAGAATAAATCTGATGAGGAAAAACTGAGGGAACTGGGGATGGTTAGTGTGGAACAGAGGAGGCTGAGGGCAGAGCTCATTGCTGTCTGCAACTACCTGAAAGGACAGTGTGCAGAGGCTGCTGCTGGGCTCTGTTCACAGGGAATTGGAGACAGAAGAAGGGGGAATGGCCTCAATCTGAGTCTGGGGAGGTTTAGATTGGACATTAGAGAAAAGTTTTTCACTGAGAGAGCGGTCAGGGACTGGAATGAACTGCCCAGGGAGGTGGTGGAGTCACCCACCCTGGGTGTGTTTAAGGGTGGTTTGGATGTGGTGCTTAGGGCAATAGTTTAAGGTGAATCTTGTAGAGTAAGGTTCTAGGTTGGACTTGGTGCTCCTGAGGGGCTTAGCCAGCCTGGGTGTGTCTGTGATGCTGTGAAAATACAAAACTAATTGTAATTGGAAAGAGATTCTTGTGATCAATATGCCACTTGCCTTCTAGGGCAACTCAAGAGGCTGGTTTCTGCCAAAGCAGAGGGGCAATTATGATTACAGAGCTTCAAGTACAAAGAGACTTTTTTTGCCAACCTGCATGTTTCTGTGATACTGTGACTCTGAGAACCATCATCACCTAGACAGGAATCCAGAAAAGCTGAGTCAATACTGAAATCAAAAGATACCTGTGTAAAATTAGGAAATCATCAATACTCTATCGTTGGTCTGTAAGGTGATCATTCTTCCTGTTCTCCCTTGATTCTCTTATGCTATTTGTTGTGAAATTATCATCTAACAAAGGGCAGTGGCTGTGTGAGTTGCGAAGTTAAAATGAGGGAAAATTCTAATGGGAAAAAAAATAATCAAAGCCAACCTGCTGAAAGATGAGAGGCACTTCAGTACTTTATTCCTGACATGCTCCTTGCGACTGATGTTTCCAGCATGGGAATAAGAGTGTTCTGCAACCTCCCACCACCAACAGGGTTTTCATTAGAGCATTTATTGCATCTCAAACTTAGTCATAAACTTTAGCTTTCTGTTTTCTTTTTAAAACCTAAAAAAAAAAAAAAAAAAAAAAAAAAAAAAAAAAGAAAAAGAGAGAGAGAACATTACACCCTGCAGAACAATATCTTCTGCTTGTCTTTGAATGAAGCTGGTCTCAGAATGGAAGGCGATCACCCAGTTAATGTGTGCGGATAATGAAGAGCCATGCAAACTCCATACAGATGTGTTTGTTCCACTACAGTCTCCTTATTAGTGATTTACATGCTGAAAAGGATGCTGAAAGGCTGTTTATGCATGAAAGGTTTGGGTTGGCTTTTGGCTTTTTTAACCTGGAAATAAGAAAATTTACTGTAGCAATGGTATTCATTTAATGTCAGTAATAAGCCATAAGCTGGGAATTTCTGGCTTTTTTTATACATGTGCTGGTTTGAGGCTAATTAGAATATTTTAATAGAGAAAATTACACTATAGGCTGAGAAAGGAAAACATCATGATGTCTACTTCACTCATACGCTTGCTGGAGAATTGTTTGGGAACACTAACCAAAACAATAGATAAGTCAGTCTCTCTCTGGCTCTTGCTGGAACAGGAGCTGCTGGTGGGATCTAGCAGCTTCTGGGCTCTGGTTCCTCTTCTGATTAATCCTCACTAACCACTTTTCTTCTAACCCCCTTGGCCGATCTTCCTAATTTACCTTGCACATAAGGCAAACCTTGGGGTAAGGTAGAGGGGTGGGGAGAAGGTGGAAGGGTGGTTGGGAGCCCCTCCTGGGGTCTCTGATTTCTGGGAGGGGAGTTGTGTTGCTGTATGACCTTTTACTTGTATATTTCTGTAAATATTTTGTATATAGTGTAAATATCTGCTGTACATTGTGCAAAGCTGTAAATAGAGCTTCATCATTTAACTTCCAGCCGACTGAGTGCTAGTCTGGGTCAGTTTACAAAGTGGGGGGTGGGGGAACTCCCAAACCTTCACAATACAGAAGCAGTGAGGAAGAATCATAGAATCACAGAATGGTTTAGATTGGAAGGAACCTCAAAGCTCAACCAGTTCCAACCCCCTGCTATATATAGGCAAGAACACCTTGCACTAGTGCAGGTCACTAAAGGACTCATCCAGCCTGATCCTGAACACCTCCAGGGAGGTTGTGGAGCACAGAATCACCCAATATGATCAAAGATCACATTGGGTGATTCTGTGCTCCACCACCTCCCTGGACAACCTATGCCAGTGTCTCCTCACCCTCAGCCTGTGCCAGTGTCTCACCACCCTCGCTACAAACAACTTCCTCCTAACATCAACTCTCAATCTCCCCTCTGCCACTTCAAACCCATTCGTCCTCATCCTGTCATTTCAAACCTTATCAATAGTCCCTCCCCAGCCCTCCTATAGCCCCCTTCAGATACTGGAAGGTTACTCTAAGGTGTCCTGAAAACCTTCTCTTCTCCAGGCTGCAGAGTCCCAACTCCCTCCAGGCTGCAGAGCCCCAACTCCCTCAGGCTGTGCACATAGCAGAGTTGCTGCAACCTAGAAAGTCTTTGGACAAAATGCAAATTCCTCTTTTTCTTAGTCAGCATTATGTAAATTGTTTCTTCTCTTTCTTTCCCCACCTGCCTTTGCTCAACTTTGCAGAGCATTTTGGGGTACAGAAGTGCCAAGGAATGATTGCTGTATTGGCCTTGAACACCTGCAGGGAGGTTGTGGAGGACAGAGTCATTGAAGACCACATTGGGTGATTCTGTCCTCCACAACCTCCCTGGGCAACCTGTGCCAGTGTTTCACCACCTTCGCTGAAAGGCAGTGAGCCTTTGCTGACAAAGAAGGGAGAGGGTAGTTGCCCAAAGACATAATTACTACTCAGACAAGGTCTAGGAGAGAAGCTGTGTGTGCCCAAACAGAGGGCACACAGAAGCCTGCAGGCATTCAGGTAGCTGGCTGCAATGAGTGCCGGAGCCTGGTACTTGCTATGCAGGATTGCAGGGACAACAGGTGTGTTAGGTGTGAGCAGATCAGAGATCTGATGAACGTGGTGGCTGATGTGAAAGAAGAGGTGGAAAGGCTAAGAAGTATATGGGACTGCAAAAGGGATATTGATTATTTCCACAATCTCTACAAAACCAGAACAGGGGATGACTCTTAGTGGAGACTCTTAGTGGAGCAAGTGATTGCCCTTGCTGTGGACTTACGAGTCTGCTTGATCTTATTTTAAGGTGGTACTGTGAGATTTAAATCCTATTAAAACCAAACTAAGTGACTGTGACCAGGGTGAAAAATAAACACAAGTCAGACACCCTAGTCTAAGCCTTGGGTTAGTATTAAAGGGAACTTGCATTGAGACATTCTGGGTCCAGGTTCCAGTAGTGACATATGTTGAACTCATAGCATAAATTTTGTTAAAGACACTCTTAAGAGTTCTGTGGTTCTCCATCCTGAACTGTCTGTTAAATGTAAGCTATTTTTCAGTTAAATACTTTCTTGGGGAAAAAAAAAAACCACCAAAACCAAACAACAACAACAACAACAAAACTGTGTCTTTACTACCTAAAAGCAGTTTCATTTGTACACAGTCATGTGATGCCTTTTTGCTAGTAGGTCAAGAGAGTTTCTCCTTCCCCTCGGCTCTGCCCTGCTGAGGCTGCATCTGGAATATTGTGTCCGGTTCTGGGCCCCTCTGTTCAAGAAGGACCTCAGGGACACAAAAGTGATGAAAGGAGCTGAACAAGTTCCTTATGAGGAGAGCCTGTGGGAGCTGGGGCTGTGCTGCTTGGAGGAGCCTAAGGGGTGACCTCAATCTGGACCTGAGTAAGGCATCTGACTCTGTCCCACATGACATCCTGGTCACCAAACTGGAAAAACATGAACTGGATGGGTGGAGCACTGCTGGGTAAGGAATTGGCTGGATGGTGGCACCCAGAGAGTGGTGATCAAGGGCACAATGTCCACCTGGAGAGCAGTGCCAAGTGGTGCCCCTCAGGGGTCAGTACTGGCACCAGTGCTATTTGACATCTCTGTCAGTGCCATGGACAGAGAAATCAGTGCAGCCTCAGCAAGTTTGCAGATGGCACCAAGCAGTGTGGCACAGTCGACTTGCTAGAGGGCAGGGATCCATGCAGAGGGACCTGGACAGGTTGCAGAGCTGTGCCCAGGCCAAATTCATGCCGTTCAACAAGGCCAAGTGTAAGGTCCTGCACCT
>VWZE01025772.1:17772-33867 GCA_013396675.1 Eubucco bourcierii | reverse complement strand
TAGAGACTGGCACAGGTTGCCCAGGGAGGTTGTGGCTGCTCCCTCCCTGGAGGTGTTCAAGGTCAGGTTGGAGGAGGCCTTGAGTTACCTGTACTAGTGGGAGGTGTCCCTGCCTATGGCAGGGGGTTGGAACTGGATGATCCTTGAGGTCCCTTCCAACCTTACCATTCTATCATTCTATGATTCTATAATTCTATGCCTTTTTGTTAGTAGGTCAAGAGAGGTTCTCCTCCCCTCTGCCCTGCTGAGATGATCCTGCTCTGGCAGGGGGATTGGACTGGATGAGCTTTGGAGGTGCCTTCCAGCCCCTGACATTCTGTGGTTCTGTGATATAAACCTTGGTGTTGATGTGCACCTTCAGCATGCTAAAGGAGAGTACTTTTCTTCCCACGTATCAGTGGCTCGGTGTTTATTTTCCAAGTCACGCTTCCCTGCATTGTAAGGGCAGTGATCTGAAAAGTTAAGGTCTCCATTTCAATTCAAATCCAGTTTGCAAAGGAGCCAGAGCTTTTTTCTTTTTGTTCTTTTTCTTTTCTGCACGATCTCCTCCATGTAGTGTTGCATCTTAAGAAAGGGTTTCAAGTAGCCATGTGTTCCCTGCATCCCAAGGCAGGATACTGCATGGAAAGGGAAATGCAGAGTACTACATCACAGGTCAAGCTTGCAGAAAGAATATGACTCCCACTTCCATAATCTCCTCTTCTGGCACTAGCTGGCAAATCTGTTGGAGCTGAGGGCACGAGCAGTCCTCTGTGCTGCAGCCTGGCACTCAGGCATGTTCAACAGTTTCTGTTGGCATTATTCAACGTAATTGCCACTGTGGCTGTTCAACAAATTGATTCCTGGCACAGAAGCCACTGTTGCTAGTTCCTTGTAGCTACACCTCAAGGAAAATAAGCAAGTGGAAAAAGAGGAGGACAAGGAAGAGCAAGATGAAACAGAGATATCCCTTGAGCTCAATTTTCACAAAGCAGCAACATGCTGTGAACTAAGAAACAACTGATTATAGTGGGTGAAGAAAAGGCTGTGTTCCCTCTACAGCAGGTTTGATGTAGAGCTCCTGCATCTGTTTTCCATCTGCATTTGGGTTCCCTCCCTAGTGCCACACAGGCAGGTTTTCAGCACAAGCATGTGTCTGCTGAGACATGTGTAGTTACTCCCACATCAAAAGCCACCAGTCAACTCTTAACCTGTTTGGGCTGGGAAGATGAACTGCTGAGACTGCTCTGGCAGGGTGGCTTTGTGCTGCTTATTGCATGTGGCAGGTAGCAGTTGGTGGCTGCCCTGCTATTTACCAGTCTTTCTGAGCTTCCTGGCTCACTGTTGGTTGCTCTGCATGCTTTTGCTGAGCCCTGTGCAGGGCACTGTAATCTTGGATCTGTCCTGGCAGCAGTAAATGAGATACATGTTAGAAGGAATAGGCTGGCTTGTGCTGGGATGACCAAAAGACACCTGACTCATCATGTTTACACCTGGTTGATATGCAGATGTTTGTTTGAATGGAAGTGTTTTAGATTTCTGCTTGATATAGCTAATGAAGCAACGATGCTTTGCTGACACACCTGGCTGCCTGGGCATGAATGGCAACAGTGTACTTTATTTTCACACCACAACACTCTGCTTAATCTCTGTTTGCAGAGCTGAGAAAGGCCTTTACTTTGAGGCCAGAACAAAGAACTGCCATAGTAGTGCCTATAACTCTTGCAGATCACAAAAGGCCCTGGTGGTCTGGGATGTGCAGTTCAGAGGTGTTGGGGAGTCGTTTGGGTGTGCTTTATGGGGCTCTATGAGTTAGCAGGTGCCAGTCAGATGTGAAACTGTCTTTTCTGAGTCCTTGAGGTGGTGGGGGTAGGTGAGTGTGTGCTCCTCTGTGAATTCCAAACCTCACCTCTCTTTCATCTCCCAGCCTACAACCAACTGGAGTGTGTCCTGTGGTGCCTTATCTTTGTTCTCTAAGCAGTCTTCTTATCCCACTTCTAGGGCTTTCCTGAGTTAGGACTGTGCTGGTTTAGCTAAATTGATTAAATTTTTAGACGGATGTAAGTGTTGGTGCCTCTCAACCAGTAAGCAGTTTCGTTTCCAGTAAGGACCTGGATTGCTGTGGTGGTTTGGGAGTTCCCTGCCCCCCCCCCACTTTGTAAAGTCCCCCAGACTAGACTCAACCAGCTGAAAGTTAAGGACTGAAGCTCTATTTACAGCTCAACACAATGTACAAGTAGAGATAGACACAATAGACAGGAATAGTTACAAACATAGACAAGTTAAAGGCAATACAGAAACACAGTCCCACTCCCAGAGTCCCCAGGAGGGGCTCCCAACCATCCTTCCACCTTCCCAATCCGCACAAATTGCGTGCTCTGAGTCCAGATCATCTTTCTCTTGTTCATGCAAATCAACACAGGTGAAGATTGCCTTTGCTACCTTCCCAGGCTCAGCACAGATGCTTAGGGCATCACAGAGAGACAGTGCTGTTGTGGCCTTCCCAGACCTCAGCCTGGCTTGGGTGTCCAGGATGTGTACTCTTCCATCAGGTAGAAAGGCTTATGGAATATGTGCATTTGGGGTGTGGACAGGTAAATTGCACAGGGAGGGGGCAGAGGCCCTCCCTGATGCCACTGCCAGACCCCTACAAGTGCATGAGAATGCTCAGGAAGAGTCCCTGGGGAGTTGCACCTGGATGTTGATCTAAGACTGAGACTAAAACACTGTACAAAAAGACCTGAGCAATGCCTGCCAATGCTGGGGTGCAGTTTGCCTCTGAACCACTGTAGCTGCATTGGCACCCCATGTTGTGTACCAAAAATAAAAGATGTGATGGTTTGGGAGTTCCCTGTCCCCCCACTTTGTAAAATCCCCCAGGCTAGACTCAGCTAGCTGGAAATTAAGGACTGAAACTCTATTTACAGCTCAGCACAATGGACAAGCAGAGAGACACGACAGGAATAGTTACAGACATAGACAAGTTAAAGGGAATACAGAAACACAACTCCCCTCCCAAACATCAGAGTGCCCAGGAGGGGCTCCCAACCACCTTTCCACGTTCTTCCCACCCTTCTGCCTTACCCCAGGGTCTGCCTTACGTGCAAGGTGAGTTTGGAGGACGGGCAAGGGTGGTTAGAAGCAGAAAGACCAAAAGCTCCCAGAGAGACAGAGACGAGACTCTGTTATCTATGTTTGTGTTCTTGTTCTTATACATCTCACAAGCCTCTGAGTGCAGCAGACATCACCAGTGTTTGCTTTTTCATAACCTAGCATCTGATTCTTTTTATAAAAATACTCCAATTAGCCTCACAACAGCACAATTGCATTGTTGCAGAAATATGTTAGTGGGTTTTGAAGAAACAGAAGATGCTGTCCCATAGTTGAAGCCTTTTCAGTTATGCTTTAATCCTACCTCTTTCATTTTGGATTACATGATTTCACCAAGACTATGGCTTCCACTGCAAAAGAAGGTCAGGCAATGATTATAGCAGCTTTTGCTGGCTTTTCATATCTGAAATACATAAAAGAGTTTTACCTTGTTAGAGTTGATTTTCCTGAACACTAAGTAGTATGCCTTGTAATGAGGTCCTGACCACGCCAACTGCTTTAAATAGATCTGAACTAACAGAGCCTTGCAGAGGTACAGTTAAGATGCTATGAAGTATTTTCCTCCTTCGGTGTGAGTCATGTAGGCAGAAAGAGACTGTTCTCTGTACTTATGTGGTGGGCTTGAAATAATGCAGTAAGGGAAATTCTCTATCACTTGTGAAATGACAGCAGACAGGTCTCTGGGTTCATGGAATCATAGAATCACTGCTTAGGCTGGAAGAGACCTCAGACATCATCTAACCCAAACTCCTGCCATGGGCACGAACACCTCTCACCTAGCTCAGCTTGCTCAAGCTCCCATCCAACCTGGCCTTCAACAGCTCCAGCCAGGGGCATCCATAACCTCTATGCACAACCCATTCCAGACCCTTGCCACTCTCCTACCAAAGAATTCTCTCTACACAACCCATTCCAGAGCCTTGTCACCCTCCTAGTGAGGAGTTGCTTCCTCAGATCCAATCGAAACCTATTCTCCTCCAATTTCAATACAGTTCCCCTTGTCCTGTCACTGGACACTCTTGTCAAGAGTCCCTCTGCAGCCTTCCTGCAGGATCCCTTCAGGTCCTGGCAGGCAGCTCTAAGGTCCCCCCAGATTCTTCTCTTCTGCTTTGCGTTCTAAAGAACATAAAGATTCTCCAAGAGAATTCTGCTACTTCTTTCCCTACTCCAAGAGAACCTTACTAGTAGTTAAAAAAAAAAAAAAAAAAAAAAAAAAAAAAAAAGAGCCATGGAATGCCTTGTAGCTGTGATAGATAGTAAGATCTTTGAAGATTATCTTTTAAAAGGATATTATAATGAATTAAATCTGATTCATTCAGTGCTAACCTATGGTGCAAAATTTCTGTCTAACTGAGTGCCACAGCAGGGAGTCAGTATCCTTCTGGAATAGTAATGCTTCATCATATCATAGCAAGCTAAACTCTTTCTGCATGTGGTTGAACATAGAATCACAGAATCATAGAAGGGTAAGGTTGGAAAGGACCTCAAAGCTCAGCCAGTTCCAACCCTCTGCCATAGGCAGGGACACCTCCCACTAGTACAGGTCACTCAAGGCCTCCTCCAACCTGGCCTTGAACACCTCCAGGGAGGGAGCAGCCACAACCTCCCTGGGCAACCTGTGCCAGTGTCTCACCACCCTCACTGCAAACAACTTCCTCCTAACATCCACTTTCAATCTCCCCTCTGCCAGTTCAAACCCATTGCCCCTTGTCCTGGCATTACAAGACCTTGTCAATAGACCCTCCCCAGCCTTCTTGTAGGCTGCCTTCAGATCCTGGAAAGCTACTCTAAGGTCTCTTGGAAACCTTCTCTTCTCCAGGCTGCAGAGCCCCAACTCTCTCAGCCTGTCCTCGCAGCACAGCTGCTGCAGTCCTCTCAGCATCTTGGTGACCTCCTCTGGACCCACTCCAACACTTCCATGTCCTTCCTGTGCTGGGGGCTCCAGAACTGCACACAGGACTGCAGGTGGGGTCTGAGGAGAGCAGAGCAAAGGGGCAGAATCCCCTCCCTTGCCCTGCTGCCCACACTGCTCTTGCTGCAGCCCAGCACACAGTTGCTGTCTGGGTTGCGCTCACACTGCAGGCTCCTGTGCTGGGGGCTGCAGAACTGCACACATACTGAACCTGACCAGTTAAGTCTAGGGACTGATTGTTGCTATGTTTTGGTTTTGGGTTTTTTTCAGGTTTTTTTTTTTTGTCTAACAACCAAAAAAGGACAATTATGGGAATTTGGAAATTTTAAAAAAAAAAATATTTAAATAATCATGCTAGTCTTTGATATTTCATTAAAAAAACCAAATACAAATATTCTCATATATATATATACACATACATATATATTCAGACATATATGTACATACATATATATATATGTATCACCATAGAATCATGGAATGGTTAGGTTGGAAGGGACCTCAAGGATCATCCAGTTCCAACCCCCTGCCATAGGCAGGGACACCTCCCACTAGCACAGGTCACTCAAGGCCTTGTCCAACCTGGCCTTGAACACCTCCAGGGAGGGAGCAGCCACAACCTACTTGGGCAACGTGTTCCAGTGGTATATATATGGGGAGGGACTATTGACAAGGTCTGGGAATGCCAGGATAAGGGGCAATGGGTTTGAAGTGGCAGAGGGGAGATTGAAAGTGGATGTTAGGAGGAAGTTGTTTGCAGTGAGGGTGGTGAGACACTGGCACAGGTTGCCCAGGGAGGTTGTGGCTGCTCCCTCCCTGGAGGTGTTCAAGGCCAGCTTGGAGGAGGCCTTGAGTGACCTGTGCTAGTGGGAGGTGTCTCTGCCTATGGCAGGAGGTTGGAACTAGATGATCCTTGTGGTCCCTTCCAACCTTACCATTCTATGATTCTATGATTCTATATACATACATATATATATATGTATACTTTTATGACTGTTTTCTCTTCAGGGATGTCTCGATCTCAGTAATCTTGTTGTAAAAATAAAAAAACCAAGTCAATGAAAGGAGAATTAGGAAATATTTTCTTGTCAGCTCGATAAAATTTGCCCTTTTTGTAGCTGCTTTGATTTCTCCTTTGCAGAGTGTACATTGAGCTGATTAACATGACAGTAGCTGAACATGATTTGCTGATGTATGCAATTTCCCCCTTTTTTCTTATGCGTTCAACCCCTTTTGATTTAAAAAATGAGGATGGAGGCTCAATGGATGATTTTTTTTATTGTTGTTAAAGAAGGCAAGGTGGAAAGATGAGTGTTGTCCAAGCACAATTCATATGGGGCTTGTGTGGTTTTATATGAAAGAGCAAGCAGTGCCCTTTTCACAAGGTCTGTGTTCATTAGAAAACTCCACTATGAGATTCGGTAACTGAACATTCACTAACTGAAGGATGAGACATTCACTGACATTCAAGGACTGAAAGTGAGACAAGAAAGCTCTGATCAGTATAGAGACTTATTTTCTTCACAAAAGGTGAGATCACAGAATCACAGAGTGGTCAAGGTTGGAAGTAACCTCCAAAGCTCATCCGATCCAACCTCTCTGCAGTCAACAGGGACATCCTCAACTAGAGCAGGTTGCCCAAGGGCCTGTCCAGCCTTACCGTCAATATCTCCAGGGATGGGGCCACAACCACCTCCCTGGGCAAACTCTTCCAATGTTCACAACTCCAGGCTGGGTGGGGAATGGCTGAGAGCAGCCCTGAGGAACAGGCCCTGGGGGTCTGGGGTGATGAAAAGCTCAACCTGAGGTTGCAGTGTGAGTGCAGCCCAGACAGCAACGGTGTGCTGGGCTGCAGCAAGAGCAGTGTGGGCAGCAGGGCAAGGGAGGGGATTGTGCCCCTTTGCTCTGCTCTCCTCTGACCCCATCTAGAGTCCTGTGTGCAGTTCTGGAGCCCCCAGCACAGGAAGGACATGGAACTGTTGGAGCCCGTCCAGAGGAGGGCACAAAGATGCTGAGAGGGCTGCAGCAGCTGTGCTGTGAGGACAGGCTGAGAGAGTTGGGACTCTGCAGCCTGGAGAAGAGAAGGCTTCCAGGAGACCTTAGAGTAGCCTTTCAGGATCTGAAGGGGACTACAGGAAGGCAGGAGAGGGGCTATTGACAAGGTCTTGGAATACCAGGACAAGGGGCAATGGATTTGAAGTGTCAGAGGGGAGATTGAAATTGGATGTTAGGAGGAAGTTGTTTGCAGTGAGAGTGGTGAGACACTGGCACAGATTGCCCAGGGAAGTTGTGGAGCATAGAATCACCCAATGTGATCTTTGATAGCTTAATGAAGATGTTTTTTCTCATCGCTGGCTGCAATAGCTGTGGCTACCCAAAGACACTGAGGGTGTAGGAGGTCAGCAAAAAAGGATGTCATAGAATCATAGATTCATAGAATGGTAAATTTGGAAGAGACCTCAAGGATCATCCAGTTCCAACCCCCTGCCATAGGCAGGGACACCTCTCACTAGCACAGGTCATTCAAGGCCTTGTCCAACCTGGCCTTGAACACCTCCGGGGAGGGAGAAGCCACAGTTGATTCTGTGCTCCGCAACCTCTGTTGAGTGCCACAGCAGGGAGTCAGTATCCTTCTGGAATTGTAATGCTTCATCATACCATGGTAGGCTAAACTCTTTCAGCATGTGGTTGAACATAGAATCATAGAATGGTAAGGTTGGAAGGGACCTCAAGGATCATCTAGTTCTGACTCCCTGCTGTAAACACGGACACCTCTCACAAGTACAGATCACTCAAGACCTGGTCCAGTCTGGCCTTGATCACTTCCAGGGAGGGAGCTGTGTGAACAGTGTTCATGGAGTCAATCGAGATGCTTGAAAGGCACTAAGAGAAACGTTTCTGATTTACATTGGTTGCATTCAGTTTGGAAGAGGTGATGCAAGCGAGCTTTGGAATTGATCAGCAGCTGGTGCTAACTTCTTGGTTTATGCCTTATTTTGACACACTGAGTTTTATTTCTTTCATGTGTGACTCGTGTCACCCCAGAAGGCAGGTTCAGTGATCACTGGGTGCAGGGCTGGGTCATAAAAGCAATGCTGGTGGTGAAGACGCTACTGAAGTCAATGAGGGAGTGATTTTTATGAGACTCGAAGGAAGAGCAATTACCTACTGCAGGTAAACTACATTTTGCATTGCACCATCTCTAGGTTGGGAGCTGATAAGCACAAAAGTGAGGCAGTGTACAGACTAGGGAGCTGGCAGAGTGACAGATGTGGCAAGCCAAAGCACTGAGGTACCGGACCTGTGTTTTGGGAAATGAGATCTGCACTTGTATAAATCGTCAGAGCTGTGAGAGGCTTCTGAAGGGATAGAAATTCAAAAGTGTCATTCAGGGCTTCATCCTTTTCATCTTTTGAAGAACTACAGAGCTACAGCACCTTGTTGGTTTCTGGACTCCTTTCTTTTGCTTTGTATTTTATGAATGCAGGAGAGTGTGTCCAGCAGATTGAGGGATATTCTCCTTCCCCTCTCTTCTGTCCTAGTGAGACCTCACCTGGCATATTGCATCCAGTTCTGGGCTCCAAAGTTCAAGAGGGACAGGGATCTACTGGAGAGAGGCCAAGGGAGGGCTACAAGGATGCTGAAAGGACTGCAGCACTGCCTGAGGAGGAGAGGCTGAGAGCCCTGGGGCTGCTTAGGCTGCAGAGGAGAAGGCTGAGAGGGGATCTGAGCAATGTCTGTCAAGAGCTGAGGGCTGGGGGTCAGGAAGGAAGGCACAGGGACAGCCTCTGCTCACTTGTGCCCTGCCATAGGCCAAGGGGCAAGGGATGGAAACTGCAGCACAGCAAGTTCCACCTGAACATGAGGAAGAAGTTGTTGAGTGTAAGGGTGAGAGAGGCCTGGCACAGGTTGCCCAGAGAGGTTGTGGAGTCTCCTTCTCTGGAGCCTTTGCAGACCTCTTTGGATGTGTTCCTGTGTGACCTATGCTGGATTCTGCGGTCCTGCTGTGGAAGGGGGTTGGACTGGAAGCTCTCCAGAGGTCCCTTTGAGCCCCTAACATCCTGTGAGCCTGTGAAGGAGGCTGCAGTGTGCTTCCATTAACATCTCTGCTTAAGGTAAAAGTTCCTGCTTCCCGTACCCCATTGCTGGTTGATTGTCAGTGTGCCCTAAGTACACTGGTGAGAAGAGTGTTTTGTTTGTGTTTCTATGCCTGCTGTCAGAATGTTGTGTTTCAGAATATTCCCATACATGGAAGATTTATAGTACAGGCATCTGAGACACACAGATGCCTCTGGGCACAGGCATCTTTACAATCTGCCCCCTCTTTTCGGGTGTTTTTATAATTCATGTCTTTTTCTGTCATCTACTATCAGTGTTTTATCACAATGTCTGTTTTTTTATCTCCTGCAGCAGTATTGTATGTTGTTAACTCTTGTCATGTTTCACTCATTGGCTTTGAAGCTGGAAAGTAAAGAATGATTCAGGGTTTTTTGAACAGTATGTCCCATTCTGGAGCTTTCTCCAAGAGCAGTTTTCACTACTTTAAAATAGGTCATTGAAAGGTTTGGGTTTGGTTTTCTTTTGCTTAATAGAAGAAAAAGTTGCTGGAATGATCATCACAAATAGGAACTCTAAAAGAGAATCTACAGGGAAAAAAATATATGAAGAATATTAAGTTTCTGGGTTTGCTACTATCTTAATTTTCTTAGTTTTTTTGTCTGTTTGTTGCTGGAGCTTTCTCCAGGAGCAGTTTTTACTACTTTAAAATGGGTCATTGAAGAGGTTTGTGGGGGTTTTTTTCTGCTTAATAGAAGAAAAAGTTCCTGGAATGAACATCACAAAGAGAAACTCTCAAAACTAATCTACAGGGAAAAAATATATCAAGACTATTAAGTTCCTGGGTTTATTGCTGTCTTAATTTTCTTAGTTTTTTTGTTTATTCGTTGTTGGAGCTTTCTCCAAGTGCAATTTTCACCACTCTAAAATGGGTTGTTGGACAGGTTTGTGGGGGTTTTTCTGCTTAATAGAAGAAAACGTTGCTGGAATGAACATCACAAAGAGAAAGTATCAAAAAGAATATACAGGGGAAAAAAATATCAAGAATATTAGGTTCCTGGGTTTGTTATTATCTTAATTTTCTTAGTTTTTTGTCTGTTGTTGGAGCTTTCTCCAAGAGCATTTTCCAGGACCTTAAAATGCGTCATTGAAGAGGTTTGTGGGGGGTTTTTCCGCTTAATAGAAGAAAACGTTGCTGGAATGAACATCACAAAGAGAAACTCTCAAAAAGAATCTACAGGGAAAGAAATATATCAAGAATTCTGGAGCTTTCTCCAAGAGCAGTTTTCATTACCTTAAAATGGGCCATTGAAGAGGTTTGTGGAGGGGGGGGTTTCTGCTTAATAGAAGAAAATGTTGCTGGAATGAACATCACAAAGGAAAACTCTAAAAAAGAATCTACAGGCAAAAACTATATCAAGAATATTAAGTTCCTGAGTTTGTTACTATCTTAATTTTCTTAGATTTTGTGGGTTGGTTGGTTTGTCATTGGAGCTTTCTCCAAGAGCAGTTTTCACTACTTTAAAATAGGTCATTGAGAGGTTTGGGTTTGGAATTTTTTTATTTTGCTTCATAGAAGAAAAAGTTGCTGGAATGATCATCACAAAGAGGAACTCTAAAATAGAATCTACAGGGAAAAAAATATCAAGAATATTAAGTTGCTGGGTTTATTACTATCTTAATTTTCTTAGTTTTTTGTCTGTTTGTTGTTGGAGCTTTCTCCAGGAACAGTTTTTACTACTTTAAAATGGGTCGTTGAAGATGTTTGTGGGTTTTTTTTCTGCTTAATAGAAGAAAAAGTTGCTGGAATGACCATCACAAAGAGAAACTCTCAAAAAGAATCTACAGGAAAACAGTATATGAAGAATTCTGGTGCCTTCTCCAAGAGCAGTTTTCATTACCTTAAAATGGGCCATTGAAGAGGTTTGTGGGGTTGCTTTTTTTTTGCTGAATAGAAGCAAAAGTTGCTGGAATGAACATCACAAAGAGGAACTCTCAAAAAGAATCTGCAGGGAAAAAATATATCAAGAATAGTGGAGCTTTCTCCAAGAGCAGTTTTCACTACCTTAAAATGGGCTATTGAAGAGGTTTGTGGGGGTTTTTTCTGATTAATGGAAGCAAAAGTTGCTGGAATGACCATCACAAAGAGTACCTCTCAAAAAGAATCTACAGGAAAAAAATATATGAAGAGTATTAAGTTCCTGGGTTTGTTACTATCTTCATTTTCTTAGATTTTTTTGTGGGGTTTTGTGTTTGGTTATGGTGGTTGTTACTTACCTGATTTTTTTTGTTTGTTTGTTTGTGAATTAATTCCAGAATTAACCAAATAATCAATCATGGAATGATCAAACCTAAAATGCTTATATTTTTCTTAGCTTTATATACCTTAAAAGAGCAGTGAGCATGATACAAGCCTAGCAACGCTTTAGAACCGATGAGACTCTAAATACAAATCCTTTTTTTTGTGTGTGTGTTTAATGTGAGCAGGAAATTCAAATCCAGCTGTTTCCTTAAAGTTTCAGATGTATTTGAAAGGACAAAGGCTGTTTTTCTTTCATTCATTTTTCCCCCCTCTCCATATATTTGAAATGGGCTACTCTTCAAAAGAAATGTCAGAGGTCCATTTACATTCTAATCACAGCCCATTTCCTGGGTCCACTTTTAGGCAGGGTGGCTTTTGGGCATTTTTAGGGTAGAGAATTGGTTGGTCCTAGCTGAGTTACTGAAAAATAAAAGGGAAAGAGATGAATGGATGGATTTTTTTTTTTTGCTTCAGCAGTCACCAGCTGGCAGCTCAGCTCCATGGAGCGCTGCCAAGCAGCAGTTTGCAGCAGCCCTGCAGCTGCTCCAGGCTAGGCTGGAACACAGCTGGCACAAAGCCACCTTCAGCTTTGGAAAGGGACTCAGCCTGCAGATTGGCAAAGAGGTGTGTTGGGATTGTGGCTTTGCTGGCTCACATCTAATACTCCTGGAATGCAGACCATATCTGAAAAGCTCACCACAGAAAATTCTCTGTGAAGCACTGACAGAAACAGGAGGAGGAACAGGTTAAAAATTAAAGCTGTGTTTTGTCTGAGGTGTTTTTCTTATTGCTGCTGCATGTCTGGGTGTTCACTTCTGTGCATTTCATTCTTCGGTGCTTTTCTTGCTCTGGGCCCAGGCCAACCTCATGAAATTCAACAAGGCCAAGTGTAAGGTCTTGCACCTGGGTAGACACAATGCCAAGCACAACTGCAGGCTGGGTGAGGAATGGCTGAGAGCAGCCCTGAGGAACAGGCCCTGGGGGTCTGGGGTGATGAAAAGCTCAAGCTGAGGCTGCAGTGTGAGTGCAGCCCAGACAGCAACTGTGTGCTGGGCTGCAGCAAGAGCAGTGTGGGCAGCAGGGCAAGGGAGGGGATTGTGCCCCTTTGCTCTGCTCTCCTCAGACCCCACCTGCAGTCCTGTGTGCAGTTTTGGAGCCCCCAGCACAGGAAGGACATGGAAGTGTTGGAGCAGGTCCAGAGGAGGCCACCAAGATGCTGAGAGGGCTGCAGCAGCTGTGTTGTGAGGACAGGCTGAGAGAGTTGGGGCTCTGCAGCCTGGAGAAAAGAAGGTTTCCAGGAGACCTTGAGTCCTTGAGTGACCTGTACTAGTGGGAGGTGTCCCTGCCTATGGCAGGGACTTGGAAATAGATGATCCTTGAGGTCCCTTCCAACCTTACCATTCTATGATTCTATGAAGAGCCTAAATAAATGTAAAAGGGCCAGCAACAAAACTCCCTTGGGCTATATTCTTTCAAGCTGAAATAATCTGCATCCAGCCAACGAAGAGGGTACAATTATTTTCAGTTCAGTATAGAATCATAGAACCATTGAATGGTTTAGGGTGGAAGGTACCTCAAAGCTCAGCTCAGCTGTTCTTCAACACATCTATATTATTAGGTATTTGTTGATATGGCACAGCAATGTACCCTTGTGGCCAGCAAAGCCAATGGGATCCTGGGGGGCATTCAGAAGAGTGTGTCCAGCAGATCAAGGGAGTTTCTCCTCCCACTCTGCTCTGCTCTACTGAGGCCCCACCTGGAATACTGCATCCAGTTCTGGGCTCCCCAGTTCAAGAGGGACAGGGATCTACTGGAGAGAGGCCAAGGGAGGGCTACAAGGATGCTGAAGGGACTGCAGCACTGCCTGAGGAGGAGAGGCTGAGAGCCCTGGGGCTGCTTAGGCTGCAGAGGAGAAGGCTGAGAGGGGATCTGAGCAATGTCTGCCAATAGCTCACTGAGGGCTGGGGGTCAGGAAGGGAGGCACAGGGACAGCCTCTGCTCACTTGTGCCCTGCCATAGGCCAAGGGGCAAGGGATGGAAACTGCAGCACAGGAAGCTGCAGCTCAGCATGAGGAAGAACTTGTTGAGTGTAAGGGTGAGAGAGCCCTGACCCAGAGAGGTTGTGGAGTCTCCTTCTCTGGAGCCTTTGCAGCCCTGTCTGGATGTGTTTCTGTGTGACTTGTGCTGGATTCTGTGGTCCTGCTGTGGCAGTGTGTGTGTGTGGGGTGTTGGACTGGAAGGTCTCCAGAGGTCCCTTCTGTGGTGGTTTAGACCTGACTGGGAGCCAAATGCCCACCAAAGCTGCTCTGTCACTCCCCTTTTTAAATGGACAGCGGAGAGAGGAAAATATAACAGAAGCCAGTGATAAGAAAGAGGCAATTTAATCATGTCAACTGCAAAGCAGTAGAGCATGCAGAAAACGAAACCAGAGCAAGATGCTCACGAGGTTGGACCAGGCCTTGAGTGACCTGTACTAGTGGGAGGTGTCCCTGCCTGTGGCAGGGAGTTGGAACTAGATAATCCTTGAGGTCCCTTCCAACCTTACCATTCTATGATTCTATGATTCTATGTTAGTCTCTGCTTCCCATCAGCAGGTGCTGGTTGGTGTCAGGAAGTACTCTCTATGCTCAGTACTTTCTCTGGAGGACAGATGCCATAGATGATTCTTCCTACTCTTTCTTCTTTCACTACATTCTTCTGTCTGAGCTGATGTCCTATGGCATGGAACAGCCCTTTGGCCACCATGGGTCAGCTGGCCTGACTGTGTCCTCTCAGTGTACTGTCAGGGTGGGGAGATGTTGGAAAAACCCAGCCTGGTTGCTCAGCTCAGCAGCAGCCCAAACACTGCTGTCTGATGATCAACACTCAGCTACAGCACACAAGGCACAGCACTAGAAAGGTGCTTTGGAGAGAATTAACCCCAGCTCAGCCCAAACCCACTGCACCTTCCAACTCCTAACATCCTGTGACCTACACCCAGTGTCCGACAAGCAGAACTAATTTTAAGCCTGAACAAATCCAGTGTGAGTTTTCTAAAATGAAAATATTTAATGTGATCTGTAGCCTTGATGAAGAGGAGGAGGAGGAAAGGAACACCACTTAAAGCAGCTTTTCATCAAGAGTAAGCTATCAAAGCAATGTAACAATTCATGTAATGATGCTTTGTACCTTTGGGTGGTACTCAGGTTCAACAATGCGCCTTGCTTTGGATGAGCTTCTGCCCTTCTCCTTTTCAGATCCACTTGATTCTTCTTTAAAACCCAGTTAGCATAACTTATTACATAGGGATTTGGGTTTATTCTATTTCAAGAGACAAAAGTAAATGCTAGGCCATCCTTAAGCTCATAAGACAACCTGCACCCAAGGCCTCCAGCAACAGTCAGGCCACTTACTGCAAGTGGCATCTGTAGCCAAAGAGACCAAGCTGTGCAGTGAGAGGTTTGAACTCCAGTTAGATATGTCCTGCTGCTTATGGCTGAGGAGTCTGAGGGAATGAAGACAAAAGCAGGGGCAGCTGTTGATTAATCAGAGAAATTATGATATGCTTGTGCTGGCACTCCAGTAACAGCTGTGAGAAATGGTTCTTCATTGCCAGACTCTTTACTGAGCAGTACATAGCACCACGGAAAGCTCTGAGGCAGCGTGGCCGTTTGAGTTAGATTCCTACCTCAGACAAAACAAACAAAAAAAACAAAACAGAGAAACCTTGGAGGTTGAAGCTGTAAGGCGAATATTCTGGGGATAGGCTATATAATGGTAACAATAGATAAGTTAATATAATTTCATTGGAGCATCAAGAGCTTTATGTCGGGAAGCACAGCTTGTACTTTACCCTTGCTGCTTCGGCTGCTTCGCCTGCGCCTGCTGCTATCTTCCCCTGCTGCTGTTTTGGCTGCTGCTGCTGCTGCTGCTTTTGCCACCGCTTGACCCTTTCCCCGTCTTCCCGCAGGTTATTATATCTATTTGTAATAATTTTCTTGTTTTCTCTTCCCTATACTGTTATATTTAAACTATAAGAAATAAGTTTGTTCTTTTTTTTTCTTGACTTCATAACAAAACCAAAAAGAAAAAAACTACGTGTTGTGGTGAGTTTGTTCTACCAGGGGAGGGATCCACCCTAACCTGGTACAGGCAGTTCTACTGCAACAAGTGTGCACTGACCAGAGTGCAGCATCACTGTCTGCTTTTGTGAGCACTGAGGGGAGATTACAATTCATCCTGAATATATGTTTTTTTCCTTTAGTTTCATAGACTCATAGAATCATAGAGTAGCAAGGTTGGAAGGGACCTCAAGGATCATCCAGTTCCAAGCCCCTGCCATAGGCAGGGATACCTCCCACTAGTACAGGTCACTCAAGGCCTCCTCCAACCTGGCCTTGAACACCTCCAGGGAGGGAGCAGCCACAACCTCCCTGGGCAACCTGTGCCAGTGTCTCACTACCCTCACTGTAAACTTCCTCCTAACATCCGCTTTCACTCTCCCCTCTGCCAATTCAGACCCATTGACCCCTGTCCTGGCATTCCAAGACCTTGTCAATAGTCCCTCCCCAGCCTTCCTGGAGCCTCCTTCAGATCCTGGAAGGCTACTCTAAGGTCTCTTGGCAACCTTCTCTTCTCCAGGCTGCAGAGCCCCAACTCTCTTAGCCTGTCCTCACAGCACAGCTGCTGCAGCCCTCTCAGCATCTTGGTGGCCTCCTCTGGACCTACTCCAACACTTCCATGTCCTTCCTGTGCT
>VWZE01025772.1:5102-17340 GCA_013396675.1 Eubucco bourcierii | reverse complement strand
AAAAAAAAAAAAAAAGCAATAATGAAGCAAACTAGGAGCATGGGAACATGTAGAAGAAAATCAGATGAACAAGAGCCAACACAGATTACAAATCACATCAATTACCAAACCAATCTGATTTAGCTCAACAGCACAGTACCAGGCCTTCTGGCTAGCAAAAAAAAAAATAATTAAAAAAAATCAGAGGTAGGTGTCAGATTTCTTGCTTTTGTCAGGCTTTTATAAACATACTGTGCAGAATAAAGGAAAGAAATAAATGAAAGAAGTTCACTGAAAAAGTGTCCCTGGAAATTACTCACCAATGGCCTAATGTTAAAATAGAAGGCTGTAGAGAGTAGGGCCTTAGGATGATCAGTACTATTCCTTTACTACGTGGACAAAGGACTAGATAATATTCTTTATAAATGAGTAGGTTACTAATAAGTTTACAGTTTACATGAAGTTAGGGTGGTGCAGTCCAACCTTTCATTAATTAGCTGTTGTGGTTGAGAGAAAAAGTGCTGGAAAGCTGAAAACAGGGAAAATTATGGTAGCTAACTCCAAGCACAGAAGTCAAGAAACTGAATCCCTGGGCTGTAGCTCTTATCGTATGAAGACAGGCTGAGAGAGTTGGGGTTGTGCAGCCTGCAGAGGAGAAGGCTACCAGGAGACCTTCTTGTGGCCTTGCACTATCTGAAGGGGCTATAAGAAAGCTGGTGAGGGACTTTTTAGGGTGTCAGGTAGTGATAGGACTGGGGGGAATGGAGCAAAGCTAGAGGAAGGCAGATTCTGAATAGGCATTAGGAAGAAGTTGTTCATCGTGAGGGTGGTGAGAGACTGGCACAGGTTGCCCAAGGAGGTGGTGGAACCCTCAACCAGTTGCTGTCTGGGCTGCACTCACACTGCAGCCTCATGTTGAGCTTTTCATCACCCCAGACCCCCAGGGCCTTTTCGTCAGGGCTGCTCTCAGCCATTCCCCACCCAGTCTGGGGTTTGCTTGGGATTGTGCCTACCCAGGTGCAAGACCTTACACTTGGCCTTGTTGAATGGCATGAGGTTGGCTTGGGCCCACCTCTGCAGGCTGTCCAGGTTCCCCCTGGATGGCTACCTTATACAGGTACAGGACACATGAAATACAGTGTGCTGGTTTGAAGCTAATTGCAATATTTTAATGGAGAAAATTATGTTATAGGCTGTGAAAGGAAAACACTGGTGATGTCTGCTGCACTCATAGGCTTGCTGAGATGGATAAGGATAAGAATACAAACATAGATAACACAGTCTCTCGGTCTTTCTCTGGGATCTAGCGGGTCCTCTCCTCTCCGTTGAATAATCTCAACTAACCACTCTATTTCTAACCTCCCTGGCCAATCCTCCAAACTCACCTTGTGTGTAAGGCAAACCCTGGGGTGAGGTAGAGGGATGGGCAGAAGGTGGAGGGGTGGTTGGGAGCCCCTCCTTGGCACTCTGATGTCTGGGAGGGGAATTGTGTTTCTGTATTCCCTTTAACTTGTCTATGTCTGTAACTATTCCTGTCTGTTGTGTCTATCTCTGCTCTTACATTGTGCTGAGCTGTAAATAGAGCTTCAGTCCTTAACTTCCGTCTGACTGAGTCTAGTCTGGAGGATTTTATCTGGGGAGGGGGAAGGGGGGGTGAGCAGGGAACTCCCAAACCATCACAGCAATCCAGTCCTTACTGGAAACAAAACTGCTTACTGATTGAGAGGCACCAACTGGTCCAAAAATTTAGTCAATTTAGCTAAACCAGCACAGCTGAGTCTAGTCTGGGGGATTTTTTCATAGTGTAGGGGGGCAGGGATCTCCCAAACTGTCCCACCCAATTAGGCCCCAAGCAGGCCAGATTCCCTGTGTCCTGTCACCTTGAAGACCACCATGGCCAACAGATTCCTCCTACATTGTTAGTTACCAGTGAAGGATCCCTCTGGAGAATTGGAAAGACAGGGAGAGGGAACAAATTGACCTTGCTGCTTGCTTTGAAAGTGTTTGCAGCATTTATGGGATGGAATAACAAAATTATGCTATCAGGGGGTGAGCAGTTCATCTCCTGGGACAGATCTTGGTATTTGTAGGGTTTTTTTTTAGGGAGTCTGGGACAACCTCGAAGCCCTGAAACTACCCCAGGAGTAGTTTATATCTCTAGGACACTTTGCCACTGCGTTCTAGCACTAATGCGTTCTCTGTTTTGTTTCCCCAGGCTACATACCCAAGCAAAATGGTGAACCAAAGCCTCAGCACAAGGGACAGAAGGTCAACACATACTCCCACCGAGGACCCTTTTAGATACTCACCAGGCAACCAAGCACCACCCTATGAGAGCAAGAGCCACCAGCTGTCCAGTTTGTGTCTGAGCAGCCTCCTGAAAGAAAATGAGATCATGGAAGTCATCAAGCATAGCAGGGGCACCTGTGAAACCCTGGTTTCAGAGGTGGCACACAACGGCTTGGCTAGCACAGCCCCCAACGCAGCAAAACCAGCGTGCAAGGCAGACAGCTACCCCCTGTTCTCAGGAGCGCTGAAAGAGCCAAGCGCTGCACCTCGCCAGCACACCGCTTTCACAGGCAGGCTGGGGCAGCCTCCAAGGGGACCCATCTCTTTACACATGTACAGCAGAAAAAATGTTTTCCTCCACCACAACTTATACACAGCAGAGCTACAGACTTTAGGTCAACAAGATGGGTAAAAAAGTGCTCCTCACGGGGTGGAAAGAGAGTTGATTAAAGAGGAGCATAAGCTCACCTGTGGCTCAGTCTTCGGTTTTCATCTGCTGCTACTTGCACCTGAAAAGAAACCAAAAGGAAAAATTAATGCTGTCTGTAGGTTCTGTACTTCCCCAGTTGGGACTGTGGCAAAAGGATGGACAAGATGATTTATGATGCAAAAGTCACCGTGGGTATAATAAATGGGCCCATTTGGCTGGGATTGCTAGTCAGGATTGGCTACCTTTTAAATTTTGTTTTGTTTTGGGTTTGGTTTTTTTTACCTTTATAAGCCATTATTGTTCCCTGAAGTTCTAGACAGTGGTCTTAAATAATAATTTGTATGTTTAATAATGTTACTGTTAAAGTAGATGTGAGGAATGAGTAGGCAAGTAATTAGTAAACCCACTTGAATTTCACTGAGACTAGGGAAAGGAGGAGTAAGAAATCTCTGAGGACCCTCTTTTTACACTTTTTAAAGCAATGGATGACATTGGCTCACTTGCAGAGGTCTGTTGCCATGTCCTGCTGTATGTGTTTCATGAATGCCTCATGCCACAAGCAAGGAAAGTGGCTGATTCTCCTCTAACACCCAGGTTCATAGAGGCTCACGAGGTTTCTCAGCCAGGAACTGGACATCAAACTGAGGATATCGATGGGGTTCTTTAATCTGCCCTTCCCTTGTTTTGAGTGGTTCTGTTCTATGAGAACACGTCAAGTTGTGGTGATATTTGTGCTGTGCAGGCACTGTATCACTCACAAAGCTGTGTGACATTCTGTACTGTGTAATATGTCATCTACCTTCACGCTTCCCAAACCAAAACTGGGTGAAAGGCTAAAGGAAGAGTAGTTGTCTTATTACCCAGTCCAAATTCCCCATGTACATCATCATATCTGCAGACTTTGTCATCTGTACTTCACCACCTGGCTCATAGCAGCTCACCAGCTTTGCTGCTCTTGACATGTCACAAGTGAGAGGAATCTAAGTTATCAAACACGCGATGTGCTTGGTCTCATTGGAATAGGAAATCATCTGCTCACACCATAGAGTCTGAGCACTTGTCAGTAAAAACAAGATGCTGTTTTATTCCTCTCTGGGGGCTTGAAAACAGGCATCTCAGGCAAGTGCAACCTCTCTGGTGGTGAGGATGTGTAGTTAGTAGTTCATAAATAATCTGGAGTATCTAGGTGTGACTGAGGCAGGTCTGGGACAAGGTCCCTCTCTCTTCAGCTGGGGATCAGTAATGAAAGACAAGGGTGCAGCACACAGTCACACCAAGGAACAATCTGCTGTGACTTAGCTAGAGCAGGGTATAATGAAAAGCTAAGCTTCTGTAGCCAGGTTGTGACTTTTAAAAGGCAAGTCACAGAGGATGCATAGAATGGATCTATGATACAAATATTCCTCAGTGTTAAATCAGTCATCTTAACATTCAGATTAATGCAAGGATTGGTCACAGAATCACAGAACTTTACAGAGGTTGGAAGGGATCTCCAGAGATCATCCAGTCCAACCTCCCTGCCAAGGCAGCATCACCCAGGGTAGTCCACACAGGAATGCATCCACGAGGGTTTGGAAAGTCTCCAGAGAAGGAGACTCCACAACCTCTCTGGGCAGCCTGCTCCAGGGCTCTGTCACCCTCACTCTAAAAAAGTTTCTCCTCATGTTGAGCTTAAACCTTCTCTGTTCCAGTTGTATCCATTGCTCCTTGGCTTATTGCTCTGCACCACCCAAAAGAGCTTGGCCCCCTCCACTTGACACCCACCCCTCAGCTTTTGATAGACATTGCTCAGATCCCCTCTCAGTCTTCTCTTCTCCAGACTAAACAGCCCCAGAGGCTCTCAGTCTCTCTCCGTAGGGGAGATGCTCAAGTCCCTCAGTCACCCTTGTGGCTCTCCACTGGGCTCTCTCCAGGAGGTCTCTGTCTCTTCTGAACTGGGAAGCCCACAACTGGACACAGTATTGTAGGTGAGGTCTCAGCAGAGAAGAGTAGAGGGGTAGAAGAACCTGTACTAGTGGGAGGTGTCCCTGCCTATGGCAGGGGGTTGGAACTAGATGATCCTTGAGGTCCCTTCCAACCTTACCATTCTATGATTCTATGATTCTAAGAACCTCCCTGGACCTACTGGCCACACTTTTCCTTATGCACCCCAGGATGGCATTGTTCAGACTAAGAAAAAAACCAATTGAGCTTAGTAGCTATTCTGCAAAGCCATTTCAGCAACCTGAACTATCAGGATTGTCTTTATTGGAGCTTTTGATCTGATCAGAGCAAATTTTATTACACTATCTGGTGTTGGAGAGAGCAGGTTTTGTCTAAATATTCTGTAGTGGTAATTCTGGTTATCCAGAGTTGGGTAATTAAGAATCAAGACAAACATTTGGCAGACTTCTTTGTGTTTGTGTGTGCATTGCTAGCGCCAGAACAGAAGGTACAAAGATTGCAAGCACAGCTCAGCTGTGGGTACCAAGCTGGGTGCTCGAGACTCACAGTGCTGTATTGAAAATTACAATTTGAAGCATACCCGAAGAGTTACAAACAGTAGTAGCAGAAGTTCACTCTTCAGAATGATGTTTCCACCTGACCAACCTCTGAAGTTCATGGTAGGTTGAAAGGAGAGCTTGTTCCTACCAGCAATGCATTACAGTCTTGCTCATCTCAAGACTTGTATGCAATTAATATTTCAGATCTGGAAATAAACACACACTGTAATCAAGGAATTCTATTTTTTTCCCCTAGGTTATAAATGTACTATACTGCATTAAAACAAAACCCTCTTCAATTTTAATTTCTGTACTCTATCTACAGTTGTTTGTTTGTTTGTTTGTTTTTTCCTCAAGGAAATGGACTTTTGGATTACACTTTATTTAAACAAAACAAAACAAAACAAAAAGCTCAGCTCTATGTTTCAAAAAGAACCTTTTAAATGTGACTATTTTATAATCTTTTATAAAGCTGAAACTCAAAAAATAAATAAAGCAAAAGTGGAGGAAAAACAGTGACATTAAAGCGAGGCATATTTTTGAAGCGTCTCCTCAGGGCTGTTTTGTATCAGTATTTTCAGCACTGTTATTTGTAATGCTAAGTGTAAACCTCACCCAGAGAAGGGTGTTAGGCACATGGTGATGTTCAGTACCTGTGAACCAGAGGGGCATTCCGGTCTACATAGTAGATTGTAGAGCCAACAGCATGTGGACACTCTTGCAGTGAATCATTGAGGTCCCTTCCGGTAAGGTTGGATGGGACCTCAAGGATCATCTAGTTCCAAGCCCCTGCCATAGGCAGGGACACCTCTCACTAGCACAGGTCACTCAGGGCCTCCTCTAATCTGGCCTTGAACATGTCCAGAGAGGGAGCAGCCACAACCTCCCTGGGCAACCTGTGCCAGTGCCTCACCACCCTCACTGCAAAGAACTTCCTCCTAACATCCAGTTCCAATCTCCCCTCTGCCAGTTCAAACCAGTTTGAACTGGCAGGGGAGATATTGAAACTGGATGTTAGGAGGAAGTTCTTTGCATTGAGGCACAGGTTGCCCAGGGAGGTTGTGGCTGCTCCCTCTCTGGACATGTTCAAGGCCAGATTAGAGGAGGCCCTGAGTGACCTGTGCTAGTGAGAGGTGTCCCTGCCTATGGCAGGGGGTTGGAACTAGATGATCCGTGAGGTCCCTTCCAGCCTTACCATTCTGTGAGTCTATGATTCTATGAATTGATTCCTTTCTACTAAAAATCCCTTAGTTTTTCAAGAGCTCCATGTATAAAATGATTTCTACCTTCCTCCAGGGCTGCACTTATCCAAAGACATGACACCAGGGACATGACACATAGTTTTGTTTTTTTTTTTCCCAAAGATGTACCTTTTTTTTTATTTCCTCTTTCCCTTTTAATGTCTTTCCATATAACAAAGCATAATTTCTACTGAATATTTCTTGTTGTTGCTTCCATATCTTCTGGTGTGATAGAGGGCATTATAAGGAGGAGGGCATTTTAAGGAGGAGGATCTCCCCAGAGGAGAGCTGTTTGCATTTGAAGCAATTAGTTGAAACCATCAGATGGCTTCAGGTCTGTGCCCTCAGTGATTGAACAGAGCCACACCTGAGGTGCTTTATCATCTCTAGGCTTATAGAATCATAGAATGGGAAGTTTGGAAGGGACCTCAATGATCATCTAGTTCCAACCCTCTGCCATAGGCAGGGACACCTCCCACTAGTACAGGTCACTCAAGGACTCATCCAACCTGGCCTTGGACACCTCCAGGAAGGTTGTGGAGCACAGAATCACTCAATGTGATCTTTTAGTTCTGTGCTCCACAACCTCCCTGGGCAACCTGTGCCAGTGTCTCACCACCCTCACTGCAAACAACTTCCTCCTAACATCCAGTTTCAGTTTCCCCTCTGCCTGTTCAAACCCATTGCCCTTGTCCTGTCATTACAAAACTTTGTCAGCAGTCCCTCCCCAGCCTTCCTGTAGCCCCGTTCAGATACTGGAAGGCTACTCTTAAGGTCTCCTGGAAGCCTTCTCTTCTCCAGGCTGCAGAGCCCAAATTCTCTCAGCCTGTCCTCACAGCACAGCTGCTGCAGCCCTCTGTGCATCTTGGTGGCCTCCTCTGGACTGTGCTCCAACACTTCCATATCCTTCCTGTGCTGGGGCTCCGGAACTGTGCATAACATCCTTACTAGAGTGCTTCTACATAAGGTGTTTAGCAGAATCAGTCCCATGCTAGGCCCAGCCTTGCTCCTAAAACTGTTCGAATGGAAGGGTTTTATCCACTGCTGTTCTTACAGCTGGCTTTCAGAGCAGTTTTTTTTGTGTAGTTTGTGTGTGTTGGTGAAGCTCAAGGTATGTGTGCATACTGAAAAGAGAAATCTTACTGCTAAGCCTCTTCTCTACTCTTCTCTGCTCTTCTGCAGCACCTGAATCTATCCTGCAGCATCACTTTCTGCCTCTGACCCTGTACACTTAAAATGAAACCTCCAAACAGATTCCTTTTGTGGTTTGTTATATTTTTTTAAATCCAGATTGATACATTTTGCTTTCTTGCTTTTCATTCCAAACCAGACACATCCATAAAAGGGTTTTCTCTCTGTGTCTCGTGAAAGAGAGTATTTCCAGCCTAAGATGTTCACAGGACGTTTGCATAAGCATTTGAAAAACTAACTGGAATATTCTTGTTTGTCCTACTAGTTAATTGTCACCAGGCTACTGGGGTTGTGGCCTCTAATCCAGATAGTCAGAGCTTATGCATGGGAGACCTCTGAATTCAGCACAGAAAAGAGAAGAAGATACTTCATCTACTGAAACTGCCAGTGTGCGATCTCTGCTTAATGTTCTTCCTTCACATTGGAAAGCAAGGAAAAAAAAATCCCTGCAAAACTATACACATATCTACATAAGGCTATGAGGGAAGTCCAGGAGAGTAACACTGACCTGTAGTAAAACTTGGAAAAAAAGACCTGGAGTGAAAAATCATACAAGGGTAAGGTAGGAAGAGACCTCAAAGATCATCCAGTTCCAACCCTCTGCCATAGACAGGCACACCTCCCACTAGTACAGGTCACTCAAGGACTCATCCAACCTGGTCTTGAACACCTCCAGGGAGGTTGTGGAGCACAGAATCACCCAATGTGATCTTTTGATTCCCTGGGCAACCTGCGCCAGTGTCTCACCACCCTCACTGCAAACAACTTCCTCCTAACATCCAGTTTCAGTCTCCCCTCTGCCAGTTCAAACCCATTGCCCCTTGTCCTGGCATTGCAAACCCTTGTCAATAGTCCCTCCCCAGCCTTCCTTTAGGCTCCCTTCAGATACTGGAAGGCTACGCTAAGGTCTCCTGGCAACTTTCTCTTCTCCAGGATGCAGAGCCACAACTCTCTCAGCCTGTCCTCACAGCAGAGCTGTTGCAGCCCTCTCAGCATCTTCGTGGCCTCCTCTGGCCCCACTCCAACAGTTCCATGTCCTTCCTGTGCTGGGGGCTCCAGAACTGCATACAGGACTCCAGGTGGGATCTGAAGAGAGCAGAGTCAAGGGGGAGAAGCAGAACAACTCAATGACATTGTAATACAGAAATAATTCAGAGCAAAAACCAGCTGAGCCCAGATTGTATCCTTAAAACCAAGCACTTCGTGGAGTCTTTCTAACTCCCTGAACTATGTTTCTGTGATCATATTCCACACAGCCATGGCAATGCCATCACAGCAAGTATCAGCATGGAGACACTGAGGAGGGTCATGGTGCAGAGCCTAGATCAAGAGTTACATTAAGTTTTCATCCTCCTATCCCAGAAGGACCACAGTTCTGCTGAGAAAACATTCACACAAACACCTCCACAGAACAATTTGGACTATGTGAAACACAAACCAGCTAGGGGAAGAATTAAAATCAGGCCAACTTGGAGTGTTTCGGGGGAGTGTGTTTATGTTCCTTAGCAGTGCTATCAGCCATTCAGGAGATTCAGACATCTGTTTTTTAAACGGATGTGTTCTGATTCAAGGGAGTTGATTCTGCCCCTTTACTCTGCTCTCCTCAGACCCCACCGGGACTCCTGTGTGCAGTTCTGGAACCCCCAGCACAGGAAGGACGTGGAAGTGTTGGAGTCAGTACAGAGGAGGCCACCAAGATGCTGAGAGGGATGCTGCAGCTCTTCTGTGAGGACAGGCTGAGAGAGTTGGGGCTCTGCAGCCTGCAGAAGAGAAGGCTTCCAGGAGACCTTAGAGTAGCCTTCCAGTATCTGAAGGGAGCCTACAGGAAGGCTGGGGAGGGACTATTGACAAGGTCTTGTAATGCCAGGATCAGGGGAATGGGTTTGAAGTGTCAGAGGGGAGATTGAAACTGGGTGTTAGGAGGAAGCTGTTTGCAGTGAGGGTGGTGAGACACTGGCACTGATTGCCCAGGGAGGTTGTGGCTGCTCCCTCCCTGGAGGTGTTCAAGGCCAGGTTGGATGAGACCTTGAGTGACCTGTTCTAGTGGGAGGTGTCCCTGCCTATGGCAGGGGGTTGGAACTGGCTGAGCTTTGAGGTCCCTTCCAACCTTACCATTCTATGATTCTATGATTCATGTATTGAAGTTGAATGTTGTGCCTGATTGTTTTCCCATGGTGTACATTGCTCTTCACCATGATCATGTTTTGGTTTTCTTCTTCTTTTGTTTTTTTCATCTACTGACCACTGTAAAAACTGAGTGGTTAACAAGACTTTGATTATTGTATCATATGCTGCTAACCAATTGTTTATTTACTAAGTATTTTTTACTGATTATTGTCATTTGCATCCAAAGGAGTTTTTAAACTGCGATTGGCAATACCACAGAGGTGACTTCAATTAGAGACTTTTCAAAGAGTGACAAAGGTGGGGAAAGGAGGAAAATATTCACTGGAAGATTAGCAGTAAATAATGCCCTGCTGAGGAGTGCTGAAAAGGCTGCAGTGCTACATGAGGTAATGGGAAAGGTTTTTCACTCAACCTGCTCTGGTGTATGGTTTCGTTAGGGTGATTCAGCTATTGACACCAATTGCAAAAGGAAAGAATGAGAATAATTTCTCTAAGAGATAACACACCTAAAAGGACAACTTGAAAATCAGCTTGGAGAAGAATTCACAGTGGGGAGTATATGTGATGCTCTAGACAGCCTGATCTAGTGTGAGGTGTCCCTGACCACGGCAGTGGGGTTGGAACTGGATGATCCTTGTGGTTCCTTCCAGCCCTGACTGATGCTATGATTCTATGTAGTGTGAGGTGTCCCTGCCCATAGCAGTGGGGTTGGAACTAGAGGATCCTTGTGGTTCCTTCCAACCCTGACTGATTTTATGATTAATCACAAGGTATTTAACTTGCAGTTATGCTCTGAAAAGAAAGCTGACAAAATGTGTCTGAGTTCCGAGTGGGAAATATCCGTGGTGAGCTTACTAATTTCACCCTGCAACACCACAAGCAGTCCAACATTGTTCAATACTTTAAATGCTCAGGGCTCAACCCTGACCTTTGATATTAGCATCATAGTGCCCCACATCCTCGGATTTCTTACTTTTGTCCTTTTTGTTTGTTTGATTTAATAATAGAATCATAGAATGGCAAGGTTGGAAGGGACCTCAAAGATCATTTAGTTCCAACCCTTAAGCATGATTTAAGTTTACCTGAGTTCCACAGGTTGTATGGAGATGCCCACACACATAAACCCTAATGTTCATATTTGCAATTATCTCAGGCATCTGCTAAAAATTATCCTTTCAAACGTAACGGAAACAACAAAAAGAGGGATCTAGTCTCTTGTAAGAAATAAGCAAGGCATTATTTAATTACATATAGACACTTGTTTGGCTGTGGGGATCTATGAGACAGTCTGTTATCATCCAGTTCTGGGACTGAAAACAGAATTTCAAGAAACAGAGTTAAAAAAAATAAATCCCATATTTGCAGGCTACTTAAAAGAAGGACACAGTATTTATAATCAGAATACATCTCCTTGGCTAAAAATACAAACAACAAAAAACAAACAAACCCAAACAAAGCCAAAGAATCATGGAATCATAGAATTGTAAGGTTGGAAGGGACCTCAAGGATCATCTAGTTCCAACCTCCTGCCATAGGCAGGGAAACCTCCCACTAGTACAGGTCACTCAAGGCCTCCCCCAGACTGGTCTTGAACACCTCCAGGGAGGGAGCAGCCACAACCTCCCTGGGCAACCTGTGCCAGTGTCTCACCACCCTCACTGCAAACAACTTCCTCCTAACATCCACTTTCAATGTCCCCTCTGACACTTCAAACCCATTGCCCTTTGTCCTGGCATTCCCAGACCTTGTCAATAGTCCCTCCCCAGCCTTCCTGTAGCCCACTTCAGATCCCGGAAGGCTACTGCAAGGTCTCCTGGAAGCCTTCTCTTCTCCAGGCTGCAGAGCCCCAACTCTCTCAGTCTGTCCTCACAGCAGAGCTGCTGCAGCCCTCTCAGCATCTTCGTGGCCTCCTCTGGACTGGTTCCCACACTTCCATGTCCTTTCTGTGCTGGGGGCTCCAGAACTGCACACAGGACTGCAGGTGTGGTCTGCGGAGGGCAGAGCAAAGGGGCAGAATCCCTTCCCTTGCCCTGCTGCCCACACTGCTCTTGCAGTAGCCCAGCACACAGTTGCTGTTAGGGCTGCATATGCACACTGCAGCCTCATGTTGAGCTTTTCATCACCCCAGAAGGGTTAGGGTTTAAGGGTTTGGTGGTTGTGTAACTTGTGTGCAGTGACAACTCACTTGTTTCAAACTCAGTCTTTGTGAACTGACTGATGGAAACACAAATGCAAAGGCTTTGGCTCAAGTGCTGGCTGTGAAGAGTGTCAAGCAGCATTCCTGTGTGGTGTTAATTAGATTGCTTGGGATATGACTTCTGTGAGCTACTTGGAAGTGTTCCTAACACAGCACTCTGTGATTCTGTTGGTAGTGTTTAATGGACAGTTTGTTGGGCAGTTGGGGTTATTATTATTATTATTATTATTATTATTATTATTATTATTATTATTATTATTATTATTATTATTATTATTATTATTATTATTATTATTATTAT
>VWZE01025771.1:208092-222455 GCA_013396675.1 Eubucco bourcierii | reverse complement strand
CATGTCCTTCCTGTGCTGAGGGTTCCAGAACTGAAGGGCAGCTGGACTGTCACATGCCAAAAATAATTAGGATATTTTATCTTAATCTCTGTAGCTCGGTTTAGAGCCCAAACACATAGCATAAGAACAATATGGCATCAGATCAAATGTGCCTCTTAGCTCAGTATCCTCCTCTGAGAGCGGAGAAGATGGGCTGCCCAAAGTGTGCAAGATGAGCGATCCCATCCCTTTTGAAACCTCTCAGCTTCTTCTGGCAGTCAGTGGTTCAATGACTTCTTCAGCTGGAAACTGCAGCCAGGCCATTATCTTTAAAAGCCACTTATACCTAGCCAATCTCTCATGAATTTGCTTGAGGATCATTTATACTTTTGGCTTCTACAACATCTTATGGTACCAAGATGTGCAGTTTAATCACAATTTGTATAAAAAAGCAACTCCCCTTATTTGTTCTGAACCAGTAGGTTGACAATGTCACTGGGAACCTCTGCATCTTGTGCAACAAAAAGCTTTCTATGCCTTCTCCACTCCCTTCGCTGCTTTATGGATCTCACACCTACTCTGGTTGGTAAGTTGTGCTCTGTTCAGTTTCTCCCTCTCTGTAACCCATGCTCTACCTCCAAACATCTTAGCACCATCCGTGTTTGGCAAGCAACGTCCACAGCATTCCAGCCAGATGTGGAGACACCACAAGTCCTTTTGCTCTGGTTTCTCTCTTCATTCCCACAATTTTGTTTTCCTGTTTGATTGCAGCTGTCACCGAGCTGTATTTTCAAAGACCCACCTTGACAATTGAATCATTGCTCTATTTTGCCCTCTTCTGTGCTTTATGCCAGTGGTGTCAAGTAGTCAGCCATAGTCTGGATGGGGTTCAGGACCCTAAACCCTTGATGGGAAAGATGGCTGTAAGACGCAGGCTGCCTAGAGTTCCTGGATGAGCCTACTATCACAATCACCTTAATATATTCAGGAGGCAAACAGAACCAAAACTTATTTATAAACAGCAGATCATACTCAGGGCCTAATTCCATGAATATTTTTAAGCATAGCATCTCTCTGCCTTAGGCTTTGATAGCTTGGTTGTAATTCCCACAGTACCAGAGATACTTTTGTTATCATATGGAGATGAGTCTTCTCTAAAGCAATCCATTGTATAAGGTAAGGTGCAGGAATTGCCATTTTAAAAATGGATTTAGTGTGCTAATGCCTACTTTGTCAGTATTTTGTTAACTGCCCAATGAGAACAGGCAGAATCATAGAATCATAGAATCATAGAATCATAGAATAGTAAGGTTGGAAGGGACCTCAAGGATCATCTAGTTCCAACCCCCTGCCATAGGCAGGGACACCTCCCACTAGTACAGGTTACTCAAGGCNCTACTAGAAGGTCTCCTGGAAGCCTTCTCTTCTCCAGGCTGAAGAGCCCCAACTCTCTCAGTCTGTCCTCATAACAGAGCTGCTCCAGCCCTCTGAGCATCTTTGTGGCCCTCCTCTGGACCCGCTCCAACACTTCCATGTCCTTCCTGTGCTGAGGGTTCCAGAACTGAAGGGCAGCTGGACTGTCACATGCCAAAAATAATTAGGATATTTTATCTTAATCTCTGTAGCTCAGTTTAGAGCCCAAACACATAGCATAAGAACAATATGGCATCAGATCAAATGTGCCTCTTAGCTCAGTATCCTCCTCTGAGAGCGGAGAAGATGGGCTGCCCAAAGTGTGCAAGATGAGCGATCCCATCCCTTTTGAAACCTCTCAGCTTCTTCTGGCAGTCAGTGGTTCAATGACTTCTTCAGCTGGAAACTGCAGCCAGGCCATTATCTTTAAAAGCCACTTATACCTAGCCAATCTCTCATGAATTTGCTTGAGGATCATTTATACTTTTGGCTTCTACAACATCTTATGGTACCAAGATGTGCAGTTTAATCACAATTTGTATAAAAAAGCAACTCCCCTTATTTGTTCTGAACCAGTAGGTTGACAATGTCACTGGGAACCTCTGCATCTTGTGCAACAAAAAGCTTTCTATGCCTTCTCCACTCCCTTCGCTGCTTTATGGATCTCACACCTACTCTGGTTGGTAAGTTGTGCTCTGTTCAGTTTCTCCCTCTCTGTAACCCATGCTCTACCTCCAAACATCTTAGCACCATCCGTGTTTGGCAAGCAACGTCCACAGCATTCCAGCCAGATGTGGAGACACCACAAGTCCTTTTGCTCTGGTTTCTCTCTTCATTCCCACAATTTTGTTTTCCTGTTTGATTGCAGCTGTCACCGAGCTGTATTTTCAAAGACCCACCTTGACAATTGAATCATTGCTCTATTTTGCCCTCTTCTGTGCTTTATGCCAGTGGTGTCAAGTAGTCAGCCATAGTCTGGATGGGGTTCAGGACCCTAAACCCTTGATGGGAAAGATGGCTGTAAGACGCAGGCTGCCTAGAGTTCCTGGATGAGCCTACTATCACAATCACCTTAATATATTCAGGAGGCAAACAGAACCAAAACTTATTTATAAACAGCAGATCATACTCAGGGCCTAATTCCATGAATATTTTTAAGCATAGCATCTCTCTGCCTTAGGCTTTGATAGCTTGGTTGTAAATTCCCACAGTACCAGAGATACTTTTGTTATCATATGGAGATGAGTCTTCTCTAAAGCAATCCATTGTATAAGGTAAGGTGCAGGAATTGCCATTTTAAAAATGGATTTAGTGTGCTAATGCCTACTTTGTCAGTATTTTGTTAACTGTCCAATGAGAACAGGCAGAATCTCAGGTCTGGTAGGAGTTCACAAGTATTTTCAATACAGATGTTACTTTTGTTGCATTCTCCTGCACCCCAGTGATCTGTGGGGTGTCTGCACCTTGTACACTACATTCTGGTTCCCTTTCAGCTAACATGCACTAGACAGGTGTGGCATGTCAGAGACTCAGTCCATTCACTGGACCACATCCACTTCAGGTGTAAATCTACTGCAATGGACTAATGTCAGAATGAAATGGGCTAACTCATTTAGGAAAAGAAGGGGGTTTTGTTAATGCAGTTGTTAATATTGTTATTTACAAATTTCTCTGCTTCTGCTTTGATGTTGGGCCAGCTGTTTTCCTTTTTACTAGGTTACATTATTCCTTGTTTATAATATTTTCGTTGATGTTGTGGCAATGGAAATTTAAACACAAAGGTAAATCAGAATTCTGAAACAGCTGTCCACATGTGTTAGGATATTTACACCAATGTGCAGCTTTTCCCTTTCCTTTGTGCATTGTGCCTCCCTTCTCTCTCTTATTTCAGTGTCTGCACCAAACTGCAGACACTAATTTGCATTTCATCTCCTTCCTGTAGCTTTCTGTATGTACTATAACCATCTCTGTGCAGAAAGCCTGCCCTTTACTTGCTCATGCCACCAACTCCATAGTCAGATTCACAGCATCACAGTATCGTCAGGGTTGGAAGAGATCTCAATGATCATCAAGTCCAACTCATTACCACAGACCTCAAGACTAGACCATGGCACCAAGTACCACGTCCAAACACACCTTGAACACCTCCAGGGACGGTGACTCCACCACCTCCCTGGGCAGCCCATTCCAGTAGCCAATGACTTTCTCACTGAAGAACTTTCTCCTTGCCTCCAGCCTAAACCTCCTCTGGCGCAGCTTGAGACTGTGTCCTCTTGTTCTGGTGCTGCTTGCCTGAGAGAAGAAAGTAACCTCCTCCTGGCTACAACCACCCTTCAGATAGTTGTAGACAGTAAGAAGGTCTCCCCTGAGCCTCCTCTTCTCCAGGCTAAACAATCCCAGCTCCCTCAGCCTCTCTTCATAGAGCTTGTGCTCGAGGCCTCTCCCCAGCCTCGTTGCCCTTCTCTGGACACGCTCAAGCACCTCAATGTCCTTCTTAAATTGAGGGGCCCAGAACTGGACACAGGACTCAAGGTGTGGCCTAAGCAGTGCAGAGTCCAGGGGGAGAATGAGCTCCCTGCTCCTGCTGGCCACACTATTGCTGATGCAGGCCAGGATGCCATTGGCCTTCTTGGCCACCTGGGCACACTGCTGGCTCATGTTCAGGCGGGTGTCAATCAGCACCCCCAGATCTCTCTCTGTTTGGCTGCTCTCCAGCCACTCCCACCCCAGCCTGTAGCTCTGCATGGGGTTGTTGTGGCCAAAGTGCAGCACCTGGCACTTGGATTTGTTGAGCTCCATCCCCTTGGACTCTGCCCATCTGTGCAGGCGGTCGAGGTCCTGCTGCAGAGCCCTTCTGCCCTCCAACCCAGCAACATCAGCCCCCAGCTTGGTGTCATCTGCAAATTTGCTGGTGACTGACTCAATGCCCTCGTCCAGATCACCAATGAAGATGTTAAAGAGGATGTGGCCCAGCACTGATCCCTGGGGGACACCACTAGTGCCCAGCCTCCAGCTGGATGTGGCACCATTCACCACCACTCTCTGGGCTCGGCTCTCCAGCCAGTTCCTAACCCAGCGCAGAGTGTTGGCATCCATGCCACGAGCTGACAGCTTAGCCAGCAGTTTGCTGTGGGGGACAGTGTCAAAGGCCCTGCTGAAGTCCAGGTAGACCACATCCACAGGCCTCCCCACATCCACCAGGCAGGTCACCTGATCATAGAAGGAGATCAGGTTGGAGAGGCAGGATCTGCCCTTCCTAAATCCATGTTGGCTGAATTCAGAATGGTTGACTGAGAAACTCTTCAAAATTACAAGGGATAGCTCAAGAGCTGCCTTCTTTTGCTCATGCACTCATTAAAATGACCTTGCACAGTGGATTAACTGATTTTCCATATCACTTAGACTCACAAAGCAAGCTAAGAAAGGACATGCACAGAAGTAGGCTTGATAAAACATGAATTCCCTCTTTCTTCCTCCCTTCTGTTACTACCCTTGTGGCAACTCTGCCCTCAAACTCCCAGTTCTGATACTTACAGCACAGGTTACATATGTGTGAAATGTACCCTGTGATTCTCATCTGTGCCAGTTATTAGATGAGATTTTGTGAGTTGACTCTGCAATGTTACCGTTAATACATAATTCATGATTAATAGCAGCCACACGAGACTCATTCTATTATGGAAAGCACAGCAAACATTCTGGGAACCAGTCCTTGCCCTGCAGAGCCTGGCAATCCAGGCAGCAAATACTGGAAAAGAGTAAATAGAAACTCAAAGTGGAAAGGACTGTCCAAGAATTTACAGCAGGTCAGTGTTACAATCCAGCCTTTACCACGACAGTAATCGCTTGCTTAGCTCTGACTGGGACTCTGGACCTGGCTTTGTTTTCACAAAAAGCCACTTCATATTTTGCGGCAGGATCAAGCTGGAGAGAAGCAGTCTGCATGTGAGTTAATAGGGCTACACATTTTGTAGGAAGCTTTTGGCACTTAAAAAACATCAGACCTTCAGTTACTCAGTTTTGTTGCATACTTCCCATAACACAGAGGGTGGTTCTGATGGCTCTGCAGAAACTTGGTGATGGCTCTCAGGTGATGTTTTCTCATCTCCTAAACATAAAAGAGAGGTGAGATTTCCCACCACAGATTTGCTTGGTGTGAAGTCTTTACATGTTGGTATTTTTCCCCTCCATTAATGAAATTCCACTGTCAGGTTTAGACATTTCTTTAGATGCATCAGATGAAGAAAGGGGACATTTTTGCTGACAGCCTAGATTCCAGCCCGTCTCTTCAAAACCGAAGGCATTAATATTGGATATAAACAGATAGCTCTAACACTGTCTGTCACAGGAGCCAATTCTAGTGACATCCTGAGGAGACCCAGTACTACCAGCTTTCTCTGAAGCTTTCTATGCCATACTGTAACATGGAAGAAAACAGCTTGGTGGCACCACTTTGAGGAAGAGTCTCTAAAGGCAACTTTTGGGACATCGGTTTAGACTTGCACAGTCTGTTAATCAGGAAAGGTAGTAGTAGCCTTTCCATTCAGGGTAGTTTTGCAAGAGCATATTTCTTTGAGACAATAGAAATAGTTCATAGAGGTAGATACAAAAGAATCTATCATTACCAAAAGATAAAACCAAGTAATGCTTCAGAGTTTCCCAATAACATCATCATCTGTCAATTCCTTGGCCAGATCCACCAGCCTGTTCAGATGCTAGCTCATGTGAATACTGCCTTTCCCCCACTTTTCTCCTCTCCTCACACCCAAAAATGCACAAGTTCTCACCCCTACAATGAATTGTTTTGCTCCCACCATACAAAATAGCTTTGCCCATAACAGAAGTGGTCCTTGACTACTCCAAACCACAATCAGGCACTGTCTGGAAATGGTCCAGTTGACACTGTCCACAACAGTGTGAATGTTAAGGGTGGCCAAGCACCAGTGTGAGAGCCTGTACCCAAGGCCCATTCAGTTTTGCAGTGTAGATGTAGTTAGATGTAGTCTTAGGCAAAAGCCTGGGAGCAAGATACTCCCTTGCTATTAATACCAGAGACAGGTAATTATCTCACTGTCTGCAGGCTGGAAAACAACAAATCAGCTTCTGAAATGTGTTCAGCATTTACAGCTGGGGTCACATTTTTCAGAAGACCTCTTCATCGTTTGAGATACTAAAATAAGTGACCAGTTACTCATAAAAGCACACCAGCTATTGAGCTCTTTTGGAGATTATTTCCAATTAGGGACCACGAGGCAAATGGGAAAACCAGTCCTGGAATCTTTGGGAAAGGAATTGCTTTTCAGACAGCTATAACTTAAAAAAACCCAATCAAATGTACCAAAACCCAGCCATTTCTCCAGAATCACAATGGTCTAAATAAGAAGTGGATTCGGTAGGTCGAGAATAGAAGATTTTGTAGGAAATTAATTATTTTGATTGATGAGAAGCTCACATGCAGCCCACACAGCCAACTGTGTCCTGGGCTGTGGCCAGCAGGGCACGGGAGGGGATTCTTTCCCTTCACTCTACTCTTCTGAGCCCCCACCTGGAGTACTGTGTGCACTTCTGGACCCTCCAACACAAGGAGGACCTGGAGCTGTTGGAACAAGTCCAGAGGATGGCCACGAAGATGCTCAGAGGGCTGGAGCAGCTCTCCTATGAGGACAGACTGAGAGAGTTTGGGATCTGTAGCCTGGAGAAGAGAAGGTTTTGAGGAGACCTTATAGTAGCCTTCCAGTATTTGAAGGGGGCCTACAGGAAGGCTGGGGAGTGACTATTGACAAGGTCTTGCAATGACAGGACAAGGGGCAATGGGTTTAAACTGGCAGACGGGAGATTTAAATTGGATGTTAGGAGGAAGTTCTTTCCAGTGAGACACTGACACAGGTTACCAAGGGAGGTTGTGGCTGCTCCCTCCCTGGAGGTGTTTAAGGCCAGGCTGGATGAGGCCTTGAGTGACCTGTTCTAGCGAGAAGGGTCCCTGCCTCTGGCAGGGGGTTGGAACTGGGTGAGCTTTGAAGTCCCTTCCAACCTAAACCATTCTATGATTCTATGGTTCTATCTGAAAATAAAAACTGAAAAAGAAAAAAAGTCTTTTTGTTGTGTGAGCAGGACAGAAAGAACCACCTGCATAAATATAGAAAGAGTAGGTTCAGCATAAGTTTTAGGAATCTGAGAACCATTTGTCCCCACAAAGTTTAACACAGTCACCTTCAGCTAGGAAAAGTTTCTAATTTTGATCCACAGAGAATCTGTATTTAATTGGAAGCATTCTTCTGCCTGTTCTGTCATAAGAAACTCAACAGGGATTTTTAAGCCAGTACAGAGAGAAGAAATGGCAATGCTTAGGTAGCGTCTTTGAATCTAGGTCCTTCAATTTGGTTTTGTTTCCCTCTTAAAAATTAATGATATATTCCACATATCTGTGGAATAATGAGAACAGAAGTTAAGCAAAGAATATAGCTGTTTCTAACTGTTCACTTACTCTAGAGAGTCAAACTATCAATCTTCCTGTAATCGCTATCATGGTAAACAGTTCTTTAAAAATACTGTGTTGACTTTGCCTTCTGTCAGCTTGCCTGACTGTATTTATTGCAGGTTCCTAGGATGCTGAGTATAGTATAAGCATGGAAAGAGAAAGGGTCCAGAAAGAGAAGGATGTCACTGGTTGTCAGGCAAGCAGGATCAGGCCTGGGAGGTTTCCTGGTTGGCTATACAAAAAAAAAATATAAATATTCCTGGTCATTGTACCTGGTGGAGGATTCCGTCTGGCTGCCACAACTATTCTGAAAACGCAGACTTTATAATCTGCTTAACTAATCCCTCAAAAGACCTCTTACTGCTCTCTCCCAGTACTGCAAAATCACTGAATTTATCATCCAGTCCAACTCTCAACAGAGCTCTGAAGGGTCAACACCAAATGATGTCCTTAAGCCTCAGGTCTGCACACTGCTTGAACAGCTCCAGGGATGGTGATGATTCCAATGCCTTGGGCAGACCATTCTGATGCTTGATAACCTTTTTGGTGAAGAAATATTTCCCAACATCCAGACTAAATAGATAATGAAACCTGCCCTAAATCAGATACCAACATCATTGGAGGGCAGAAGGGCTCTGCAGTGGGACCTCGACTGCCTGGACAGATGGGCAGAGTCCAAGGGGATGGAGCTCAACAAATCCAAGTGCCAGGTGCTGCAGTTTGGCCACAACAACCCCATGCAGAGCTACAACCTGGGGTCAGAGTGGTTGGAGAGCAGCCAAACAGAGAGGGATCTGGGGGTGCTGAGTGACACCCACCTGAACATGAGCCAGCAGTGTGCACAGGTGGCCAAGAAGGTCAATGGCATCCTGGCCTGCATCCGCAGTAGTGTGGCCAGCAGGAGCAGGGAGTTCATTCTCCCCCTGTACTCTGCACTGGTTAGGCCACACCTTGAGTACTGTGTCCAGTTCTGGGCCCCTCAATTGAAGAAGGACATTGAGGTGCTTGAGCGTGTCCAGAGAAGGGCAGTGAGGCTGGGGAGAGGCCTCGAGCACAAGGCCTATGAAGAGAGGCTGAGGGAGCTGGGATTGTTTAGCCTGGAGAAGAGGAGGCTCAAGGGAGACCTTCTTGCTGTCTGCAACTACCTGAAGGGTGGTTGTAGCTAGGGGATGGTTACCTTCTTCTCTCAGGCAAGCAGCACCAGAACAAGAGGACACAGTCTCAAGCTGTGCCAGGGGAAGTTTAGGCTGGAGGTGAGGAGAAAGTTCTTGACTGAGAGAGTCATTGGCTACTGGAATGGGCTGCCCAGGGAGGTGGTGGAGTCACCGTCCCTGGAGGTGTTCAAGGTGTGTTTGGACGTGGTACTTGGTGCCATGGTCTAGTCTTGAGTTCTGTGGTGATGGGTTGGACTTGATGATCTTTGAGGTCTCTTCCAAACTTGGTGATATTGTGACACTGTGATCATCTTCAAAACTTCTCCTTAAGGCTAACAAGACAGGGGAAAAAAAACCCCACTGCATTTAAACCAGCAGTAAAATAACATATTCCTGAAAAGAACTGTAGAAAAAAAAACAAACAAAAAAACCAGGAAAAATCCTATCTTGTTATGATAACAAGAAAAATTAACTCCTCTCTGACAAATTATATGCTTGTGCTCAGCTTGGCACTAACCAAGGCTGTGAAAGCACATAATATAATTACTCTAACACAATGATTAGCCAGTAATTAGCAATGGCCTATCTTACATTAGAATCCCAGCTTTTTGTAATACGTTTTTATCTTTACCTACATTCATTTAGTACAAAAGCTGAGACATGCACATCACAGCAAATAATTAGGGCATGGATTTCAGCTTAGTACTTTGGAACAGTGCACTACAGTCCAATAACTGGAGTAGAATTTAATGTATAACATAAGGGCTAATTCACATTATCTATATGCTAATTATTCATTTGTTTCTTTACCATTTAATTAAAAAGCTAATTGCTTTGTACTGCCACGAGTAGACAAACTATACTTTCCTTATTCCATGGAACAGTGCTTTTGGTCATATCTGCCAGGCACCTCTGGAACAGGGTTTGTTCCTGCAGACGAAGAGGGGCAGATAGATCAGCTTCAAATTTGGTTCAGTCTGCTGGAATCAGCTACAGCTCAAATAGCACAGGGAAGTGCTGCTGTGATCCACAGTGTTGGAAAAATCCTTGTGATGCTAAGAGGAAAATCCCAGTTGCTTTAAGATTTTGGAGGGATACAATGATATTAGAGAATTCATCCCCTTCCTCAGCAGCAATCCATTATCACTAAGAGAAAAGCAAAGTAAATCTTTGGCTTAAATGAACTGTTCTGATTCCATTAAATTTGCAAAATGAACCACAACCTCAGCTTTCAGTGTCACAGGCATGCACTGTGGTCACAAAATCTGTCCTTCTGGGTGTCCCTGCTGTGAAGCCTTTCCCAGTTGTGCCTTTCAGCATGTCCAAAATATCCTGGCTGCACAAAAATAAATACCATATGCTGACAGTCAGGCAACACTATTAAGACCTGGCTTTGAGAGTCCCTCAGGTGTAAATTCATTGTAACATTCCTAACCTCCAATGCTCAAAATGAAAGATCATAGAATCATAGAATGGTAAGGTTGGAAGGGACCTCAAGGATCGTCCAGTTCCAACCCCCTCCCACTAGCACAGGTTACTCAAGGCCTCATCCAATCTGGCCTTGAACACCTCCAGGGAGGGAGCAGCCACAACCTCCCTGGGCAACCTGTTCCAGTGCCTCACCACCCTCACTGTAAAGAACTTCCTCCTAACATCCAGTCTAAATCTCCCCTCTGCCAGTTTAAACCCATTGCCCCTTGTTCTGTCGTTGCAAGACCTTGTGAATAGTCCCTCCTCAAGACAGCATGACTAAGAGAAGAACTTTGCTCTCATTTATCACAAAATCACTCAGACCACTATGTGGGAGCATCAGTGCCTGTTGCTGGTGGTACTAGACTTTGGGACCATACACACACAGACAAACATTTGTTGGAAGCTTACAAAGATTTTTGCTTGTTGAAGTGGCAGAAGACAATGTTTGAACATGGCACTCCCCAGATCTTCCATCACAACACAAATATGCAGTTTTGTGCCAGGGTGGCACACGGTAACTGAAGCATTCCCACATTACTTATAACACTTTGCACTACTGCAGCTCTTTTGATTTTCAGAGAACTGCATAAATATTTTTGCTAAGCCAATCAAGCTCCTGACTCAAACACTGTGTCCTTATTTGGCTGTTCTTCCCTTTTCTTCAGTATATGGGTCACAGATGCTCAACTCTTTGTGGTTCTGTTACCCATGTGACTTACTGTGAGCAATGAAACTTTGGATGAAACCTTTGCAGCTCCTATTAATATACAAAGTGACAAGAATTCGTGACCCAGAAGAGGATCTCTATTTGCTGGCAAACCCTTTAAAATGGCATCTTCTCTTAATGTAGCTCCCCTCTAAGAATAGACTCCTACGAAAACAAGCTCTGTTAGTTTGTTCCTGTGTTGCTGGTGCGAGTTTGAAATCCATAAACGTGGCTCCCAAAGCACAGCTTCATTGCAGCCACCAGAACAGTTCCCTCCTGTGACAGGAGGTAAACATCTGCAGAAAAACAACTCATGAGAGAGATGCTAATAATGACAATAATGAGCTCAGCTACTGGAGAACACCTTGGGCCCACATGTTAAGGGCCATCGACTTGCATATACGTTCCAATCACATTACAGCAGTTATTTTTGAGGAAGAGCTTTAATATTCGACATTAGGAGTTTCTATTATGGTGCTGAAGAAAATATCCTTGGTATGTTAAAAAAAAAAAAAACCAAACAAAAAGAAAGGACACTTCTGATGACAGTCTTTAATTTCCATTCTGTCTGTTTTGTGTTTATCTCCACAAACAGCAGGCACATTGTTCATGCATCCCATGTTGCATTTTTCCCCAAAACACTTTTTCTTGAACAAGGAAATGTCTGATAAGAGGGGGAAAAAAACCCAACAAAACCCAACACAACTACAGTTTGTTTCCACTATAGCGTACTATTGCCCTTGAAGAATAAGAATAAACATCTCTGCTATAATTTTGCCATCAAGTCACCAAAGTCATCACAGGAGAAAACAATACTGTCCTCGTGCAGAAAGAATATGTTGACTACACAGAATCATGGAACTTTAGCGGTTGGAAGGGACCTCCCTGCCAAGGCAGGATCACCTAGGGTAGTTCACTTCACTTAAGAACCTTGCTTGCATTTATTACTTTGCAAATACCACCAGACAAACTCTCTCTTGTGTGTGTGGTTAGCTTCATTTTGTTGGGATTTGACTATTGGAAAATGTGCAAGATTTCAACCAATTCATTAGGACAAAAAATAATGATCTTCCAGATGATTATACTGCCTCCAAAACAAATTGAGATGCTGCTGTCCAAATGGTGTCCAGCATTCCACACACTGCTGCAGACATTCAAGCTCCTATAATAACTGGCAATTAAACAAGTGGTGGACCAACAGGCTGCCTATCCTCTCACTGCACAGCATGTCCTGATCATACAGGAACTGAGGCTAAGGTTGGGAACATCACCAGGCACCAGTGGTCTGCATTAATGTTTCACAGGTAAGCTTGTTCAGAATTTGGCTCCTTGATTCCATATGCTTTAAAGCACCTTATTTAATTATTAATCACCTCATATCAGTGCTCTAATCCTTTAGCTGCCTCTTCACTTCAGCCTTTTAAAATTTTCTCTAAGAGAGAGAAAATCATATGAAGAAGAGATATGCTTTGTGCATCTGATGTATATGCACACACCCCCTCCACTGGCTAGGCAACTGCTAAATAGTCCAGTAATACAGTGATTGCATGACTACTGCTTCTGGAGACACTTTCTCTGGGTAAACTGAGATACCCAAGAGAGAGCTAATCTGTTAGAAAGCAGAAATTCTATCCTTCACAAATGCCAGGTGCTCTTGCAAGCACCTGTCAGAGAAGAAAAGGGAACAGCATTACCTCAGATTCCTCAGCCCTTTTTTAAAGTCTTGGTTTATACTTTACTGGTCACTGTCAAGAAGATCAGTCTGAAAAGTTCTCACTCTCAGATTTCAGCAGTGGGAAGTGTTCTGCACTGTTCTGCTCTCCCTGCAAGGAGGTGGTGAGAAATATCAGCAGCTCCCAAAAAACACATTTGCAAATTATGATCTGGCTCCAGTACAGCTCAGGCACAGCAACATTTCTTGTTGCAGTCCATTTAGCATGACACTGCAAGCTGTAGAAAAACAGGCCTTGGAAGTTCATTATCATCAAGATCCAGCTAAAAATATTTGGAACAGACACTGAAATAATTACAAGAGTATGTGAAAAAATATTAAAATGAACAGGAACAGGTTGGTGAAGGGTTTCTTTCCAGATCACCACTAGATGAGAAGATATGAGCCTTTCCTGAAAAAAAAAAAATATCATCAGCCTTCAAAACCTGCCAAATGATATTATGAAAAATTAAAACTGAGATACTCATTCAGACATTATTAAAGCAAATATATACATTCCTCTCACTATGTGGGAGTCAGAGTCTCATTCCCAGTGGTGACACTGTTCTGGTACATCATTTTTCATCTATCTTGGCATTGCTCATTGCTTTTAAGATGACTGGCAGCTAAAATACAGGCCAGTTAATCTCACTAAACCTTACCCTAACCATTCATTGTGTGCCATTGTTTAATGAAATCTGAACTTTTTTTTTTTTTTTTTTTTAAGCAAGATTGCAAAACCATGACTGATGAAGTCTTATGGCAGTCTTAGCATTGCAACACATGGTGGTGAATGCTAAATGGCAGCTAGGTGAAGAGGAGAATGGGATTTTGTTTTTCAAGGGTCACACTCCTGCTTTGTTTCCATGTGATATCATGGTCACCTGAAGAAACAGTAAGAGTTTTTCTTCCAATAAAGGCTGGAAGGACTCAACTTCTTGCTGCGTAAAGCAAGTCATATTGGCACAGTGTCAAACAGGACAGAGTGCCTGATGCCCTTCTGTAACATCCTATATAGGCTCATAAATTAAAGACAGAGGGCCCAGAGTCAGCAGTCTCCTTTCTATTCTGTATTGGAGTAGAGAAAAAAAGTTTAAGGGACAGCAGACTGATTTTTTTTTTCCATTGTTTGTTCAACAAATCCAAGTGCCAGGTGCTGCACTTTGGCCACAACAACCCCATGCAGAGCTACAGTCTGGGGTTGAAGTGGCTGGAGAGCAGCCAAACAGAAAGGGATCTGGGAGTGCTGAGTGACACCCACCTGAACAGCAGTGTGCAGGTGGCCAAGAAGGCCAATGACATCCTGGCCTGCATCAGGAATAGTGTGGCCAGCAGGAGCAGGGAGCTCATTCTCCCCCTGGACTCTGCACTGGTTAGGCCACACCTTGAGTATCATAGAATCATAGAATGGTAAGGTTGGAAGGGACCTCAAGGATCATCTAGTTCCAA
>VWZE01025771.1:174638-190818 GCA_013396675.1 Eubucco bourcierii | reverse complement strand
TTTTTAATCAGAAGGCTGTGCAGTGGCACCAAAAATAAATGCTCTTTTTCAGAAGCTAAGAAAGGGACTAGGAAGTGGAAAAACCACCTTATACACAAGTCTGCTTTAAAAGGGACAGAGCAGAGATTTCCATCCCCTTCCCCACCAAGGGTCTTCAACTTCATTTTCTGATGAATGATGTCCAGAGGGACCTGGACAGGCTGCAGAGGTGGGCCCCAGCCAACCTCATGAAATTCAACAAGGCCAAGTGTAAGGTCCTGCACCTNGGGCCTACAGGAAGGTTGGGGAGGGACTATTTAAAAGGTCTTGTAATGACAGGACAAAGGGTAATGGGCTTAAACTGTCAGAGGGGAGATTTAGACTGGATGTTAGGAGGAAGCTCTTTCCAGTGAGGGTAGTGAGGCACAGGTTGCCCAGGGAGGCTGTGGCTGCTCTGCCCCTGGAGGTTTTCAAGGCCAGGTTGGATGAGGCCTTGAGTGACCTGTTCTAGTGGGAGGTGCTCCTGCCTATGGCAGGGGGTTGGAACTAGATGATCCTTGAGATCCCTTCCAACCTTACCATTCTATGATGCATTTCTCCAATTTTCAACTTCCCCCTCCTCCCAAAAAAAAAAATAAATAGGAAAGATCAGACTTCTATTTCTATCCTATAAAACAAGCCTTAAAGAATGCAATCCTATTTACAGGATAGATATGGAAAACTTCTGCTTGCATCTGTGATTACACACTGATAACACACAAACAATGTGACACAAGCACTGCTCATAACATCACTCTAAGCGCTTAGCTCAGAGCTACAAGGAAGTTCTTTGGGACAAATCTCACAGCTTATGCTGATGAGTACAACTCCTGACTCTTCTAGAGAAGTCATGACCTTCTAATGCTCAAGTGATGGCCCTCCCCTCTTCATTGAATTCTGACTGAGGGAGGATCAAACATTATGGCAGCAACCAACCCTGCCCACATACTATGGCTTGAAACAAGATTTAATTAGCGTGAATTGCAGAAGAATATGGTGAAGACAGGAAGTTCTGAAACTAGAGGTTCTAGCAACCTCTACTTCTTCAACATGGGGCATTAAATCCCATTAGTCTACCAGCTAAACACTATTTGTTTATGAGAAGAATCTAGGTATTGTAAGATTCCCACAGCATGCTCTTAGGGGGTTTTGTGGTGAACAACTACCTGAAGGGACACTGTGGAGAGGCTGGTGCTGGGCTCTTCTCACAAGTAATTTGAGACAGACCAAGCCTTAAGATGAGACTGGGTAGGTTTAGATTAAACATCAGGAAAAAGATTTTCATGGAGAAAGTGGTCAGGCACTGGAATGAACTGCCCAGGGAAGTGGTGAAGTCACCAACTCTGGATGTGTTTGAGGGTGCTTAGGGATATGGTTTAAGGTGAAACTTGTAGAGTAGGGTTACAGGCTGGATTTGGTGATGCTGAGGGGCTTTTCCAACCTGGATGTTTCTGTGATTCTGTAAAAACTCATATAGCTCCATCGACGTCCCTTAACTTTGGCAGTATATACCAACATCAAGTTTTATCCACAGTTTCTTGCACATGTTCCTCAAAATGACGAGTTCTGCATTTTTCCATCTTAAAATAAAAATTACTTTGTTGAATTGTAGAGGGAAGATAGCCAGTTGTACACAGGGCTTTCAAATGAGTTTTGCTTGAGTAAGATATCTAGGGGCCAGCTTCGCTGCATTTCATTCACTTAGAAGGCAATTGTTGATCATAATAGATAATTGTGATGCCAGGATTACATCAGTTGTCACAGTCTGGATGGAGTCCACCTCTCCTTTCATGAATTGAAATGTGTGAAGTTCAATTGCTCTGGTGAAGTCTTAATTTTATACCAGTTTACTTACAAACACTGAGAAGAAAATAAAATTTAAAATGTGCAAGAGATTAAAGCACTCTTGTGCTAATGAGAGCCATCTGTTTATTTCTTTCTTTCTAAAAGCATTTTCAATAGGTGGAAATGAAAGACTTCAGACACATTTTCATGTCTTGAGCCTTGGCAACAACAACAAAAAAAAAAAACAACACAGGCTCATCATCCTCAGTCAGCAATCTTGCTCTAAGAAAATAAGCCAAACTCCCATCTTGCCATTTGCTTCAAGGCCAGCTTTGATTGCGCTACTGATGTGAAAGTGGCTTTGTCACACATTCTTACCCATGTCAAGAAAATCTTTATTTTAACTGTATCACCATGTCTGATTGGCCCCCTCTAGTCACAGACTGGTCACTCTGCATTGCTCAGTATTTAGGGGGTGGGCACTGTCAGCAGAAGCATAGCAACCAGTCCACCTCTCAATTCTTGGCAAACAGGGTGTCATGAGGAGACAGATGAAACAGGCTGCTAGCAGCCACTGACTTGTCACAATTAAATCCTTCCAACACAAGAAAGTTACAGGTTCAGATGTCAGTTGCATAACTAATGAAACTAGTAAACTATTTGGAGAGGTGACCCAAAATGTACACAAAACTAACCTGCAAAAGGAAAATCTCCCACAGATACCCAGGATTTATGTGTATCTATACTCACTGAGGAGGGTGATGAGGTTCCTTAGATTCTGTTCCAAAGGAGAGAAATTCCAAGCTGCAAAGGCTGCTTCTGTGGAATGAAAACAAGAGAGCTTCTCTCCGTGGCAGAACTCCTGTTTGGCTGCAGTCAATCACTTAGTTGGAGTGCTGGTTTCTCTAAGCAAACAGAAGCACCTGAGACTCAGGGGCAGCTGAGACAAAAAGGTGGTAAAGATCAGCTCCTCACAAGCCTCACCTGGAGGTCTGTCCTGAGCTGAGTGGTTGCAGCTGCCACACAGCTGCAGTGTGTTGTTCTGCTACTGCAGTGTTGAGGTACCAGTCTTTGGTATTCCTTCATCACTACTGCAATGTCAGAAGTCCTGTCTATGTAAGCCACATAACACAGGAATATTTGTATCTATATATTGATCTGTCTCTAAAAACCTGAGAGCACATTCCAGAGGACTGTGGCTGTATCAGGCCACGTGCTAAGTGGAAGAGCATGAAGCCTCTGAAGTCCAGCAATGGAAAGAAACTGCACAGTAGTGGACCACTGAAGGCCCAGCTCCAACCTACAGAGCAAATCACAAAATTTGGAGCAAAACTAGAACTGTGTAGATTCAGATTGGATGTTAGGAAGAAGTTCTTCACCATGAGGGTGGTGAGACACTGGAACAGGTTGCCCAGGGAGGTGGTGGAAGTCCCATTGCTGGGAGTTTTTAAGGCCAGACTGGATGGGGCTCTGAGCAACGTGGTCTAGTGTGAGGTGTTCTTGCCCATGGCAAGGGTGTTGGAGCTAGGTGATCCTTGAGGTTCCTTCTAGCCCTGACAATTCTATGATCCTAAATTAACTGGCAATCCATCACTTCACACAATGTTCTAACACCAATCTTACATTAAACATCTATACAGATAGATTTATAGGGCTGCTTGGAAATTACATCACAGCAGATATATGCTTAACATTCAGCCAAAGTTATCTCTAATCAGATATATGTTGCAAAGTTACACAAGTCTCAGCAATCAACTGATCAAAGCAAAAATTACTGATTTTTTTTTCTTTGAGGAGGGGGTGTGTTACGGTTAGATCAGTCACCCCTTCCCAGAATAATTTAATGGATTGTCAAAACCAGGAGTGATGGGCTGGTGACAGCCACCTGGAGAGCTGCAAAAGCAGTATCATCACACATTGTCACCTAAGATGTAATAGTGGTCAAATGCAAGTCAGCTCCTGAAACAACCAGACAACCAATACTCAAGAGAAAGAGAAAGATGATTCAGACTGTCATCACATATATAAAAGATTTTTTTTCTATCCTCACAGAGACTTCTAAGTTTCAAAACCCCCAAGGTGCGTGGATGAACGAAGATTAAGGGACTCTTAAGAAAATCTTGTTTTATAACAACTGCTACCTATACTCTGGAGTTGCAGATTTTAGGACTATTGACATAAAGTTCCAAATGTATTATAATTAGAGCAGCATCTGTGCTAAATGCTCATATGCTGTTGCTCAGGGAGATTTAGTAGAACATTTCCTGGCCTTTAAAGGCCCATTTCCTACACAAACCCATTTGGAAAGTATCACAACCCCCTCTCAGGACTGATAACACAGTGACATTTGCTGGGGATAGCATATTAATGTTGGAAAGAGGCAGGGATCTAGGACTGTTGGACATGGCTTGTCAAATGTTATTCACTTGGCTCCCTCAATGGCTTTTCCCAGGTTCATTAGTATCTACCAAAATTCCTCCTAAGAGGCATACAAAGGCACTCTGAAAGCAAAGAGCTCATTTCAGTTTACACGCAAATATTAATCTTTTGCATAAGTTTACTCCTATTGAAAGCTTTTTTGGGACCTGTTTAGCTAAAACAGTTCCTGTCTTTAGGAATTATGGTCAAATTAAACAAGGCAGGATAAAGCATAGTAAGCAGTCGCTTAAGTAGCTACAAGAAGACAACAGCCCAGAGAGGGCTGAGCCTTCCCGGAGTGTTTACACAGCAATTTAAGTGGACCTCTGCTGAGTAAGTATCAAGAATCAAAGGAGGTAAGGGGATTATTTTGCAACATATATTTTGGTAAGAGGCAAACTAGAGTATAAAAAACTTTCAGTTTATTGACAAGAAACTGAATCTACGTTTGGCCAGGCAAAGATTTTACTCCACTAATACTATAGGATATAACCAACTCATAATGGCATAAGAGCTTTCAGTGGTGGGCCTGCTGTGTAAGGTGTGACTGGCATGTAAACAAGCATCTGGAAGGAAAGCCAGATGAGTGAAATTTCTTTAATCTTTAAAGTATATAATGTATATGAAAATCCCTCAAACACCTAATAGTTGCAGTAGTGCTCCATCTTTTATTTTTTCTTCCTTCTATTCATCATGGCACGGATTGCTGCCTAATAAATTAACACAACCTTGATTTGACAAGCTTTTCCCCAGTTGCATTACAATGTCAAGTACCAGGGCCACTGCCTTCAGCACAGCCTTGACCATTTGTCATTTTCTTGTAATTAATTACAGCTCTCTCAACCAAAGCTGCTACAGAAAGTGATAAGACTATTATAGAGCTTTCAACATTCATTGTCTAGGGGATTTTCCCTCTCTTCATTGTTCTCCAAGGGAGCATTGTCCAGTGTTTTGAATGTAAAATCAGTTTTATTAATAATAGCAACCCAAAGCACAATTTCTTGCATAACTCTGAATTTTTTTTCCCCTTTAATATTTTGCTAATAGCTGGCATGGCCTCAGAATATGTAGCACTTCCCCATGCTGTATTGGATCAGTAATGACTTCAGTCAAGCACCAGAACTTTCAGCTTACAGGAACAACAGTATTTCAAAACTTGCTTCTCATCTGAATCAGAATAATTTTCTCCTTGAGATAAGAAATACAGAGGGAAAAAAGCCTGTACTGCAAATTTTATAGTCTGATATTTCCTTTTGAATTTCATTTTATAAGCTTTGGTTGGTTCTATCTATTAATTTTTTTTTTTATCACCTCATGACACAGATGTGTAAGCTTCTCCCAAGTACGGAGTCAAAGATTTTCAAAGGGGAAATTCCTTTCCTATACCTTAGCAAGACCTTTGCCACATATTTATCACATGTTTTGAAAATGTTTTATTCTTGTTTGTCCAATATTGTCTTGATATTTAGGCACAAATTTCTCAGGGCAAGTAATTATTACTATGTCATTATTTGGGATTTCCAGCTCCAGCCAAGACTTCCCTAAAGACCCTCTGATTTACACTAGGCAGACAAAAGGTAAAAAGAACATCACATATTGTGAAAAACATACTCAGATTATTAGAAGGACACCTGAAAAAATGGATCTCTGACTTTTTCAGTATTCAGCCTGCTGCAAACTGTCAATCACAACCTTCACCCAAAGAAAACCTGCCAGCCAGGTTTCCAGCAACATGGGGCATTATCACCTTTCCTTTTCTCTAACTGTACCATGCTTTGAATGTTTTGTGCACAAACTTCCATTGCACTTCTTCAAGGAGTAAAGTTTCTTTTCCTTTTATTACACAATTAGGTAAATTGGACAGATGTTCTGCTTTACTTGCCTAGTCTTTACTGCTGGCATCTATCTGTGTCATTCCTCAGTAGCCTGCTCCTTCCCATGTTGCTCACTTGGGTTACTAATTGTTCTATTTTTGCTTCGATGGCCACAGTTATTGATTGTGCATGGTGGCAGTTTTTGACCAAGTTCTGCAGCAACATGAACACAAAATCTGTCAGGGAAAGTGCTTCTCTCTCTGGGTTGTGTGTCCTGACCTAGAGAAGCAAAGGCAAATGGGTTCAGAGACCACACTTATTTATACTACAGCACAACTTGCCCTTGTCTCTGCTTTGCAAGGACAGATGATAAATTCCTGTGACTTTCACAACAGGGTGTGGATACATCTGGCTCATTATTAGGTACCCTGAATAAATCAAAATCTGGCTATTTTCAGTACAATATTTATTTCCTGATGCATTTGAAAGACTATAAATATACTCTTAGACACTACCATCTGTATTATAAATAGCACTTTAACGAGAACACATTTTAGACATCTCTCCCTATTTCTGGAAAACTTCATTCTAAGAAAACTAGAGGGTAAACCTTGGGCTGAAGATTAACCATTAACATCAAGAAGAATCATAGAGTCATGGAATCATGGAATCATAGAATCATAAATTGGTTTGGGATGGGAGCGACCTCCTAAGGTCATCTAGTCAAACTCCTCTGCAGTCAGCAGGGGCATCCTCAACTAGATCAGGTTTCCCAGAGCACCTTCAAGCCTCACCTTAAATATCTCCATGGAAGTGGCTTCAACCACCTCTCTGGGCAACCTGTTCCAGTGTTCCACCATCCTCATAGTAGGAACTTGTTCCCAACATCCAATCTAAATCTGTTCTTCTCTAGTTTGAAGCTGCTGCCCCTCATGCTACCACTGCGGGCCTTTGTAAACAGTCCCTCTCCAGCCTTCTTGTAAGTCCCTTTCATGTATGCTAGAAGGCTGCTATGAGGTTTCCCCAGAGCCTCTCCTTTTCCAGGTTGAACAACCCCAGCTTCCTCAGTCTGTGCTTGTAGCAGAGGTGGTCCAACCCCCTGAACATTTTTGTGGCCCTCCTCTGGACCCACTCCATCAGGTCCATCTCCTTCCTGTACTGAGGGCTCCAGACCTGGAGACTTTCAATGTGAGAGCTTGAGAATGAGAATGCTTTGTTTTCTTCCTCGAAGCTTCCAATGGAAGTCTTTCCAGTTTTGGATGAAACCACAAAGCAAAATTATGCCAAATATTCAACTTCCCAGGAGACTAGCTTTTATCTAGTAAATTATGTTTGTAGATTTTCAATGAGGAAATTGGAATGTTACAAAAACCAAAACCAAAACCAAACAAAGGAAACCCCACCACACAACAAAAATACACTCAAAACAAAAAACACATCCAAACAAAAAAACACAACTAAAACAAACCAACAAACAAATAAAAAGGTAAAAAAATCTTTCCCTTAAGTTTGTTATTCCAACTTGCAAACTGAATCTTATAAAATCCCTATTATTTCCTAGTAAAAGTTAAGGAGGTGAAAGACCTTTTAAAAGTCTTTCTAGAAAGGAAGAGGAGATAATACAGTAATAGTCATAAACAAAAGTGACCTGAAATCTTACCTTACCTAGTGGGGCAAACAATTTTTCTTTAAGTTCATTAAGTTGGTCTCCTTGCCCAGTCGGTTCCACACTTTCAAGTTTTGTTTGATACATAGAGTAAAAGAGGTAACACAAGAATGCTGCAATGCCAAACCTTCCTGATTGGCAGCTCAGGTTTGTTCCTCAACTCAGGGCTCCACACAAGTGGAAGTCGTTTTTCTGAAGTTCTGCTTTCACCAGCTGTTAGATCTGATTTTTCTTTAATCATTTGGGTAGAATTGCTCCCTATTGTAAAGGGAGCAAGTTCTGCTGCAACTGAATTTATTGGCAAGACTTCCCATGAAAGGGACAAACCTTTAACATGTAACATTTAACAATTCGTGTAACAAGAAAGCCATATTTCTTCTATGTGTCAATGAGTGCTGCACCGGTGGTAATTTGCCTTTTCTGCTTAAATCCCTATTCCACTTATTTCCACTAATCTGTCTCTCATGAGACTCCCTTGTGAGACTTCAGGCAATTTCCATATAGTTAATACGACCTCCCTCTCCAATTAATCTATTGGTCTGTCAATAACTTGAGAAACTGACTGAAAGATCAAAGGAAGAGGCGTTTGTATTCTCATCTAAGCTGCCTCTCCTGCTACTAGTTTTGTGTGGGCATTATTTGCCATGTCAGAGTATCCCCCTGCTTTCAGACAAAGCAGAGTATCAAGATAGAGAGCCACAGTGGCTTACTCCCAGAGACACCTGCTATTCTTCAGCATCTCCAAGGAGGAGCAATTTCAGTTCTAAGGAACACTTAAGCCTGACGCCAGATCAGAGTTGCTAATGGTTACAGAATCATTTTCACAACAAAATGCTGTTCTTCTTCAGTTGCCAAATTGTTACTAATTCAACCATTGAAGTAATACATTTTTTTTTAAACCTTATACAGCCAGTGAAAATGCTCTGCTAAAGAGATCTGTTCTGGGAAGGTGAGGAGTGACCCATCAAAAACACAAAAAAAGACATCGTGAAAGTAGAAATTGCACGGAGCAGTTCTGATAACAAAACCATGTAGAGCAAGATTTTCAGGGCTTCCTCTGGTTTTATATCTGCTCAGCACAGGAAGGACATGGAAGTGTTGGAGAGGGTCCAGAGGAGGGCCACAAAGATGATCAGAGGGCTGGAGCAGCTCTCCTATGAGGACAGGTTGAGAGAGTTTGGGCTCTTCAGCCTGGAGAAGAGGAGGCTTCGAGGGGATCTGATAGTAGTCTTCCAGTATCTGAAAGGGGCCTACAGGAAGGCTGGGGAAGGATTATTTACAAGGTCCTGCAATGACAGGACAAGGGGCAATGGGTTTAAACTGGCAGAGGGGAGATTTAGACTGGATGTTAGGAGGTTCTTTCCAGTGAGGGTGGTGAGGCACTGGAACAGGTTGCCCAGGGAGGTCGTGGATGCTCCCTCCCTGGAGGTCTTCAAGGCCAGATTGAGGCCTTGAGTGAGCTGTACTAGTGGGAGGTGTCCCTGCCTATGGCAGGGGGTTGGAACTAGATGCTCCTTGAGGTCCCTTCCAACCTTACCATTCTATGATTCTATGATCTGGCTAATGAAAGGATCAAGAGGACTAACCCCTTCGTAGCAAAGGTGCAACACATAAATTATACCTATCTCAATTTAAGGTTGTAAATTATGCTTATCTTGATTTAAGGTTAAGTCCCTGAAACTTGGAAAGAAGTCTGTAGCTCAGAAGTACTGATGTCACCTCTGAAAAAGGGCCTGCAAATGGTGGCTTTCATCTCCATCTTTAAGGTACAGCCTTTAGTGCAGGTGCCCCTCTGCGTATCTGGTGCTCCTCATCAAGTGGCCCTGTGCACCATGACAAGATTAACTAAGAGCCTTTCAGTTCTTTATCACCAAAATAGCCTTATTGGGAATTAGTGGTGGTGCAGTCTACAATTTGAAAAGAAAGCTGATTTTTGTAGCAGCCACATTTCTCAGAAAATAAAAGCTTACTCAAAAGTGAAAAGTTCCCAGTATTCCAGACTGATGGGCTCCTAGATTCTCCTGAATTGCTGTGTAAAGCCTCACCCATTATTCCTAGAAAAATTCCTTTTTAGCATTCAGGATCAGAAAATCATAGAAGCATAGAATGGTAAGGTTGGAAGGGACCTCAAGGATCATCTAGTTCCAATCCCCTGCCAGAGGCAGGGACACCTCACACTAGTACAGGTTACTCAAGGCTTCGTCCAACCTGGCCTTGAACAACTCCAAGGAGGGAACAGCCACAACCTTCCTGGGCAACCTGTTCCAGTGTCTCACCACCCTCACTGGAAAGAACTTCCTCCTAACTCCAGTCTGAATCTCCCCTCTGCCAGTTTAAACCCATTGCCCCTTGTCCTGTCATTGCAAGACCTTGTAAATAGTCCCTCCACAGCTTTCCTGTAAGACCCCTTCAGATACTGGAAGGTTACTATCAGGTCTCCTCTGAGCCTTCTCTTCTCCAGGCTGCAGAGCCCCAACTCTTTCAGCCTGTCCTCATAGGGGAGCTGCTCCAGCCCTCTGATCATCATCGTGGCCTCCTCTGGACCTGCTCCAACACTTCCATGTCCTTCCTGTGCTGAGGGCTCCAGGACTGCACACAGTACTCCAGGTGGGGTCTGACGAGGGCAGAGTAAAGTGGCAGAATCACCTCCCTTGCCCTGCTAGAATCATAGAATCAGCCAGGCTGGAAGAGACCTCCAAGCTCATCCAGTCCAACCTATCACCCAGCCCTATCCAACCAACTAGAACATGGCACTAAGTGTCCCATCCAGCCTTTTCTTGAACACCTCCATGGAAGGCAACTCCACCACCTCCCTGGGAAGCCCATTCCAAAGGCAAATCACTCTCTGTGAACAATTCCACTTCCTGTTCAATGCCTAGATCCTTCAAACATATGTGTGCTGTTATGTCTCTCTGTAGCCACTGCACAGTCAAACTGTATGCATTTCACTCTTCTAATGCCTCCTTTTCTATCAGTCCCCACAGCTCACTCTTCCCTCTGAACTACCTCCAACATTCAATGTCTCTTTCTGATTCCAGAAATCTGACAATGTTTGAGTTAGATTCCATTTCCTGCAGTCAGGAACATTTTGTACCGAGTTATTCTTGTAAACTATTTCTATGAACATACTTTAAAAGTTTTATCTCCTTGTACATCTTTTTTTGGTGCCAAACATGTGAGGGGGAGGCACTGATATGGAATTGCATTAAATATACCTAGTCTAGATGGGTTAGAGAGGTACAGAAGTCTCAGAAGGGAACGGAACTGGGTGGACAGCATAGAAGGTGCTGCAATTCTGACAGCAGGGTTAGATTTGTGTCAATACCTGAAGACTGGAGTGACATTTGCTTTCCCCCAGTCCTCAGGCACCTCTCTTCTTCCTTATGACTTATCAAAGACAATGGAAAAATGTTCCTTTGTTTCCTGATTTAAAAAAACCCCAAAGCATTAAGAAGGGAATATAATAAAATACATATGTGATCAGATTATTAAAGGAAGATTTTGAGAGACAAATAAATTGAATTGACATGGGCAATGTAAAACCATTTTCTCATCTAACAGGTAAAAGATCTACTTGAAAATGTTTGGATTTGGGGGGATTTTTATTTTTACATTAGAGCATGAACCTGTAAAATGGAGAGATGTTCTTTCATATACAAGGTGTGATATAAGTAGCATAATTTGTCCATCTACATGTGGAAAACTAAAACCCCAGACTGCAGCAACTAGCCTGAGGTTACTCTGCAGGCCAGCAGCACAGCTTATAACTGAGCTGCAGTCAGTGCTCTACCTTTTAAGTTACATAAATCGTTGCTGATATATGTCACTAAGAGTCTCCCATGTCCTTTAGCTCTCACGCTGCAGCAAATTGCCTATTTACAGTAACACAGAAAATGTGATTTCCAAATACTCGGTGAGAAGACAAATGTAGTGATCAGAGAACAAGAAAGCAGACAGTGTTTAATCTACATACCAGTTATCTCTGTTCATGGACACAACACAGCTGGCCTGGGGTAGGCTATGGAGAGTGAGCCATGCACAGGAAGCCATGTGGATAATTCTAAAACCTGCTTTAAAAAAAAAAATTAAAAATTGAGAACATTGCACTTACTGGTGGGGCTGAGAAATGGAAATCAATGTAAAGAATGACAGGGGAGAACAGCCATGGGAAGAAAAGTAGACCCCCAGCTTGTGTTGCTTTCTGACCTGAAATATATGGCCATAGAATCAGAATTGTCAGGGCTGGAAAGGACCTCAAGGATCATCTAGTCTCCACACCCCTGCCATGGGCAGGGAGACCTCACACTAGATCTCAGGTTGCTCAGAGCCCCATCCAGCCTGGCCTTCAAAACTTGTAGGAATGAGGCTTCCATCACCTCCCTGGGCAACCTGTTCCAGGGTCTCACCACCCTCATGATGAAGAATCTCTTTCCAACATCTGATCTGAATCTACCCACTTCCAGTTTTGCTCCATTCTCCCCAGTCCTACTACTACTCGAAACCCTAAATAGGCCCTAACCAGCTATCCTGTAGGCTCCCTTCAGATACTGGAAGGCCACAATAAAGTCTCCTCAGAGCCACCTTCTCTCCAGACTGAAGATTCCCAACTCTCTCAGTCTGTCTTCATAGGAGAGATGCTCCAGCTCTCTGATCATCCTTGCAGCCCTTCCCTGGACACACTCCAGCATGCCCATATCCTCATGGTAGGGACTCCAGAAACGGACACAGTAGTCAAGGTGGGGTCTTACCAGAGTAGAATACAGAGGAGCTAGTTAGGCCAGAAATCTGCACAATCCTGAGGATAAAACTCAGCTGTCATCTCAGAATAAAAGCGACCAGTGCCTCTGGGAATGAAGAACAAGCTATAGGTAAGCAAACTGCAAGAGCTGTTTATCATCACATAGTGTAGTACCTGCTTTTCATTCACATGTCATTTTTCACCCTCTTTCAAACTGCACCCATAAGTCAAGGTGTGTGGGGGGGAATCTCAACGTTCAGCTCCATTCCACTAACATATTCTTTGAAATTCAGGGCAAGGAGCATATGGAAATTCCTACAGTGAAGAACAGACACTACATCCAGAATAAAATTCAGCACTGTGCAATATCGAAATGAGTGCCATTATGGGTTATTTTGCATCAGACCATGAGGTGATTGAAATTCAGTTACCTCTTCTGCTTTGAAGGGCCGCGTTGCTTGAAGAACAGAAAGTTAGACCAAGAGGATTAAGAGAACAAAGAATATGTGTTGATTGTTGTTCTTAGTAACTCTCTTCTGGCTTGATGCTTATGATCTATTCCAAGAGCCCTGAAGTTGTATATGGTAAATATACAGGGTTTGTGCCGTGGTTGTGCAGCTAGTCCATCCTTCTGGATGTTTTGGTCAAAGACACAGTACGGACAATTGATCTCTTTGAATTCCACCATCTTTGGAGAATTAGCCTTGTTTATAATTTGCCCTGAATCTCTGATTTATAGTGGAAGCTGATCGAATAAACTGCTTCAGATTTAATTTACATATTTTTCTTCTTTTTTTAGATTGTATTTCTACTTGTCTACGTTCAAAGACATAGACTTTGAACATGTCTATGTTCATAGACATGTTCTCCTCTTCTTTTGTTATAGTATATGCCATGTCGTTAAATCTGATGTGAAGTTTTAGTGTGGGGGTATAATCAAATGTTGTGGACCCAAACAGCATTACTGTTTTAACAAGATGGGTAATACACTGAGTGCTCAAAAGTTCATCCTGTGGTCTTTTATAGTTCTGAGTGACAGTAAGACAAACACTCAAGCCTGTCAGTTACTAGGAATCACTTGTAGTAGCAGGTTGTGACTTAAAATATTCTGTTAAACTTTTGCTATGGCTCCCCCCTCCCCCAAACTAAACTGTAGTCATCTCGAGAACATTTTGAAAAGGGCTCAGTGTATCCTTTAAACTGGCAGAGGGGAGATTTAGACTGGATGTTAGGGGGCAGTTCTTTACAGTGAGGGTGGTGAAGCACTGGAACAGGTTGCCCAGGGAGGTTGTGGCTGCTCCCTCCCTGGAGGTGTTCAAGGCCAGGTTGGATGAGGCCTTGAGTAACCTGTACTAGTGGGAGGTGTCCCTGCCTCTGGCAGGGGTTTGGAACTAGATGATCCTTGAGGTCCCTTCCAACCTTACCATTCTATGATTCTGTGATTCTATCCTTTGTGCTAGTAATATCTAAGACTTTCAGTTTGTGTAGATGAGATTGCACAGTTTCTTTTACACCAGCTTTTGGGGTTTGAGTTTTCTTTTCCTAAAGCAAATTGTATTTCTTAAAGTAAAAACTTAGTGATGTTGCACCACTGTGCATTGTTTTAAGTTTCAAAGCTGCAGAAAATCCTTCCTGGTGATGAGTGCACATCAAATCACAGAATGCTCTGCAAGGGTTCCTTAGTCACAGAACCATAGAATGTTAGGGATGGGAAGAGACTGCCAGAGATCATTGAGTCTGGATCACCTTGGGCAGGCCAGGGAGGAGCACATCTAGATGGGGTTTGAAAGTCACTGGAGAAGGAGATTCTACAACCGCTTTGGGTAGTCTGCTCCAGACCTCTGTCAAGAAGTGTCTCCTTGTGATCCTTGAGGTCCCTTCCAACATCACTATTCTATGATTCTATGATTTTATGTTCAGGTGAAACCTCCTGTGTTCCAGTTTGTATCCACTGTTCCTTGTCCTACCGCTGGGCACCATTGAAAAGAGGCTGACACCTTCATATTGCCACCCACCCCTCATATATATATAGATGCTGATCAAATCACCTTTCAGCCTTCTCTTCTAAAGACTAAACAGTCCTAGGTCTTTCACTCAATCTTTCTTCATAGCAGCAGAGATGTTCAAGTCCTGCAGTCATCCTCATAGCTCTCCACTGGACTGTCACAGTATCACAGTATCACCAAGGTTGGAAGAGACCTCAAAGATCGTCAAGTCCAACCTAATACCACAGACCTCAAGACTAGACCAAGGCACCAAGTGCCACGTCCAGACCCACCTTGAACACCTCCAAGGACAGTGACTCCACCACCTCCTGGGCAGTCCATTCCAGTAGCCAATGACTTTCTCAGTGAAGAACTTTCTCCTCACCTCCAGCCTAAACTTCCCCTGGCACAGCTTGAGACTGTGTCCTCTTGTTCTGGTGCTGGTTGCTTGAGAGAAGAAAACAACCTCCTCCTGGCTACAACCACCCTTCAGGTAGTTGTAGACAGCAAGAAGGTCTCCCCTGAGTCTCCTTTTCTCCAGGCTAAACAATCCCAGCTCCCTCAGCCTCTCTTCAAAGGGCTTGTGCTCGAGGCCTCTCACCAGCCTCATTCCCCTTCTCTGGACACGTTCAAGTACCTCAATGTCCTTCTTAAGTTGAGGGGCCTCCCACAGATTGTCTCCCACAATCCCTGTCTCTCTTGAACTGGGGAGCCCAAAACCGGACACAGTATTCCAGATGTGGTCTCACCAGGGCAGAGCAGAGGAGAGGCGAACCTCCCTAGACCTGCTGGACACACTTTTCTTAATGCACTTCAGTATGCCATTGGCCTTCTTGGCCACGAGGACACATTACAGGCCCATGGATAGGCCAACTCTCCGGTATGGTTTTTCTTCATATGCTGCAGGATGTGGATGTGACACTCTGCAAACTGTATGTAAGTACAAGATTTCATTGACTAAGACACAACCAGAGGAAAAAAAAACTGATTCTGCACTTCCAAATCTGTGAAAGTTTTTTTTTTGTTTTTTTCCTTTTCTTTCCCTTTTTGCTTCTCTTTGAACAGCAACTCTATGTTAACAGGCACTGGTCCATCTTTATCAAGTATTAGCTGGATTCATTTTTCTAAGGAAAACAAGAAAGACAGCTTATAGTGAATGACACCTGAATGGATTTGTAGAAGTCAGATAAGCCTTTTAAGTTGTCAACCAGTTTGAAACAAAAGAGTTTGCTCTGTGGAACAAGACTGTAACCTTTAGAATGTGTCCTTTGAAGGGGGCAGAACATGCCGTTCAGCTCCACAAGCAGATAAAATTACAAAGGATTACTGTTTTCCCTCATTGCCATCAGGGTGGAATGAGTAGCTTCCTTGCTTGTAAAACAATTTACTCTAGGTCAGTGTTACTCACCTTTGAGTCTGTGCTTTGGTGGTGGTCATGAGATTCTTCCGTGGTCTCTGAGGAGGCAGTTTACAAAACAGTAAAAAAACAAAACAAAACAAAACAAAAAACCAACCATCGTTTTCCCTTCCAAATTTTAAATACTCCCATGGAAGGAAATAAAGAATAGGGAAAGTATCCTATCTTATATATAAATATATAAAGAGTGAGTGCCAGGAGGATGGAGCCAGGCTCTGATCCATGATGCCCAATGACAAGACAAGCAGCAACGGGTGGAAGCTGAAGGTTTGGGAGTTCCCCACCCCTCCACACTTTGTAAAATGACCCAGACTAGTACTCAGTCGGCTGGAAGTTAAA
>VWZE01025771.1:154292-166601 GCA_013396675.1 Eubucco bourcierii | reverse complement strand
ACACACCAGAGGGATGGGAGGTCATCCAGATGGACCTGGACAAGCTGGAGAGGTGAGCCCAGGTGAACCTCAAGAAGTTCAACAACAGCAAGTGCAGGGTCCTGCACTTGGGACTGAACAATCCTCACTATCAATATAGGCTGGGGGATGAGGTGTTAGAGAGCAGCCCTGTGGAAAGGGACTAGAGGGTGCTGGTGGACAAGAAGCTGAAAATGAGCAGACAGTGTGAGCTTGGAGCCGAGGAGGCAAATGGTATCCTGGGCTGCATCAAAAGAAGCGTGATCAGCACAGCCAGAGCGGTGATTCTGCCACTTTACTCAGCTCTGCTGAGACCTCACCTGGAGTACTGTGTCCAGTTCTGGAGCTCTCATTACAAGAACTACATGGACCTGATGGATTGGGTCCAGAGGAGGGCCATGAAAATGATCAGAGAGTTGGAGTAGTTCTGCTATGAGGACAGGCAGAGGGAGCAGGGGGTGTCCAGTCTGGAGAGGAGGAGGCTCCTGGGGACCTAATAGCAGCCTTTCAGTACCTGAAGGGGGGCTCCAGGAAGGATAGAGAGAAACTGCTTACAAAGGCCTGCAGTGACAGGACAAGGAACATTGGGTTCAAGTATGAGAAGAGCAGACTTAGATTGGATGTTAGGAAAAAGTTCTTTACTATGAGGGTGGTGGAACACTGGAACAGGTTGCCAGGGAGGTGGTTGAGGCCCCTTCCCTGGAGGCACTCAAGGTGAGGCTTGATGGGGCCCTGAGTGACCTGGTCTGGTGGGGATGTCCCTGCTGACTGCAGTGGGGCTGGACTAGGTGACCTGGCCCGGGGACTATTCTATGATTCTATAAAGAGCATCTGTAAATACAGGGTAGCCCTCTCTTAAACACAGGCACCAGTGAAAGATGTACATGAAGCGAAAATACTGAAGCTGTCTTAGCTGTTAGCATCCTAAGTGAGCTCCTAGCCTTTATCTGTTTCCTTCCTTCACTTCTAGTTTTTCTGTGAGGCTTTGTTTGTTTGCCTGTTTTGCTTTGCTTTATTTTGAGTTCTCTGATGAAACTGTAGCTTGAAGAAATCCCAGCTACATCATGCTTGAGAAGAGAAGGCTTTGAGGAGACCTTAGAGTAGTCTTCCAGTATCTGAAGGGGGCCTACAGGAAGGCTGGGGAGGGACTATTGACAAGGTCTTGCAATGACAGGACAAGGGGCAATGGGTTTAAACTGGCAGAGGGGAGATTTAGACTGGATGTCTGGAGGAAGTTGTTTCCAGTGAGGGTGGTGAGGCACTGGCACAGGTTGCCCAGGGAGGTTGTGGCTGCTCCCTCCCTGGAGGTGTTCAAGGCCAGGTTGGACGAGGCCTTGAGTAACCTGTGCTAGTGGGAGGGGGTTGGAACTGGATGATCCTTGAGGTCCCTTCCAACCTTACCATTCTATGATTCTATGAAATTCCAGGTACATCATGCTTCTTGCAGCTTGATGAAATTCCAGCTACATCAGGCTTCTTGTCCTTAGTGCTTTTCTCCATGACTTAGTGACTCAGCAGGCCTCTTTCATACATGGAGGTGTTTTGCTGTAGCAGCCAGAGTCCATGTTGTTATTTTCAGTAACTGAGGATCCCCACTGTCACAGTCTTTACCTGTGTTTTACAGTATGTCCACTTATTAATAAGAAATAAAGCTCACAGGTCAACACAGAGACAAAATTCCAAACAGGCTTATGCTGTCCTACTTCCAGTCTCAATGTACTTCTTGCCAAGCAGCTCCCAGTGTCAGGTTTACTTTCTGGAGAGCACTCAGCATGCATTTTAAAAGTTTCTGGGGTCTTTTACTGCCTTTTTTTGAAACTTTTTTTCCCCCCCCTTTCTCTCAGTGAATGTATAAAAACTGGACAGGTACTGTCCTTTTCCAGAAAATCTGAGTGCAGACCAAAGTGGACTAATTATCTTTAGAAGTGCTTTTGCTCCCTTTGTAAGAATTCCAAGCTATTGCTGTCAGGCTGAGAAGTAATCAAGCAAAAGACTGCAGTGTGGCTGAATACAATTGATTGTGTTTCAAGGATTAGAGGCAATTTAAGGCATGGTAGGAATGCACTTCCTTTTTTTTCTATTTTCAGCTGTTTTCCAATTACAAAGTACTCCTGTCCTGGCATGAACATCTGCATTCATTTGGCAGAAGACACACTTCTGATGGAACAATAAATTCTTTGATGGTATTAAAACCTTATTTTTTCATTCCCAAACTTGTATAGACAAAAGGAAAAGGTGATGCAGAAGATAAAAATTCTGACATCTTTGATGCTGCAGTAACAACTTTTTGTCATCTCTTGATTCTTCTCATTCATTTCAGCTCTGAACAACCCTGCAGTGCTCCATGTATTCAAAAATCATCACTTTCACTGAGAGCAGGACTATGAAGAACTTTCCATTCAGTTTCTCCTTCATACAAAGGCTAATCCAGGCACAAGTTTATGTGTTGAGCTAACATTTTTCCACCAAAGCCTACTTGCATGAAGTTGTAGGCATCTTCAGGTCTCCATGCAATAACTAGGAGTTGGGAGAGTCCTCAACTTCACTGATTTCAACCTTTCTTCTGGTCAGTCTGTTTAATTAAGGCCAGTTGTATCCCAGCTGAAGCTTCTTTGAAGCTGTCATAGTCCTGTGAGAAGAGATGAGATCACAGAACTGGCATGTTCCTCCTGCTAGCTATGTATGTGCATCAGCTGGGAGAATTATGTCCACAGAATAACAGAAAGCTGCTCTTCTTATTTTACTCAGTCTTTGCATTCTCTTTTTGTGAATTGTTATGCCCCTAGAACTTAAACATTTAGTCAGAGGAAGGGAGNGCCTGTTTTTGGGAAGGGAAGGGAAAAGGGAAGGGAAAAGGGAAGGGAAAAGGGAAGGGGGAAGGGAAGGGAAGGGAAGGGAAGGGGAAAGGGAAGGGGAAAGGGAAGGGGAAAGGGAAGGGGAAAGGGAAGGGGAGAGGGAAGGGGAGAGGGAAGGGGAAAGGACAGGAAGGGAAAAAATCTTTTTAAAAATATGAAATATCTACTTAGTTCTAACAGCAGAACACTGCAGGGTACACATTAATGACCTGTTAATGCACTTCTGAGGTGGTAAATGGCCCACTAATGCTCCCTTGTCATGCTGGCTTGTATAATTTATTCAAATTCACAGGCAGGGCATAGGGGAGGAGTGAAGCAACACCACAGAAATGGTTTCTGATACATTAGCATCACAGGTCTTGCTCTTTCTTGGCAGGGATTCTTTACGGATGGCTTTCAGTGTTATCCTTTCCCAAGGGGAGCAGAGTCCTGTAACCAAACAACATCTCTCACTAGGACAGGCTTGGACAATTAATATCTTTAAGCAAAGAGTCTGCTTCCTTCCATGTTCTTATTCAGTCCATTTTCACATCTATACCATCCCTTTGATGAATAATTTTTTTTCCTGGGCATTGTCCACTACAACTCCATTTGATTGACTCGAAACTTTGGTTTAATTTCTTTTACTAAACATATCAGTGTCCTTGTTGCAGAAAACCAGGCATCAGAAATGATTTCTTAGTCATCTTCCCCTTAGTGGGCATCAGCAGGAGGCTAAAGTGACCTAACTACAGGGAGACCCAAACAGCATGAGAGCTACAGACCACTCTGAAGTGACAGCAAAGCACAGAGCAATATTTTACTCCCAACATGGCTGTGTCTTTCTCCCACCACCCTCCAAATGTCTGGCTCCAGCACGGTGCAGCACTGGTTCAAAGTGTCTCTGGGCATCACACCCTCCTGCAGCAATAAATGTAAACCCTGCAGAGAAAATTGCCATCACTGACACCTTCCTCTTTACCAAGACTGGAATTGCCATGGCTGTTAGCCAGGCCAGCAGTGATTTCCCAAGCCTACCAGGGCCTTTAGGTGGTTTGGGTGCATCTGTACAGGTCTGCTCAGATTCACCCTGAGCTAATGTCTGTGTCATAGATAATCCTTGGACTTCCTGCCTCAGGCACAAGAAATTATACCTATGCCATTTCTGTCAGATGTTTGCCTAACACATACTTTAAACTCTCCAGCGACAGGGATTCCCCATCTCCCTACACAATCTATTTCAGGATTGATTTAGTCATCCTTAGTGTTACAGACAGTTCCCTATGTCAATCTAATTGTCCTCTGTTGTAGATTCAACCAATTACTGTTACTTTTTCCCTAAAAAAAAAAAAAAGGCATGAAAACCCTGCTTATTCCTTTTCTCCCATGCAGCAGCCTTTTATGTACTTTGAAGACTGTTACATCTTTTTTTTAGGCCTTTTTTCAGTCTGCACAGCCCCAGATCTTTCAACCTTACCTCATAAGTCTAGTACTTTGATCTTTCTCACTGCTGGAATGAGTCAACTTTTCTCCTGAAGTGCAGTTTCCAAAGTTCAGCAGAGTTATAGGTGAGTAGAGAATGACAGGGTGTGCCACATGGCTTGCAGCTAAACTACTTGTGTTTCCTGTATGGTTCATCAAGGTTTTGGTTCATATTCTGCTTTGGAGTCTATAATCTCTGGCTTCTTCTTTTTCTGCCTGTATGTTTCACTTTGCACATATAGAAAAATGACTGCTTTTGAATGCAGACATTTTCCTAATTAGGTAACATTAATGTTACATATTTTACACAGCAACTTTAAAACTGTAGCAATTCCTTCCCCAGATTCTTCCACCATATCAAAAAAGTGAAATTTCTTTTCTTCATTAGGAAATCAGGGGGAAAAAAAAATCCAATCTATAAGGTGACAAATATTAAGTTTAGCTCATATTTAGGTCTGATAAAAGCATTTGTTTTGCCTGAGAGGGTCTAGATTAACAGTGATGTGAATTTTGATGCATTTGTTTTGCCTGAGAGGGTCTAGATTAACAGTGATGTGAATCTTGATGATGTCAAAGATTGTAGCAAATCTCCCGTTTAGCGAATCCAGGTTTTAAACCATCTTTATTATGATCCTGCAGGTTATCACCTTGTCAGTGTGTGTGTATATATTGTCAGTGTGTGTGTATATTTTGTGCTTACAATAGGGTAAATCTGCATCATCCACATGGAAAACAGCTAAAGGATGAGCAAAAGGAAGAGGTTGTGGAGGCAGCTGGTAGTGCTGCTGAGACATTCAGTATAAAAGTATACTTTTAGACATTCACACTGCTCATCTTCTTTTCCTTCAGATACTGAAGGTTCCATTTTTCAGCATAGCTTTACACTCCAGCTCAGAGCTTCTGTTAATTACTCCAGAAGAATGTGCTATACCATCCTTACTGTAACAGTAACTTTTACTTCCAGCCACTCTATTATCAGTAGCATTATCTCTGTTACATCTTCTGATCTCTGTCACAGATAAAAAATAGGGTCACCACTTCTAAAACAGATTGTGAGAGTGTCATGGGTGTGATTAATCACTGCAGAAAGATATATGTGTTCCTAGTATTAACATCTCCTGATTTTTATGCACTTTGCCTAGTAACGCTGGCCAGGGGTGTTGAATGTATTTGACCATACCTGTCCCCTTCAAAGCTCATAACTGAACAGCTAAATCCATTCTAATGGATTTGAAAACATGATCTATAGCTCACTGCTATGCTGTGAAACTGTGGTAAATGACCCATAACTCGTCTACAGAAGCATATTAAATAAGTTTTGGCTTAGGATTTTTAGGAATGCCTAGTGACAAAGAAATATGGAAGGATGACAGACACTTAGCACTTCCAAAGAAAATGAGATCTTTTGCCAGCAGCAGATTTTTTACTTCTGAGTTTAGATCAGCTTAGATAATTTTTTTTTCCAGTTAAGTCCTGGTGGATCTTTTACTGTAACACAACTTGGGATGTTAAATCCTAATCCTTAACAGGTAGCCAAGTACATTTTAGCACTAGAGATGACTGTGCCATCCAAGAACTAAGCCACATATACATACATATATGTGTGTATATCTCTATGTGAGGGAGCTTTGGAGGGTAATTGTTTGAGCTGCAAGGTCATCTGAGCTTTTGAGGTATCATACCCCTGTATAGTGATCGGCAGCTTTTTGTTCTCTTCCTGTGCTCAGTTGTGCATGGTGGTGGCAAAGGGACAGGCAGAAGGGTGCTGTGAAACCTGTTGGCATCGCTAATGATGTGGAACTGCAGGAACGGGCACACAGAGGCTTGGTGGAAAGCAGCGCCCACACACTCCTAATGAGGACAAAAGGAGGAGGATGCACCAATGCAAGCACAGAGGCAGCACCAGGCGTCTCCTCTTGGTGGGTAGCCTGAAGAGAAAACAGTATTGTCTGTGTGGGATTTAAAGCTGTGTCAAAACCCTTTCCCTGCAATGTACTGTTCCATCTGCTGTTTAAGCAAAAAGCATTTGTGTAGGTGGGAAAGGAAGCTATGAATTTAGGAAAAGCTGCTGTCCTGAGCTAGTTTAAAAAACCTCAAGTGACAACATGGGAGGCATTCCTCTGTGCCATCCAACAGAGGTTTGCTCAGGAAAAGACTGACAGAAAGTGCAATAGAGGAGAATAGATGCAAAAAGCCAGCCTGGGTATATCCTGGGTTGGGCAAGAAGCAGGATTTCCCCTGACTCACAGCTTTGTGGGTTCACACAGGAGTAGGATTCAGTAGGGAGCCCACCTATAACCTAGCCTAGGCCCACTCCAACTGAAACCATTTCAATAGAAACCGAGAAGCAAACTTACTATTCTGACAGCACTGCTAACCACTGACAAGGTGCCTTTTTTTAGGGGTTGAGGAGGGCATATAGCCAAAGGCGTCCTACATTCCTTATGCTAAGTGTGAAGGTTGCCAAAATTAGCGAACATACACAGAGTGCACAATAAGCCATTTCCCGCTTGATATGCCAAGAAGGCTGAGGAATCTGTGAATTATGCTGCTAGAAGGAAGCACATACCCAGCATCTTGTCCATCAAAGCAGAAAACACCTCCAAACGGCAGTAGGAAAGAACTAGCATGGTGAGAAATAGTGTTTCAAACCAGCAGCAGAGCCTCGCAAATACAGTTCTGAGCTCACGGAGACAGTTCCTAACTTCCTGCCAAAAGTGAAAAAGCAGCATACACGGGAGTGTAATCAAGCTCTTCAAATCTACTATGCAAGGGCCTCTGTGGTGGCTCTTTCTCCAAGAACGCTGAAGTTCTGAGTGCTGTCTGGAGGGAGACATTTCACACTGCATCTGTAGGTACCGCAGCAAAACTGCTTCAGACACAGCAGTATTGTGCAGTTTTTTATTCCATTTTGCAGAGGTAATAACCATTAGCTGAATAATTTAGGCTGAAACATTTTGCCCTATAATGCTGGGTTTTTTTTTTCCTGTTGACAAACAGTTATTTCTATCATCCAAAATAACCATTTTAAAGGACAGCAGAATAAAACTGACTTTTCCATTTAAAACTTTCAAACTTCTTGTGTTTAGAAGGCCTAATTTATTCATACTGCATGCAATGTTTTAGGTGGTATTTGGAGCCAGGATTTGAGGAAAAACATGATCCCTTGGCAAGAAAAAGGAGAGTGGAGAGATGTGGTACTTCTTTTTTCAAGCAACTGGCCTGCTGCTTCAGCAATGAGAGGAAGAAAGAGACAATTTCTTAAAGAAATCTTGTAGATTTTATGTATTGATTCATGTATCTGATTGGAAAGCTCATGCGTGAAGAAGTGGATTAGGGCCTGCTTCTCATCTCACCCAGATCACAGAATTACAGGATCATTGAAGCTAGAAAAGGCCTCCAAGATCATCGAGTCCAGCCTGTAACCTAACATCATGACATCAACTAAACAATGCCACCAAGAGCCACATCCAATCTTTTCTTAAAGACCTCCAGGGGTGGTGACTCCACCACCTCCCTGGGCAGTCCATTCCAGTGCCTAATCACTCTTTCCATGAGGAAGTGCTTCCTGATATCCAACCTAAATCCCCCCTGGCACAGCTTCAGACCATGCCCTCTTGTCCTGTCACTAGCTGCTTGGAAGAAGAGCCTGATCGCCATACGACTTCCTTTTAGGTAGCTGTAGAGAGTGATAGGTCAGATGCAGGTGGTCAGAAAGTTTCTCTGAGATGAGAGAATTACATTTGTGGGAAAAGTAATGAAAGACAAGGACTGCATTTGCAGAAAGAGAAACAAAACAGGTTCAGTGGTCATCGCTCTGGTCAGACAAAACCCCCTGCCCAAAGAGCAAGTGAGAGATGTAGGCAATTAGTTAAAGCATTATGGAAGATTGATCAGGCTCTACACTGACATACGTGATAGGTAAATAGAATTCTAATGGAAAACAATACCAGACCTTGTGAGATAAGAAGTCCAGTTTTCTTCTGTGTTTGATCCCACCTCATGTATTTACTTGAGCAGAAAGGAACCAATCTTCCCAACTATCAACCGGTAGACCCAAACGAGAAATGCTGGCCAGGCCACCCCCCAAAATACGTGAAATAACTTCATCCTAACTTCCAGACTGAACCAGCAATAAATCAAATTTAGTTTGGGCTCAAAAAATAAATGATGTCATGGTTTGGGAGTTACCCACCCCCCACACTTTGTAAAATCACCCAGACTAGGCTAAGTTGGCTGGAAGTTAAGAGATGAAGCTCTATTTACAGCTCAGCACAATATACAAGCAGATATATACACTATAGACAGGAATAGTTACAGAAATAGACAAGTTAAAGGTAATACAGAAACACAACTCCCCTCCCAGAAATCAGAGAGCCCAAGAGGGGCTTCTAACCACCCACCTTCTCCCTTACCTTATATGTTATACCTCCAACCTTATACCTTACCTCAAGATTTGCCTTACACGGAAGGTGAGTTTGGAGGATCAGCCAAGGGGGTTAGAAGGAAAGTGGTTAGCGAGGCTACTCGGCAGAGAAAAGCCAGAAGCTAGACCACCCAAGATGCTGTGCCCGAGAGAGACTGCAAGCCTGAGTGTCTTATCTTTGTTTTGTATTCTGTCTTATCCATCTCTTCAAACCTATGAGTCAAGCAGACATCACCATTGTTTTTCTCTTCACATCCTATAATATAATTTTCTCTATTAAAATGTTCCAATCAGCCTCAAATCAGCACATTACTTAAACATATACCCTTGAATTGCAGACTGGAGCATGTGGACTCTCCCTTTTTCATGATGTCACAACCTGCTAACACAGTGGAGCTTCTTTGGCCATCTAGATAGGATGAGCCATAAGAGCCATAACATCATCTATTATTTCTTGGCTCTGTTTGTTCTTAAACTGGTGACTTTATATATCCACCTCACTGCTTTTGGCAGTGGCTCCACATCAGGCTATGACCTGAGGCCTCTTGGGTGTAAGAGCGAGCAGCATGCATTGCTGAGGCTCAGTAGTAAATATTGCACTTCATAGCTCAGTTTTTTGCTTAAGTGATACATTATCGGAGATACGAATGTAAAAATTGCAAAAGAAAATGGAAATATATGTGTGCAATATTCTCCTTAATTGCAGAGATCTAATATCTAAACATGCCTTTATTTTTATAGGTATGAGCCTAGGGAGAATTTTATTTCTGGGTAATACCTGCTGCTAGTGACTTTGTGTCTGATGAAAGCAAATTCTTCACAACCATCTCGCAATTGAAATGCTGCTAATCTATGGTCTACACAGAGCGGTGACATTAAACTCCACATCCAGCTATTTCCACCCTTTGTATATGTATAAGCTGAGTTTAAAAACTGGGACTGTAAATGCTAAATAATGAACATCAATGTTTGGCTCTGTGTGTGTGTGTGTGTGTGTGTGTGTGAAATCATGGCTGCAAGGTTGCAAGGCTGGTAATGAAACTGCTATTGAAGAAGAGGTCACAGTCTAGGGATTTTCTCCAGGCTTGCCCTCATACCCTTACCTTAAAGGTATTGAGGAAATCTGAGTCTGGACCATCAGAACATTATTTCCATTAGTTAAAATATGCAGAAACACCTTAATCAATTATTCTAATCTAAACTGCCATGTGAATGTAAGGCAGACACAAAGTCTAGTGCTGCTCATATCCAGGTGCTGGTCCAGTTTCAGATCTAACACTCATCATCAAATTTATCCAGCATTTGAGTAACATAAGCCAGCTTAGAATGGTCAAAATGAGGACAAGATTTGGGAACTGTTTCTGTGAGTCTGAACTTAGTATGACGTTTGTAACCAAGTGAAAGTTAACCACACTTGCCCCTCATGTTTGGTGCTCTTTAAATTATGGTGAGAGCTGCCAGTATATTAGAGGTCACAATGAATCTGCCCCACTGACTTGGATCCAAGGGATATAGCACCTAATGTGTAAATTGGAGTTTTGCAACAGCAGCTGGTCTAAGATCAGCTTCATCCTGTATCTCTGCAACACTAGGGGGGTGGGGGCAAAATCTTACCCTAACCCCAGCAGCAGCAGGGTCCTGTATTCTTGGTGAGAGCAAGACTACCAAACAACATGCAGGTGCCTGCAGTGCGTAATTTCTTTTTGTTCAAGCAAACTCTGGAAAAGTGAAGTTTCCAGTCTGTGATCTTGAGTTTCTCCCACTGCTGGGAACGTTTGTGATCTGTAGGAGATGTGTAACATGAACCCACAGGAATGTAGTCAGGAAGCAGAAGGAATTCCATGGCTTGAAGTCTACAGCAGGGGCTTTAATCTGTTCTCACTTGAAGCTCGCTCTTTTTCCTCTTCACATGCCTTTTTTTGTTATCTTCTTAAACATGAACCAGTCTGCCAAAGGCATACATGAATGTCACCTGATATCTCAGTGTGAACTTTTTTTGAGGTTTTATTGCAAAAAAAGCAAATCTGAGAGAGTTGAAGCCACTTACTGTACATGTTCATGCAACAGCTTACACACAGCCACACTAACTTAGGGTAGAGAGCGATGTGGCTGTAGCAGCTCTTTGCTCCAGATGCTAATGATTTGAGATTCCAGGATCAAAGAATCAGGTTCACTTATTCAACTTCATGCAGCCCATGGGGTTGAGCAGAAAAAATAATCAAAACAGAGCTTTTCGTGAGTATACAGGTTTGATGTGACCCTGTAACATTTTGTTGTAGAGAGGGCTACTTTACTGAGTGCATGAGCTAATCTTCATCTTAAATCAAATCTGATTCCCTTGTGTATCCCTGATGCCTCTCCAAGGCTGCAAATCTGTTTCAAAAGTTGTTAGTTCAGAAACACTTTAGGGAGTACAGAGCCCTGTACTGAACGTTTGACTGCCTGCATTATTTTGGTGGCAACAGACAAAGGGAGAGAAGCTGTCTTTGATTTTTTTTTTTTTCTATATCAGCTGTATTGCAAGTATTTTTCCATCCAATTAATCCAATTAGGTTTCTAGTATTAATCAGTCACCAAAAATCATAAAGAGTCAGGGGCATGCCAAGGGAAGGTGTGGTGTATTTGGCATACACTATGATGTATCTTTGCTGAGCTCTTACACTGCAGAAGATGCTGCTATTGTTTTGTTTTCTTTTTCTTTTTTTCCTAGTAAGTGTTTATTTACCTATAGTAGTATAGATAAATAAAGGATGTATGCATGTTGTTCTAATTCTCCCTTAATGCCATTTCAATGGGAAGCAAGTGGCTACAGATATTTTGTGTTGGTCTGGTCTCTCAGTCTCTCCCTGTCTTAATAAATGGAGAAATATTTCTTCACTCTCCATAGTGTAGTATGTTCTAAGGATAAATAAATAAAATTCTTGGGGGCCTTTACATGAACAGGGGCCATATAACCTGCTGTAAGAAATTGCAAAGTAATGTTCTTGGTACACACCTTGGCTGTGTAACCTCTTTACAGCTGCCACGTACTCCAGCTCCAAATATTAGCTGTTTCAGATGTTTTGTTTCACAGGATTGTTTTCATTTCAGCATTCATGTGCTTGATCTCACAAACTGGTTTTACCCCTTTAACATCTTTGTCAGTAACATGGACAGAGGAATCAGTGCACCCTCAGCAAGTTTGCAGATGACACCAAGCTGTGTGGCACAGTTGACTTGCTAGAGGGCAGGGATCCATCCAGAGGGACCTGGACAGGCTGGAGAGGTGGGCCCAGGCCAATCTCATGAGATTCAACAAGGCCAAGTGTAAGGTCCTGCACCTGGGTAGGCACAATCCCAAGCACAAATCCAGGCTGGGTGGTGAATGGCTGGAGAGCAGCCCTGAGGAAAAGGACCTTGGAGTCTGGGTTGATGAAAAGCTCAACATGAGTCTGCAGTGTGCACATGCAGCCCAGACAGCAACCGAGTGCTGGGCTGCATCAAGAGCAGTGTGGCCAGCAGGGCAAGGGAGGGGATTCTGCCCCTTTACTCTGCTCTCGTCAGACCCCA
>VWZE01025771.1:114876-154152 GCA_013396675.1 Eubucco bourcierii | reverse complement strand
CCAGGGAGGTCGTGGATGCTCCCTCCCTGGAGGTGTTCAAGGCCAGACTGGATGAGGCCTTGAGTAACCTGTACTAGTGAGAGGTGTCCCTGCCTATGGCAGGGGGTTGGAACTAGATGATCCTTGAGGTCCCTTCCAACCTTACCATTCTATGATTCTATGATTGTATGAAATCTGGTTCTTCAAAAATTGAGGAAAATGAAAGACCAAATTGGGAAGGTGAATTGGAAAGGAAGAAAGGTATCAGACATGTTAAGGATTCTTTCTTTCTTACTATCATTTAATTATGGGAATATGTCAGTAGAATGAAGGTATCTGGAAATTCAAGTTATTTTATCAAAAAGCTAAAAAATCCTTAGAACTTCAGATTTAAAAAAACCAAAACCAAAACCAAACCAAACCAAAAAACCCACAACAAAACACCTAAACCAACAACAACCAACTAACCAACCAACAACCAAAACCCCAAATTCACATCTAAAAACTTCGTTCTACTCTTGGGACTAGACTGGAATTAGCTTTTCTGGATGACACATTTCTGTATATTACTCAGCAGCCAGAATGTGATCAAAACAAGCAAGATGCAGTTTTAGCATACAGAGGAAGAGACAGAGATGGTTGTCATAAACACAGTGAAGTTGGCTTTTCTGTCAATAGTTTTCAGGAAAGTTGGACAAGGTGAAGAAATATGGCCAAAAAAAAAGTGTTAATACCTAAATGTTATCACTTTCCTGCCTGTTCTTGTGCTCCCATATTGCAGAAAGCAACTTCTCATTGATAGATCCCAGACACAACCCAATGTTTTGTTTGTTAGGCTTTTCTGTTGCCGCTATTCAGCTTGGTAAAGTTGAAGACACTGTCAAAATGAACTTGCCAGAGGAAAATTGTTCTGATGCATTCATTTGTACCCTGTGGTGACATCAGACAGCCTCGTGGGTACTCAGGGAGCCCAGACACAATTTGAAAGGAGACGGGGAAACAAAATTCAAATTTTCTTCTGCTGAAATGTAAGAAGTTTTGGGGAAACATAGATAGTTCAGAGACACTTGCCTTCCTTCAGGCATGCCATCAGCCATTGTAAAAGCCCCAAAAGAAAACTCACCAAAATGACAGCATTTTTTATTTTTTTTTTGCTGCTGCAGGGATGAATTGGGCTGTTCATGGGGGAGTATTTTTAACATCCTTGCAATGCCAGCTAAAGAGAAACCTGAAACCATTGTGTGGTGACAGCCATTCCACATCCTCAAATGTGGGAAGTATCTGTGTTGTCTATCACCATGCAATAGTCACCGTTCAGGACACTCAAATGGAAATTGTGTAACATCCAAACAAAGGAAGCCACAATATGATGGAGCTTGTTAGTGACTAACCTGATACCTATACACATGCATGTTCTGTGTCTCCTTGTATTAAATCATTCTGAGTGTTTAGCTATTAAATAAACACAAATATGAACACAATATGTAGACCAGTATCAGTTTTCTCTTCCCTGCATCCTTTGTTACATCTTCAAGTTATGACCCTACCACTTCAGAGCTCAGTGATTGTTATGAATAGATCTGGGTAATGTATTACACAATTTTGGTTTGTTTTGAGGTTCTGTGTTGAACTCTACTACATGTCATACCACACACGCATTGAGTTAAATCCAGGTTAGAGCTGTCAGTGGTTCATTTTACCAGTGGTTCTAACTCTAACCAAAAGACAATCCCTGTGTCTGTGCTTAGAAAACTTTACAGACTTGCTGCCATTTGCTTAATAAGGTCAGAAGAGAAAGATAAGCTCCAAAGGAAGCAGTGGTTCTTATGGTTAGGAAAAATCAAAACCAACAACAGAAAGTGTGAAACTGTCTGCTAGGGAAAGCACAGGGCTGAGGGCAGCAGGGACCTCTGGGCATGCAGGTTCCAGTTCATGAGAGATGTGCTTAAAATCCCTTTCCCATGCCATCGAACCCTGTGAAGTTTTGAAAAGCCTCACTACTTTGTCTTTGTGGAGACATCTTGAGGGAGAAGGATCTACAGTAGCCTGGTCATTAGGTCACTCTTTAGGAGACCAAAGATGCAATTCTTTTAATCTTTGAAGACCAGATTTGGGGCTACACTAACTGATGTGTATCTCTTTCGCATGCCTAGGGAAGAATAGAGCTCATGAAAACATTTCATGGCTTTGACAAATGTTCACTGATAGATTAAATATTTCTTCTTTTGCCAAAAATTCATAAGCCACTTTTTCCCTTGGCTCTGCCAGTTCTTTTATTTCTTTCTGCTTTCATCCCCAAACCTCCTACCCTTTTTCTGTCTTGTCTATTTTGATTCAATCCATGCCCTGAATGACTTCTGTCTTGCTATGTGCTTGCACAGCGTCTATCACAACGGGTTTCAATCTGTTAGCACCTAGAGGCATTAACATAATGCAGGTAATAAGGTCTAAATTTAACTTGCTCACAACTATTTTACCCACTCTAATATGCATCATGCTCTTCAACTGACAGGCTCGAATTGCATATAATAGCTGCCTGGCTACAGTACACAGACGAAGAAGTTGATAGGAAGCATTTACCTCAATAAAAAGAATATTTTTGTCTTCCAGAACTCTCAGTTTCATTTTTCCCCATTGCTTTCAGAAGCTTCATGTCAAGATAGATTTTCCTCCCACTGTGATACCATTAAATCTCATGGCTGGCATAAAATATGCTTTATGACTTATTAAAGAATGTTACAGTAGCTGAATTGGGCAATCATTAAATAAATATTACTAAATAGTTTATAAAAAGAAAACCTAAGTGCTTGCCATTTTTACTTATTCTCCCTAGGAAGGATGATTTTATAGTTTTTCTTCCTTTATCTATTTTTATGATCTGGAATGAACTCTACAAACTTCATGGCTCATCCGAATACCTGTTAAGAGGTTTAACTGGCAAAGATCCTTTGAACAAGAACTCACCATCACATTCCTGAATTTCTGGTTTAGTTTCATGAGTCTCCCAAACTTAAAACTCCAGAAATTTGGGTTTAAGTCCTTTGGTCTATAATTCTTTGCTTTTACAAGGGTTAATCATAGAGGTTACTATTAGTAATGAGATTATGTTTAGGAAATTGGAAAGGAGGAATTCAATTAAAAAAGTATAAAAAGACTCAATCATAGCTGACAATTCTTAAGAGCTCATTAGGGCACTACACTGTGCCTTTGGTTCTTGGCAAAAACTTGTCTTCTTGCTCAGTATCCATTGTGCACTGTCTGCAGCAATTCCCAAGGAAGTCCTTCCACGAACAGGAGCATGAACTGGGAAAGACATTGGTGCCAAATTTCCAGAAAATTTGTGATGTTAACTTCTTTAACTTCAGCTTCAGCCTGCTGAAAATACAAAACACAGCACCCAATTCCCTTCCAAAGCCAATGGCAGGTTTCTAAAAGACAACATTAATTAAAATTTTAGAAGTATCTTCCCCTCTCTCTCTCAACCATGGAGATGGTACATACTGGTTTAAGCTGAATCATAACCTGAACCTCCTGAAGTATAGGAGGAACTTCAATCATATGTCCACAGAAACCTGTGCTGGAGAGTTCTGCTTTCCAGTTTTTTATAGTATGTGAGACTGTACTGAAAAGACAAGATGCTGGCTTTGGTACCACTGAATCACAAAATAATGGGGTTGGAGGGTTGGGGTTGGATCTGTAGGTCATTTAGTCCAATACTCCTGCTAGAGCATCCATCTTCACAAGCACAGTTTACACTGTGCAGTTGCCTATTCTATCTAGTGAGTTTCGTGTTGCTTGGGAATAATGTGTTACAGTTTAGAAGCTCCTTGCTGAACTGGATGAAGACCAAAAGAACTTCTTACAGTCCTGTTGTATCTTCCCAAATATTAAGGCAAAGCACAGGAACACCTACAGTCAGTTTGGTTTCAAGCTGTTGGCAGCAGCTCAGCGATGACTAGCACTGAACTGAGCATTTATTCAGCAATATGGGTACAGCTGTGTACTGATAAAGGAAGAGCAAATTCACTTCAAAATTAAATTCTCAGGCCAGGCATCCAGTTTTTGTGTGCACCAATGTCATTTTGTCTGTCACAATTGGATTAGATTGCTGCTGCTGACATCTGAAACCAGAGGTACTCTCAGCAAAATTCACAGATCAATGTCACACAGGCTACTAACAACCATCATGCTGGTTTAGCGTTTCCCAGACAGAGGCCACAGCTGCTTGCTCAATACCAGGGCATTACCGACCCAAACATCACCATAGTTAACCAAAGATGTACAGAAAGCAGGTCCATATGGTGATTTCACCCTATTATGATTTTTTCCTCATCTCATGTTTATTTCTTTATTAACTTTTCTTTATTAATTTTTTTTTCCCCTAAATGTCTCCTGGCTGTGTGCTCCATTTGCAACTGCCAGTATCTTTGCTAGCCCCATTTCTTCCTTGGTTAAATCAAACTATGGGCCCTGATCTAAGGTCCTGACCTTTTTCAAAATTAAAAAATATGAAGACTTGGTCCAAACCCTTGTTGCATTGCTTCTCTTGTCTATTTCTAATGTAACTGAATCTCTCCTGGTTCTTGTCCATTCAATTCTTTTCTGTTTCAATAGACTCAAAAATAGCTCCTGCATATTTAATTACGCTTCACTTCACTCTGTTCTTTCTAGTCCATTCAGTCTCCAGCACACTGATTTGTCTGCTGACAGACTTTCCATTTAGGCTGGTTGATGTTCAACCTATTATACCTCCAGCCCATATAGACTGAAAGAGGTTGTTATCTCATGAGACTAAAGTATTGTTGACCAAAAATTAGGTCAACAATGTCATACGAGTGCCTTGCTGTTCATGATATAATTGATCATTAAGAGCCAGGAAAGTATAGCAGCAGACAGAGAAGTAAAGACATAATCAGAAGGCCATTTCCCGTTTCTCTTTCAAGAAGCTATAATTGATCTCTGTTCTATTTTGATCTCTTTGAGGCTTATAGCCTGAGCAGGTGTGGTGGAAGGTCCAAATTATACCTAAAATACATATCCAAGACATGTCCTAAACACCTACCTGAATACCCAACTTGCTGCCCTGTTCCCCCTTTCTCCTTCCCGGCTAGAGGAAACAGGAAAGCAGACATAGGGCTTGGCACTTCTCAGTCTACCACAGAGACATCATATTTGGTCTTACTCTGCACTCTGTTTTGTTTCTGGAAAACACAGGTCACGATGCTGGGCATGTGCATTTCCCTTTTTTGGTGAAATAACTTAGGACTGGTTCCAGAGATGTTTTTACCTACTGCTATTGGTCAAAGTCACTTGGTCAAAATGCTTAAAACCCTGGCCAGCTTGTTTGGCTGCTGCTGCTGCCGCCTTTGTTTTGTCCATTACCTGTTTGCATTGCTTCATGCTGTGCCTAGCTGGGGACTTGCCTCCCCCATGAACGGCAGACCTGATCCTGCATATCTTCCACACTGAGCCAAGGGACTGAAACAGCTTGCCCTGTGCTGGGATACAGCTGCTCACCTGAGCTCAGCCCAGCCCGAGTCTGTTTGACTCTGTCTGAGTCTAGGCGAAGACGAGCAATGGCTTAGCGATGACTTGCGACACAGGGACCTGCCGGCCTGCTGCTCCAGCCTGAGGGCAGACTCCTTTGCTACACACAGAACCCAATTGGACTGCTCCAGCCCCTAAACCTGGATCCTGCTTCGCCCATGTGGCTGACTGCTCCAATGACCACCTGAGAGCCACAGAGGAGTTGCCTTGCGTCTGTGGATTTTCTCAGGCACCATGTTCCATTGGAGCTATGCTAGCAGCAAAACCCAAACACACCATCACCACATGGAAGGTCATTACATGGCTGGGACTGTATTTTTCCTTGTGATAAAAAGAAAAATCAAGGAGTGCTGGTAAAAGGCCTTACAGACCAGGTGCACATTTTTGAGGATGTCTATAGCAAGCCATAAAACACCAAACTTTGTGAGAATGTTTGTTTATAGTAGTCAATAATATGCAAACCTAAACAACTACTGCGGAAGTGTCTGCAGCTACTAGTTGGAGATCCGTTATATGTAATCTTGTAAGGGCCCAGGCCTGCGGGGACTAAGGAAAGCAGGAAGGAGATAAAGGAGAAGCAGAGATATCCTCACATCAACCATAAAGAGGGGCCTGCTGAACAAAGATAGGAAAAAACCCTGTGAGGAATGGTCAAGACCACCAGGGAGGGTTGGAATGTGGGTGGAGAAAGGGAAAATACCAATGTCAATGAACTACAAGAAATAATTGTAATAGCCCTACCTCTTATTATGAATATGCATGCTCTTGTAACATAAACTGTGGCTTGTGCCAGCATGAGGTGTGCAGGATTGATGGAGTGATCCTGTCTGCACCCAGCGCTGTGATAAATTATACCTACTTCATAACTCTGCATGAGTTTTGGGGTTCATTTCCCAAGTAATTCGTTTATGCTTCTACATACATTTTTTGATTATAAATATTGAGACTCTGACCAGTGAGTAAACTAACTCTTCTAAAGTTTGTTTAACCTTTAAGCGGCAGTTTGTGCTGCAAGACTCTCCAGTTGTTTACATTTTCTAAAACCTTTCCTAAAATCATATAAATCAATCTGATTTTATATATATAGAATCATAGAATGGTAGGGTTGGAAGGGACCTCAAGGATCATCTAGTTCCAATCCCCTGCCACAGTCAGGGACACCTCCCACTAGTACAGGTCACTCAAGGCCTCATCCAACCTGGCCTTGAACACCTCCAGGAAGGGAGCAGACACAACCTCCATGGGTAACCTGTTCCAGCATCTCACCACCCTCACTGGAAAGAATTTCCTCCTAACATCCAGTTTAAATCTTCCCTCTGCCAGTTTAAACCTATTGCCCCTTGTCCTGTCATTGCAAGCCCTTGTCAATAGTCCCTCCCCAGCCTTCCTGTAGGGCCCCTTCAGATAGTGGAAGGCTACTATAAGGTCTCCTCAAAGCCTTCTCTTCTCCAGGCTGCAGAGCCCCAACTCTCTCAGCCTATCCTCATAGGAGAGCTGCTCCAGCCCTCTGATCAACTGTATATATATACGTATATATACACATATATACACGCATTCTACAAGGAGAATTTTACCAACTGCATAATAGAATCTGTGTGTTAATTGTAAGTAAGTTTGGGGAAGTTTTCTTTATATGTATTTAAGAGAATATTTAATAATTTTATACCAGTCTCATTACAACTCACTTATAATCCAGATTCAAAGCCCTCCTTAACAGCAAGGGAAAAAATAATTGTAATAATACAAAAGTAATAATAAAATAGTGCATGTGTTTAAATACTTGCAGTACAAAGGAAACGACACAGAATGTGTCACTAAATCTGTGATGAAGGAATTACAGGCCTTTCAAATTAATTATTAAACTCAGTTCCAGAGGGATGTTGGTGCATAAATCTGCTCAATTTTCTTCTCTAGAGGCCCCTGATCCAGAAACCCACTGAATCCAATGCCATTTTTCCCACTTCAAATAAAAACCCTAAAAAGCAGCTGGAGCTTTGTATGTTAAGATTACCACCATGATAACTCGGCTTGTTGTAGTACTAGTGTCTACTGTCAACATATTCATAGAATCATAGAATCACACAGTATCACAGTATCACCAGGGTTGGAAGAGACCTCAAAGATCATCAAGTCGAACCCGATACCACAGACCTCAAGACTAGACCATGGCACCAAGTGTCATGTCCAAACGCGCCTTGAACACCTCCAGGGACGGTGACTCCACCACCTCCCTGGGCAGCTCATTTCAGTCACAGAATCATAAAATCATAGAATAGTAAGGTTGGAAGGGACCTCAAGGATCATCTAGTTCCAGCCCCCTGCCATAGGCAGGGACATCTACCACTAGTACAGGTTACTCAAGGTCTCATCCAATCTGGCCTTGAACACATCCAGGGAGGGAGCATCCACAACCTCCCTGGGCAACCTGTGCCAGTGCCTCACCACCCTCACTGGAAAGAACTTCCTCCTAACATCCAGTCTAAATCTCCCCTCTGCCAGTTTAAACCCATTGCCCCTTGTCCTGTCATTACAAGACCTTGTAAATAGTCCTTCCCCAGCCTTCCTGTAGGCCCCCTTCAGACACCAGAAGGCTACTATAAGGTCTCCTTGAAGCCTTCTCTTCTCCAGGCCGAAGAGCCCCAACTCTCTCAGCCTGTCCTCATAGGAGAGCTGCTGCAGCCCTCTGATCATCTTTGTGGCCCTCCTCTGGACCCGCTTCAACACTTCCATGTCCTTACTGTGCTGGGGGTTCCAGAACTGCACACAGTACTCCAGATGGAGTCTGAGGAGAGCAAAGTGGCAGAATCACCTCCCTTGCCCTGCTGGCCATGCTGCTCTTGATGCAGCCCAGGACTCAGTTGCTGTCTGGGCTGCATGCACACACTGTAGGTTCATGTTGAGCTTTTCATCAACCCATAATCCAAGTAAAGTTTGATTTACTGATTTACTAAAGTAAATCATATGTGAACACCAAACAAAGGACAGTCCCTGTGTGCAGAACAGGAGCTTACCTTCATTCTATGAATAATCATATGTTTATAAATATATTTAGCTCAGCACATTGGGATGAATATCAGGGGAATGCTGACAAATACGTGAGGGTGCTGGAGGTGAAGTGAACCCTAATTTAGTTACTTGATTATCCTCTGCAAGGCAAATGCTTTTACATTTAATGGATTTGCAGAGATCACCAGTAACATATAGGACAATGTAGTGTGAAAACAGCACTTCCTCTGTGCCCAGGCTATTTGACCTACCTTTCGTTAGCTCCTCGTCTCAAATGTAGTTCATCCTTTCTTGCAGTGTAAGTATGAATGGCATTTGAAACTGCTGAAGGTATTTATTTCCTCCAAGATGCACTTTTCATTTGTTGCATTAGCAGGACAGATGAGTGATAGGACTTCTTTTAATGTTATGGGAAAAAGTACAAAACCAGTGTGAGGGGAAGGAAGGAGCCGAACTACAGTCAGGGATACTAGTTTGATTCTCCCGTTGAATGAATTTGTTACTCAGGCAAGGGGAATAATGCAGCAGTCCCCAAGCACTGATGGAGATAATAGTTGGTAAAATAAAAAGATATGGCAGTAGCTGTCCAACCTGTACAAAATAATGAAGTTTTCTCTCACGTGATAATACATTGGTTAAGAACAGGAGAGACTTAAGCATCCTTCAGAGGATGCTATATGGGCTTGGCCTGATGTCTGCTGAATCTGCTCAAAGGATGCTTATTGATATCAGAGGATGCTGAAGCAAGTTTTCAGTGGTTTTTTTTTGTTAACTTCAGTTTTTAATATCTTGTCTTCAATCTATATGAACATCCCTTACTGATGCTCTACGTAAGCTGGTGCTGAGACTGAGAATATTGTATGCTGGCCATGCCCCCAGGCCTGACAGGAGTGTCAATTAGACTTGTAATATGACAATGAAAGAAGAGTGCTAAAGAGACAACACATTTTATGGAAAAAGTGAGAAAATTAATGACAGAAGATACTTCTTTTTTAGCAAGAGAGATAGAATTTGAAGCACAAAACTGGAAAAAATCACTGCAATCATATCAGCCTTCTCAAGCTGACAAATTCTGCAAAGCCAAGTGTGATATACACTCACACATAACCAAAAAAAAAAAAAAAATCTGCTCCTTATTTTGTCCCCTAGGAAAATCTGTGGAAGACCTCCATCCCGGAGAGATAATAATCATAATTAATTATTTACCTCAACTAATTACTTATCATAGGAATTACCCAGAGTACCCATGTAGCTAAAATCATTGAAGTAAGTCTGTGACTTGTATCTTACCCATCTTTGACATTCCAAAGGTTAGGTCCTATTCTAAATATTCCACAGGGTCTCCAAATAAAGACAAAGAGAAAAAGATCAACTTTCAGAGAGTTGTTCACGCTGCCTTAGACTGTTTCATGAGACTGGCTACCCTGGTGCTGCCGTTGCTCTACTGTGTCCCTGGATGTCCTCTCAAATCTGTGCCTCTGTGTATCCCGCAAGGCAATCTCTAAGTGTGCAGGTTTGCAACCTGCCTGGAGCACAGTCTGGGCAGTTCTCAACTACTCTGCACTGACAGGGCTCCAGTGGCTGCCCAATGTCACCAGTAATAGCTGAGCTACCCTAAGGCCTATGAATTCTACACTGGAAAACTCCACAATAGTTTTGCCATTTCTTATAAAGTGTGGATGCTCTCATCCCTTCCACAGTTCTATCCTTATTTTACCCACAGAGGCTAACTGTTCTCTGTGGGATTCACATGCACAGAGCATCATACAGCTCAGAAGTGCTCTCCAAATCAAGGCCTAGACCTTGGCCAGCACAGGCCATGGCAAATTGCCTTTCTCGCCTGCATTTCCCTGGGGACAGAGGCAAACAGCATTTGCTCTCTTGCTGAGGATAACAGTAATGTGTTGATGGACACAGAAATGAAAGAGGCAAAGACAGGGTGTGAGCGTGAGAATGGAATAAAAGTGAGCTGCCTGGGAATAAATCACAGAATTAATCAGGTTGGAAGAGACCTTTGAAATCATTGGGTCCAACCTATCACCTAATGTCTTCTAATTAACCAAGCCATGGCACTAAGTGCCTCATCCAGCCTCCAGGAACAGTGACTCCACTGCCTCCTTGGGCAGCCCATTCCAACAGTCAGTCACTCCTCCTGTGAAGAGCTTCTTGTTTAAGGTACTCCAGAACAGAAGGATTAGGAGGCATATTCCATCAGCCTAAGTATTTAATCTAATGAGGATTTTCAGCTGAATTTTTAAGACTTTCCTGGGTTTGATCTCATTTTACTGTAGTTAATAACTTCTCCAAAACTTGACACTACTGAATCACAGAATGTGAGGGGCTGGAAGGGACCTCGAAAGCTCATCCAGTACAACCCTCCTGTCAGAGCAGGATCGCCTAGACCAGATCACACGAGAACATGTCCAGGTGGGTTTTGAATATCTCCAGAGAGGAAGACTCTGCAACCCCCTCTGGTAGCCTGTTCCAGTGTTCTGTCACCCTCACAGGGGAAAAAATTCTCCTCATGTTTACAAAAAACTTCCTATGCCTCAGCTTCCACCCATCGCCCCTTGTCCTGTCATCAGGAATCACCCAGCAGAGCCTGGCTCCATGCTACTGGCACTCACCCTTTACATATTTATAAACGTTGATGAGGTCACCTCTCAGTCTTCTCCAAGCTAAAGAGCCCCAGCTCCCTCAAACTCTCATAAGAGAGATGTCCCATTCGCTTCACCATCTTCATGGTTCTTTGCTGGACTCAAGCAATTCTATGTCCCTCTTGAACTGTGGGGGCCAGAACTGGACACAGTACTCCAGACCAACTTTAGCACAGCAGAGTAGAGGGGCAAGAGAACCTCTCTTGACCTACTAGCCACAACCCTTCTAATACATCCCAGAATGGCACTGGCCTTCCTGGTCATAAGAGCAGATTGTTTGCTCATTAATATCTATTATATATTTTCTTTTCTGATACATATCTGAATTCCAGTATCTGAAGGGGGCCTACAGGAAGGCTGGGGAGGGATTATTTACAAGGTCTTGCAATGACAGGACAAGGGGCAATGGGTTTAAACTGGCAGAGGGCAGATTGAAACTGGATGTTAGGAGGAAGTTCTTTGCAGTGAGGGTGGTGAGACACTGGAACAGGTTTCCCAGGGAGGTTGTGGCTGCTCCCTCCCTGGAGGTGTTCAAGGCCAGGTTGGAGGAGGCCTTGAGTGAGCTGTGCTAGTGGGAGGTGTCCCTGCCTATGGCAGGGGATTGGAACTAGATGATCCTTGAGGTCCCTTCCAACCTTACCATTCTGTGATTCTATGATTCTATATTTCACTACTATTGGAGGAGTTTTTGACTAGACTCTGGCTTCTGATGTAGTTTAGGTGTGTTTTGAAGAAGAGGAAGGCACAAGAGAGATGAAATTATACATCTTGACATTGCAGATAGGAGGAAGATCATGTTGGCAGGAGAATGCAGTACACTGGGAGGGACAAACAGCATATTGTACCTCCTGCTCTCTGTTCCATGTGCAGACTGTCCTACACTAGGCTTTGGACTCCACGAGTAGAAATTCTTCAAACAACATTCACTGCAATGCCTCCAAAACATGGTCTGATGTCAGAAACAGCTAAGGAGTTAATTCTGTGCTGTAAAAATGTTATTTGGAAACTGCTGCTTTTCAGTAATTGCCTTCTTTTGATATACTGAATATATTCTACCAAATCAGAACCCACTTTCATACTTAAAACAAAACTGAGAACAAAGCCTGCCTGTGTGAAACCTAGCCACTTTAAACACAGCTGCAGGTGCCTGCACAATGTACACTTCTGAAAGGAAAGCACTGAAGTTGGAAAAATAAAATCACCATTGAACTATTATGTACAATGAAAATTCCTGGCTGAAGATATATTCTCATTCCATTTCATAGTGCAGCATATCTGTCCCTGGAGTGAAAGTCACAGTTGGTTATGAAAACATCATAATGAACTACCTAAGAATGCTGTATGCACCTCACAGCTCTCTACTGGAAGAGATTTGGAGCTCTTAAGTGTGGATCTGATAGAAACAGGAAGAAACTGATCTTTTCTGTGATTCAAAACATTTGTTTGTTTTTTTTAAATATTAAAAAAAACCCCAACATTTTCATAAGGAATAGCTGAAGACCTTTGCATTTCCTTAGAGCTCAACATTTCCTCATGTGCTTCAAGATCAAATAGAATAGGAAGCTTCCAGCCTGGTAGAAATACACATATTTTTATACACCAGACCCCTTTTTATTTGGCTTCCTTTCCTAACCCCTTCCTTGGCAAAAGTTGGCTGGGCTCATAAACATTTCCCTGCGGGAGAAGACTTTGTGAGGAAAACCTCAGCTCCCCTACAATGCTATATGCTGTATGCAAGTAATGAGTAAGGATTCTTCCAGTCACCAGAATATTCTGTGACTTCAGAAGCACATGTAAGTGGGTTTTATTCTTACTGCTGTGCTGCACCAAGGGCACAGAATGTCACTGCATCTGATCTGGGGGAGGTAATGTAGGATATGCTAACTTTTGGGTTTCGGTTCCCTGACCAGTTCATTAGTGCCAATTGTAGAAATACCTCTGAATGGAAAGGAGGAAAACAGCAGAAGTATAATTTAAAACTCAAACATTTGGTCTGCCTATACCTTATTACTGGAATACTCAGATAGTGGGAGGGGAAAGAAAGCACAATTGTAATGGAATTTCTTTCTTTAGGTGCCAACTGCCCTTGAGGGTAAGTCAGGCCTCTGTGGGTGCAGGAAACGGAGCTATCTCTGAAATCCAAGAAGAAAAACATTCTCAATGGAGCCAAAGTTGGTATTTAGTCTCTTGGTGCATTGCCAAAGCTTAGGTAAGGCTGAAATCTGATGCAGGTTCCATTGCTGAATTAAAGAAAATTGCTTTCTAATAATTTGGTGAAAAGCACTGCTATAGTTTAGATGTGTTGACATTAAATAGCTTTTGATTTCTGATTTGTTCCATAGTGCTAAGATGGTGCTGGAGGCAATTAGCTGCATTTGGAAGGAGGGTAGTGATTGATTGTTCTGCTTACTCTCAGCTGCTTTGTGGGTTTAACTTTTATCTACAGTTTAAAACCAAAGGGTTCTTTTTTTTTTTTTTTTTTTTTTTTTTTTAAATCTAGTTTACAATCTGCTGACAAAAAGGCCTGCCATCTGAATAGATATTATGCTTTTGTTTATCTAGATTAAAAATTATGATTGTATTTGTTTATCTGTATTAAAAATGATGATTGTATTTGAAGAAAGATAATATTTTCCTGATTATTTCTTCCTGGGGGAAAACAAAAACAACAACAAAAAAAAAAGCTTCATGGTGTAATTTTTGTTTACACTCAATGATTTAGAGCCTTTTATAATTTAGAAATTTCTTGACTCCAGCTCTAATAAACTGCAATAGATCAGGATTTCCTTGATTTGGTTTTTAAATCGTTACAGGGTTTAAACTTGCAGCTGGAAGTCAGTGAGCCTCTGTGCTGACTTAGATTTGAATGAACAAACAGAAATAGACTCTTTTGGATCTGCTTAGGCATATTTTCAAGAGCAATCAAGTCAGTGAAGGGCAGTTTTCTTGTAACAAATTGCTTTTATTTGAAAAGCAACTTTTCCTGATCTTTATCAGGATGTGAGTGGTCCTGAGGGCCCTTGGTTCCAAGTCCTGCAGTGTGATCATTGCAGCTCTTGCTGACCTACACTGCAAACATTTCCACTTCCATCAGCTCTTCCCTGGATTTCACAGTTCATCCAGGGAAGAAGGGACAGGCTGCCAAAATTACAGGTAGCACAATTAGCCTTCTCTTGAGACAAACTTTTACCAAATCTCAGCACCCTTTTGGAGTTAAGACTATTTATTCAAACTCCAGCTGCTGATCTGCACAAGCAATCTCTGGATGAAAAATGCTCACCGGGTCTTGGGGGTGATCTCCACAACGAACTATGCCTACAGCCAAAATCCACTAGGTTAATCCCTAGTGATTAAAAGGAAAGGAGAGAGCAGAAAGGCAACTAGATTTACAAGCCTGTAAGTAGGAAATACTGCTGTAAGCGGTGTGCAGGCTTACCTAGAGACCACAAGCAAACTTCAGGTCCCTGTTGAGCCTCGTTCAGTGGTTACAGCTCCTGAACAGAGAACAGACTGCTAAACTGCTGCAGTTGGGCAAGGAGACACAGATGGGTTCAGAGTCTCACTTCCCAATCCTTGTGCAGTCTGGCAAATTGCTGCATGCAGAAGAGAGGTCAGTTGGTGTACAGAAAAAGAGATACGAAATCAGAGGGAAAAGAAGTTGAGGTGTCACTTGATCTCTGATTATCTCAGTGTAGATTGTAAAAGTGCCATCTGCACTACCCAGATTACACCTAGAGAGAATAAGGGGGGTTGTGGAGTCTCCCTCTCTAGAGATATCACAACCTGCCTGGATGCATTTCCATGTGATCTGATATAGAAGATCCTGCTCTGGCAGGGGGGGTTGGACTGGATGATCTTCTGAGATCCCTTCCAGCTCCTGACATTCTATAATTCTGTGATTCTGTGAAACATTTGGATGGCATCTGGGTTACCTGCAGTTCACTACCACTCACAATGTCCAGCTGTTAGTTCTTATGTTCCATCCTCAATCTTAGCTCATAAAGAGGATACAAGAAGAAATTATGCAAAGAGGATGAAACATGCACAGAGAGGGCAGACAAAGAGGGAGAGGAATCACAGATTTAAAGGCCAGGCCAGGATTCTCTGTCTTACTGTGCATTGTGCATATTTATGAAGCATAGATGGGAAAGGCCCACAGAGAAAATACAACTCACAAATCATACCTTTCAGCATGCCAGAGAGTTTGTTAAAGTTCACTCATGTCTTCTGTGCATGTACTCCATTAATCATTCTTGCTTCTGAAAACAATTCCCAATCTCCATTAAGATCATGCCCATTTCATCTCGTGGTTGTATGTCCTTGGAGGCAGCCTGACTCAACCTTGTTTCTCATAAAAATGAACAGAAGTGCCACTGCTTTCTTAATGACACGTCAGCATTAGAGTGACATACAAACATCAGTTTCTTGATGTAAAGTTTCTCCTTAGAGATGTGTCCTCTGCCTCCACTACAAGTGTTGGAGGACAGAATTTTTTTTCCCCCTTTGGTCTCAAAATTCTTAGGTAAGAAACACTTGACTTGGCATTAGATGATTCAAATATTTTCCCCCTCCACATTTTGACCTATTGAGTGTTCACACTCCTGTGCAACAAACAGTAGATCTGATACTGCATTTAAGAAATGCTAATTTTACCCTGATGTACATTTGCTGGCTCCTGTGATGCTCTTACTGACTGCAGAAGTGCCAGTGAGGTCAGACTCATACTCATGAAGTTGACTCAAAGCTGCAAGACACGTTTGAAAAATGCAATAGAATAAAGCAGCTATTCACTGGCATATGCTGAGATCTCTTTGTGCTCTGTACTTACGTAGCATATGTACTATAACTGAAAGGCAGAATAGTGCAAATTCAAAATTACTTGTATTCCCCCATCATTTTCTATCCACAAAACTCTGAGATTTTCCCAATACAATCTAATGAAGCCTAATTCTAGCACTGGTTTCAAGAGATTTGCTGTGTGGATGTGAAAGTACTGTAGTTCTGCTCACTCTTGTAAGGAAGCAGAGCTGCAGCATTAGTGCTAACCTCATGAAAAGTGGGTTTCCTGCATTAGTTTGCTACTCCTGGCATGCCTCAGCAGTTCTCTCAGAAAGAATTCACAACCAGACCTGATCTTCCCAGTGGTACAGATTTTTTTTGGGATGTGGGACGTTATTCCTGTGCTGTTGGCTGACAAAAAGATTAGCTTCTGCCCTAGGTAGCAGTGGAATTAGTCTCTTCAGTAATAAATATTTTGTCTGTAATATTTGGGTGCTCTAGGTTCAAAAATCACTGAAAACCAGAGGTTTAGCTATTATAAAGATAATTAAAGCAAATCTTGAGAGAGATTGAACACATTCATTTTCTGTGCTATCTGGGACATGCCCTTTCCTTTATAAGCCATATGATTTTCATCATGGCTTTCTCTATTTAACTGTCTCTACTTGTTCTTACTATCATCTGCATTGTACTGGTGTTTATAGTTATATGAGTTTATAGTCAAGGCTTTCCCAATTCCACAGCCACATGTGAAAGCCCTGAGAGAATAGGGATGGGACATGAGAATATAATGCCTCCTGATGGAGCTGTAGCTGCTTTTTCAGTCTTTCTGCATAACATCTTTAATACAGAAGGCAAATATCTCATCATCCAGTCAAATGTTTTTCATTCTTTAAATGCATACCTGATATGTGCTAGATCTCAGCACGAGCAGGGACACACTCTTGCCTTTAACGTTCCTTCTTCATTCTGCTGTATTGATTCGACGGTAAGTTGCATAGCATTACCTGCAATTATTTGTTATTTTGCTCTTTAAAAAATCATCTCAAGTCATAGCATGGGCTGCCAATGAGATGTTCACTAGGATGGAAATGTAGTATCTGACTTACACAAGTTTGTGCTGAAGAGAATTTGACTTGCATATTTACAATAAGGTGCTCAAAAATTCTGGAGTGGTTTGGTGTTTGAGTTTTTGGGGTTTTTTGGTGGGGTTTTTTGTTTGTTTTTTGTTTTATTTTTTAAGAGCTGGAAGCACTGGAGATTTTATGTGAAGAGAGAATTACATCATGAAGGACTGGTTAAGAAATCAAAAATAGCTCAGTAAAATGTTTGGTAAAATTTAATTCTAATAATGTGAAAATCTGAAAAACAAAGTTGGGGAAACTGGGGGTAAAAAAGAGATTGCAAAAGTGTTTGGAGGAAGTATAATAAGAGGGTCATAATTCTAAATGGTGATTGCTCTCCCAAAAGTAAATGTTTTCAGCTTTAAGATAATGGTCTTATTTTGATTCAAAGTTAAATATAGGAAACATTATAAATTCTACTGCTAACCAAGCCATTAGCAAAGCCACCACTAATTTCTGGGTATGCAGCCTTGACTGCAGCAGAAATTTCCTCTCCTTTGAGTTCCTGACTTGGACTCCTTAGTTGTTCCCTGGGCAGAGCCAGGAGGGTTCCCATCCCTAATTACTATTAGACAATGCAGCACAAAATCTGGCTTCGTAAAAGTAATGTGCATTACCATCAGTTCATAAATCAAATCAATCACCCACAAACAACAAATATGCAATGTAAATGAGAATATTGAAGTATATACAAATCAGAATGTAAAATGCCACTTATAAGAGGCTAAAACAGATTTCACAACGTTTTCACCTGACCACCTAGGATGATATGTGGGCAGAATCACTCTGAACTCTGCAGGGGAACTCTACAGCACTGAACCCCACCTGCATCAGGGAGGAATGTGACTTCAGGGACTCCTCCACTGGTCAATTCTGAACAAAAAGTACTTAATTTGACATTGTTTTGATACTTCTCTTTTATTATTTTAAGAATCATTAGAATCTTAGGAAATGGCTTTCTAATTTTTAGTAATCAGGCTTAATTGAAATGCAAACATTTTGACGTGCTACCTTCAAGTGACTATTAAAAGTGGAACTGATCGCTTACCATTGTTCAAATAGAATTTCAGTCTGTGTGAAGTGAGCTGACTTAATAGTAGGTATCAGTTCTTTTCTCCCACACATTCCCCCATCTGCAAAAGTTTTCTGCAACAAATGGTAAAAACACCTTCAGTTAAGCCATTGTTATTTTTCTCTTTGCTGTACACCATCAAAATCAATAGCGCTGATTCTTGCCAAAAGCTCACAGCACTGCTTTCTTTGATCATCTGCATTTCAATGTGATTCCAGAGCTTAATCACTAGTATGAAGACCCTGTTTCTGACTTCCTTACTAGCCTTGGAGTTGTACATGCAATTCCTCATTATTTTAACTCACAAATAAGTCCCAGCCTTGACTGATTTAGCTCTGCACTCTATCTATTAATAAAGAGCAACAGATCCTTCCTGTGTACTTCAGTGACAAGATCTGACAACACATAACATCTCATGGGATACAAACAGTTGCCCCTCGCTCGGTTTACCCACTGATACAGATGGAGGTATGCTGTCCCTCTAGGGATAAAATATGGGTGTATAGTTTCTCTAGTAGGGTGCTAAAACTTGTGCAAAGCCCCAGTTTTAGCCCTTTTGGTGCTGAAGTTGTGCTCTGCAAATGGCCACATTGTAGGCTGCTCTAGGGTAAACATCCCACTGCTGCCACATTCCAGCGGTCAGTCTCAAGCTATTACAATCCCTGCAGTCACAGGAGTTCAGCTTTTATGCTTCGTGAGATCTTGGCTCCTTCGCTGAGTGCCATCTGCACCTCGTTTTTTTGCAGTCAGGTACATGTCTGCTAGAAATATGATTAAATCCAACTGCTGCTTTGCAGGGGCCTCCACACAGAAAATAGATGGCATTGATGCATTTTTTTAAAAAGTATTTTTGAGCCCATCCCTGTCCTGCACAGTGATCATGCAACATGGGAGGGAAACCAAAAACTCTTTTCCAGAAAGTGTGACAGAAGACTTTTTTTTTTTTCTTTTTTTTTTTTTTTTTAATTCAGAAGCAAAGTTCCATCTCAGCAGCAAGAAGCGGGTTTGCTAACTAAGGGAGAGGCCAGGCAAGGAAACAATAGTGACCTAAGTCACAGGTTTTAACAGTAGTTTGTTTCCTGTTTCTTTGGAATTTAATTTTTTTTTTTTCCAAATAGAGGGGAAAAACAAAAAAAGAAGGGGGGGGGGGAGGGGGGAATGAAAGTTTGGAAACCGTGAGGAAAATAGCTCTGGAGACAGCATCTGGGCAGAAGTGAGTTATATGGTAGTTCTGAATGAAGGACAGCAGCAGTACTGATTATATGGCATTGTTTTTCTCTTTGCTCATAGCTTCTAGAAATATATCTTTGTCTTCCTCTGCAGGGGAAGAATGTGAGCAAACTGAAGTTGGAAAGGAGGATTGGGGGTGACCCCTACCAAGCCACACTTGGGCAGCCATGCACAGCTTTGAATGACTCCTGTTAGAGCTTTGATGGTAGCAGCTAGAGCCTCTGCACTTGCTGATGTGGAGTGTCCTTGGCACAGCAGTACTGAGGCAGGTCAAGAACCAGTTGAAAGATTCTTTTTTCTGGCTTCATCTAGTAAAGACAGAGCATGTCAGTGCAAGGGCCTTTCCTCAGGGGCAAGGTCCTATGGAACTGTAGACAATCATAGAAAATATATCTGAAAAAGAGCTCAAGATGTTATCTAGGCCTAAATCCCAGTCTGAGGATTAGCTCTACCCAAACTAGTTCTTAAGCATCTCTGATAACTGAAATTCCAGAACCTGATGTATGTTGTAGCATTATATGGTGGGTAGAGCCATACTGAGGGAGAGGATCTTAACAGTTACTTTCATTCAGGGTACAGATATTGTTTAATGGATGTAAAGATTTCTGTGCATATAGGCTTGGGGTTTCTTCTAAACATTTTAGACTTGGTTTATATCTGGTTTCTATGTTGCTACATAGATGTAGCAGGCATGCAAGGTATAAGGGTGATTCTGCCCCTTTACTCTGCTCTCGTCAGACCCCACCTGGAGTACTGTGTTCTGGAGCCCTCAGCACGGGAAGGACATGGAAGTGTTGGAGTGGGTCCAGAGGAGGGCCACAAAGATGCTCAGAGGGCTGGAGCAGCTCTCCTATGAGGACAGACTGAGAGAGTTGGGGCTCTTCAGCCTGGAGAAGAGAAGGCTTCAAGGAGACCTGATAGCAGCCTTTCAGTATCTGAAGGGGGCCTACAGGAAGGTTGGGGAGGGACTATTGACAAGGTCTTGCAATGCCAGGACAAGGGGCAATGGGTTTAAACTGGCAGAGGGGAGATTCAGACTGGATGTCAGGAGGAAGTTCTTTACAGGGAGGGTGGTGAGGCACAGAAACAGGTTGCCCATGGAGGTTGTAGCTGCTCCCTCCCTAGAGGTGTTCAAGGCCAGGTTGGAGGAGGCCTTGAGTGAGCTGTACTAGTGGGAGGTGTCCCTGCCTATGGCAGGAGGTTGGAACTGCATGATCCTTGAGGTCCCTTCCAACCTTACCACTCTATGATTCTGTGATTCTATAATGCAGTGTATAACATTCAGAGAAGGACATGTTGTTTTCCCTTAGTCATTTTTTTTAGCTATTCCAATACTGATAACACCTATTAAATCACAGAGGGGAATAACCATGTTAATTCTGGCAATTCTGCCACAAGCATGTTTTAAATTGTAAAAGGTCTTGGCAACGATTCACTTACTAGGAACTTTTAAGGAGTAGTGAAGAAATCTGAGTTGAGCTGTGGCCACAAAGAGTATCATTTGACATAAAATAACAGTGGCTAATAAATACAATCCTTTCCCTCCCCTGCTCTTCTTTTACAATGAAATAAGATTGGAAGTGACAGAAAGATGTCCAAATTTGTCAGTACTAGTCTAGCATCCTTCAGTTCCTAAATATATCCTACTTCAAGTGGTCCCTCCAAGACAGCATATTTAAAGTATTTTTGGAGAGATATTTTTCAAGTCCATATACAGACAGTGGTTTTACCCTACCCATCTGTAGATTTGCACAAGGGATGAATTTGGCCCAGTGATTAAGAGCCAAATGTTCTAGTAACCTGCAAACATTTCGAGATAAAAAATAAACTTCCTTCCTTGAGGCAGTGCATGACCTATTGGGGGACAGAAGTATTCAACTTGTTCTTTGGGCAACCCTTTGGACCATGTGAGTCCCTTGTGACTAGGTTTTGAAAATTAGCTTCCAATGGAAAAAAACTGTTCCTATACAGTATAACAAAGTAAGCCCTCATTTAAGTGATTCTATGAGCTGGTAGCATGAATATATTCTCTATATTCATTCCAGTAATTTCTATACCTTTTAAGTGGCAATCACTGCTTTTCTGCTCATGACAATCCACTGGAAAGCCACCTTGTGGAAATATTTCTTTTGTGCCAAATGAGGCATCATAAAAGGCTGCAAGCTCCTCAGCCTGTATGTCAGAAATTCACTCCACAGCCATTAATACAGTGTCCTACATTAACAATCAATATTTTATTAGTGTAGGAGGATCCCCTCCCTTTATACATTTCTTTTCATGTATTGTTACATTTAATGTACATATACAGGAATCTGTTTGTCTAGAAACAGGTAATGGTTGGTAGGTTGAAGGTAATCACGTCCTAATTTTCTAACAATATATGCAGTTTAAGGGGAAAGGTTTGCAACCTTAGATGGAAGATTAAAGGAGTGAGACTCCTTTAGTCAGAGATTCCTTTAGCTAGAGAAATTGATTTATAGCACACAGAAAAAGCTTTCTTTTGGAAATTGAGAGAGCAGGTGGCTGCAATTTATATAAATTAAACCTTGGTCTTGTTTTTTTCTGTCTTGAGGGCTTTTTTCCCTTGTTTTTAACAAAGCTACTGCTGCATAAATAGTGTTTGGTTCTTTTTCTAAATGTTGGTTCTGTACAGTTGTTTTTAATCATTGAACCACTTGGAATCAATTGTGGAATTAATCTAATTGCAGGTTCACTCTTTGCTCCTTATTCTATGGAGCACAGTGCAAGAGGAAAGCTGTGGTCAGGGACAAAGCCCACAGCTTTACATTCCTGTCTCGTGTCACTTTTCTCAGACAGTCTCTGATCTATCATTACAATCAGAATTCTTTATCCTGAAAAGTGTGACATGAAATTTTAAATCTTAAAATAGCACTTCTGTAAGGCAGAGATTAGATTATGCAAAGTGTTAATGCAGCATTAACTGAAGAGTCCCAATTAAATAATTATAAATAGTTACAAGTCTAGCCTTTTTATTTCCAGAGCACTGGAGTTTTAAAAGTTCTGCACTTTCCATCTTTCTTTCTCTGACAATGTTCATGCTAGTTAAGGAGGCCTGAGATCTTTGAAACATTTGCTTTATGTTCTTCTCCTAAAAGAGAAGACATAAAATTTTAGTTATAAAACTGATGAATACCCCTTTAAAAATAAAAAGATAGATCTTCATGAGACACAGTCAATGCTTTAGACTTATTTTCAGAGGTCGGGAAAGGTGCTACTCTATGGTAAAATTCCCAATGGAAATCTTGGACAGTAAATAACTCATAGACATATACAAGGTCAAGAGCAGAGTTCTTCCACTTTAGTAGCCCAAATACAATATTTTAAAATCAATGCAGTGATCTGGATTTTGAAGACTTCTTAAAAACTCTGGACTCAGCTGTTGGAGCCACGAATGCATCTCCATACATAAATATGCAGGGATACGTTGTTGTGGTAGGCCTAAATAGGAGGCCAGGACATGTACTGGCTTGCCCAGAGGTGTTTTTCTGCTCTCCCTCTCTCTGTTGTGGGGAGAAGCAACCACAGGAAAGAGGACAAAGAACTTGGAGCCACTGAGCCTAAGGGCCCTGACTTGCCCAGACTTGTTTTGCTCCTGTTTACACCCTGTGGTAAACGAGGTACACACTTGGCTCATGCCTGCCTCATGCCAGGCCTGTGTTCTGCGCTAAAAAGGGTAAAGCAAGCCTATGGCTTTACCCAATAAGGTCAGGCTTGGCTAACTGCCATTCTGACTGGCTATTCTGTGTCCGAAGGCCCATTACTCTTGGGCTGTACTGATAAAAAAGATGAGCAAGTGACACAATGTATTCTGCCCTTGTATTCATACTTCCTTGCCTGCAGCTGCCTGCTGCCATTGCTCTCTGCTTCTGGCTGGGATTCTGCCATTGCCTTCTGCAGCATTATGGGATGCTAAGCTATAAACTAGCTCTGCCACAAAGTAACAAACACTGACACTCTGGGTCTGTCTGGAAACTGACTGATTTAACAGGAATAGGTACCAAATGCCTTCATGTGATAGGCCTGCACAGCCAATGCGATACCTGCCAGTCTTCTTCTAAGACTGCCCATCACAGACATCCTGCCTACACCTGCCAAGACAAAGAGCCCTAGAAGGAACACACAGATCATCCAGAGGGGCCAGGATAAGGTCGGAGATTGTCTGCCTCCTTTCCCCAGCACCTTGTGAAGCCTGGGAAGAATCAGCAGTCTCAGCAGCTGACAAGACACCAAAATAATTCCCTGGAAGTGTTTGGGTACTGTTTGAAGCTGTAGCTAGTCCTGAGGACTAGTATTTTGTGAGTAAATACTTAAAGACTCTTGTAATTCACCAACTGCCTTCTGCCATAAGGAAGCTTCCCAAGTCTATCTAGTGGACAAGCAGTGTATTGACCTCAGGAATCTTCTCTTCCAGTTCAATTGAGTTTAATGTTTATATTTTTGCTAGTTATTTCTTAAATGTTCTAGATCCTATATTATTCCTCTGTATAATGTTTCCATGACTGTGTGAAGAACCAATTATTATTAAATTTCGTGGTCAGGGGGGCGAGACTCATGAATAGCAGAATTAATGAACAATATTTGTAGGGAAACATTCTGTATTTGCTGGATATGTGAGCAAATCCAAGTTATACTAACAGCTAAATTGTAAGCTGAAGTTTCACAGTCTGCATGCTGAAGGGCCGAGGACACCATCTGCAAGTGGCCCCCAGAGGAATGAGAAACAAAGGAAGATCAAAAGCAAAACAAAGGGCGTTCTGAACAGATAGAAATGAGCTATCTGCTCGGTTTCTCACAGCTTACCTTAACGATTTACATCAATTAGAGAGTTCCATGATAGTTTGCATCAGGGCAATCTGGGCCAGCTGTTTGGGGCAACAGCTTATCCCTTAATGATTTGGACCAATTGCTTTTGTAATGTTAGAAGGGTATATGAATGCATGTTCATATTCAATAAATGGAGCAATGACCAAGAATCATATTGGTATCGTGTCTTGACTCCGGGAACGTTGACTCTGACAAATATTAATTTTGAAAAAAATACCATCCCACACCCAATTAATTATCCCATTACATCTGTGTAAGCACTGCAGATATTGTGCTGCTTAGAGGCTAATTGGAATATTTTAATGGAGAAAATTATACTATAGGGTGTGAAAGGAAAACAATGGTGATGTCTACTTCACTCATAGGCTTGCTGAGATGTTTAGAATAAGAATACAAAACAAAGATAAGTCAGTCATCTCTGGGGCTCAGACACTCTTGGGCTGTCTAGCAGCTTCTAGCCTTCTCCTCTCTGCCAAGTAACCTCACTAACCACTTTCCTTATAAGCCTGCCAGCTGATCCTCCAAGCTCACCTTGCGCGTAAGGCAAACCTTGGGGTAAGGTACAGGGGTGGGGAGAAGGTGGAAGGGTGGTTGGGAGCCCCTCCTAGGGACTCTGACTTCTGGGAGGGGTGTTGTGTTTCTGTATTCCCTTTAACTTGTATATTTCTGTAACTATTCCTGTATATAGTGTATATCTCTGCTTGTACATTGTGCTGAGCTGTAAATAGAGCTTCATCTCTCTACATTTCCAACCAGCTGAGTCTAGTCTGGGTGATTTTACAAAGGGGGAGGGTGGTCAGGGAACTCCCAAACCATCGCAGATATCATTCATGAAGCTTCTCTAGGAACTATTCAGGAAATCACACAAAATAGAACTTTGTTGACAGTCTTGGGCATGAGATCTGATCAGGCATCCTCTGGATTTTATTTCTGTTCCTTGGTAGTTGACTTTCCATGGTCACATACACCTCTGACTGTTTCTTTTCACCCTGTTCCTCAGTCCATCCCACAGCAGAAGAATACAAGTGCTTACATTCTAGAACGTGGTTTTGTTCACTTTTGTTTTGTTTTCTTATCTTGTTTTATGTACTGAAAACAATTTTGTTGTTGTTCCTGAGGAGTGACTGTTGTTGCAGTTGACTATTAAAATTAGGTTTGGTTAAGATTCGTAAGTCAAACCCAGCTAGTCATGTATGACCCTTATCCTGCTTGTTTCTTTTTCTTTTTTTCTTTTAGGGTTTTTGTTTTGTTTTGTTTGTTGGGTTTTTTAATCTATGGAGTAAAGTGAGAAAAGAGTTATTCATTAAACTGATCACCTAATCACAAAAGGCTATCACACGTCAGGTACAAGAACCTACAGCAGTTTTATGGGCTGGAAAAGTAGTGCAACAGAAGAGATAATTTAATTTTTTAATTCAATGAAAATCAAATGTCCCTTGAATGCCTGCTTTATCTTCCTTTTCTCACAGAATTTACATTTAAGTAACTGTTTTCTGAACAATTGTATCATGATCATTAAAAAACATTAGTATTAATGCAAAGCCATAGAATTCTTAGTTCTCTCTGCTGTAGTAGCCCCAAAAAAGAAGCAAAGATGTAGTAGCTGGATGCCTTGGGAAACACACAGACCTCATGCCATTCCCAGATGCTAAAGATGCTTCATACTGATTACTATTTGACCATGTCTGCACTGCTAGGAACATCTTCTACATCCATAGCAGACCTTGTTCACAGAAGCAGACACTCAATTACTGTGCTCTGAACCCCTTGCAACCTGCACAGCACTGCTCTGTCACTAGTCAGTGGCCTATATGCTATTTAGAAAGGTACAATCACAGGATCACAGGATGTTAGGGGTTGGAAGGGACCCAAGAGATCATCGAGTCCAACCCCCCTGCCAGAGCAGGACAATACAGTCTAGCTCAGGTCACACAGGAATGCATCCAGGCAGGCCTTGAAAGTCTCCAGAGAAGGAGACTCCACAACCTCTCTAGGGAGCCTGTTCCAGTGCTCTGTGACCCTTACAGTAAAGAAGTTCCCCCTTGTGTTGAGGTTGAACCTCCTGTGCTGCAGCTTACATCCATTGCTCCTTGTCCTATCACAGGGAGCAAGTGAGCAGAGCCTGTCCCCCGCTCCTGACCCCCAGCCCTCAGATATTTATAAACATTTATTAAATCCCCTCTCAGTCTTCTCCAGACTAAAAAGCCCCAGGTCCCTCACCCTCTCCTCATCAGGTAGTGTCCCATTCCCCTAACCATCCTTGTAGCCCTCTGCTGGACTTTCTCCAGCAGATCCTGTCCCTCTTAAACTGTGCAGCCCAAAACTGAATGCTGTACTCAAGATGAGGTCTCACCAGGGCAGAGTAGAGGCAGAGGAGGACCTCCCTCAATCTACTGGACACACTCTTCCTAATCAANCTCAGTCTTCTCCAGACTAAAAAGCCCCAGGTCCCTCACCCTCTCCTCATCAGGTAGTGTCCCATTCCCCTAACCATCCTTGTAGCCCTCTGCTGGACTTTCTCCAGCAGATCCTGTCCCTCTTAAACTGTGCAGCCCAAAACTGAATGCTGTACTCAAGATGAGGTCTCACCAGGGCAGAGTAGAGGCAGAGGAGGACCTCCCTCAATCTACTGGACACACTCTTCCTAATCAACCCAGGATCCCATTGGCTCTCTTGGCCACAAGGGCACATTGCTGTCCCATGGATCAGTTGTTATCCACCAACACTCAGAGGTTACTCTCCACAGGGCTGCTCTCCAGCAGATCACCTCCCAACCTGTACTGGTGCAGTTTATTATTCCTCCCCAGATGGAGGACTCTGAACTTCTCTTTGTTGAACCTCATTAGGTTCCTCTGTGCTCAGCTCTCCAGTCTTTCCAGGTCTCTCTGACAGACTGCTGCTACTGGTGGCAGACTCCAGACAGCACTTGTCTTCAAGTGCTGGTTGCTTCTTTGAACAATGTGCTTTTGTCCTGACTTCTTGACAAATGTTTCGATTCACCTTTGACTTGCAATAGTAAAACTAAAACTGTTATATAAAAACTATTATATCTTTGCCTAGTTAATGTTTCTCAACGGTATGCTCTCCCTACTCTGAAGGGAAACCAGTTTCCCTTCTACATCAGCCAGTTATGCCCTGAATAGACAAAGTCAATTATTTCACTAATCTCACTAAGCATTAGGTTAACACTGCACGAGATCACTTCCTAATTATTTAGCTAGTTACATCATCAGCAGAACTCCAATTTGCCTGGGGAATGGGAGGCAATCAGCCATTAACCAGCCATTTGAACCTTGATGCTGTGTACATGCTCAACTCCCTGAAGACTGAAATGTAATAACACAGATTACTGAAATGATAGCTTTTGCACAAGTAGGCCTTTTATATTTTCCAATGGTGGAAGATACTAACTCAATTGATAAAGCTGTTACAACCCATTGCATTCCATCAGAAATTCTAGTCAGCTGTAATGTCATATTTTCTTCACTGTAGAGCCAGGAGAATAAAAAACAAGCAGCAGGATGGGCTGTAATCTGTTTCTTCCCCATGGGCATCTAAAGTTATGCTTCAATAATATCTTTTGCTGTAGCATGTCAAGTTACTTCTGATTCACACCTTGTCATGACAGAAAGTAAGATGCTAATTATTTACCTAAGCTGTTCCACGTCTCATTATAATGTACATAGCAATTTATTATACTTCTTCCTCTCTAAAACACCATCTTGTTGAGACAGGCCTTTAAAGTGATAGAGAAAGATGTAGTTAATCATGAGTCATTATCACAGCCTTAGTATGGAAGGGACAAAAGGGATGCAACCTGATACCAAAGTGAAGATGGGGCAAATCTGAAAATGAAATTTGCACTTAACATTAAGAAATAGAGATACAATTCCAGACTGGCTGATCTAAGCAGTGGGATAAAGGTGTTTGAGCTCTATTAGGGCAATAATACAAGCTGCTGAGATATGAGCTTGTTGGAAGACTTCTTGTTTAACTGCTGAAATGAAAACTATTTATAAGATGGCCCTATTCCTAGAGGCATGAAAAAACTTCCAATAGTTTGTGTTTTATAGACATTTTGCCACAGAGATCTTGATGTATAGCTTGGTGAAGGCTTTGTCTCCAATAATGTGAGCAGAGCACACAAAAATCAATGTTAGGACTGGCCTCCTGAGGTTCTTGTTCTGGTACTGTGGTAGCTGGGAAGCCAGGGGTATCAGGCAGGTATTTTCTTTGCTTCATTACAGATTGATCTTTCAGTAAAGATAGCTAAGTGTGCATCTGGGCATGTTTCTAAACACAACCTAAGATGTGTTATTCCTGTAACACATTTCAGAAGTCCCCTCCACACACGCATTCCCTCCCCCCTCTCCTATCTTCCTTGCTTTTAAATTTCAATTCAAACCAGGGAAGAAAAGCAAATGATACTTTTAAACTGATACCAGATGGCTTCTGGCTCTGAAGTGTGTACACAGGGCTGGTTACTGAATAATAAGCAAAGGAACCTATTACTGTTTAGAGCTTTTTAAGCACAGTGTGACAGCCTGTTGCATGTCAGAAGGATGTGGACAATGAGATGACTCTGGAGATGCAACGGCTGTAAAAATTGTTTGTAGTAGTAAAAGAAAGTCTGAAATACTAAATTAATTATGGGATGCTGCCTGGGGACGAAGAGAGAAAAGTCAAGATTGTTAGCTCCCTGGGTTGTTCTTTGTCATGTGAAATTATCTGATGCCTGAAGTTTCTTACAGTGTCCGTTACTGGTATATCAAAGATTGCCAAACTAAATCTACTACCATTGAAGCACTGCAGACCTGTTGCCTTCCTTTTTACTGCTTCTGGAACAGCCTTTGTGCAAAGCTACAATTTGACTTTCCAGGCAAATGCATTTAAATAGGCAAAGAGGCCATTAAATTCTGTTCATTTGTTTTGTTTTGTTTTGTTTGTTTTGTTTTGTTTGTTTGTGTTTTCAACTAGAAAATATTTGTCATCTCCTCTAATCGGGAATTACCTCTTTCTTTTCCAAATCCACAGTCCTCAGGGGCCTGACGACCCCTTTCCTTCTAAATAACCTATTTCCAAAGGCAACACATCTCCTCTTTTAACACATCTCTTCCCCTGACAGGGAGCAGTCATGACAAGATGAGAACGCTTAGGCCTGTCACTTGTCTCTTCTGCAAACCAGTGTGTGCCCATCAACCAGTTAGCCTACAACTGGTATTTATTCCTGATGACAGCATTATCCAAGAGATAAGGCTCTAGTGTGTAAGTCAGGAGACCTGGGTTCTGTTTCTGATTCTGGTACCAAGCCATTGTGTGATGTGGGACTTATCACCTTCCTCCTCTTCCTGGTTTTTCCTTAGCTCCTTTTACCCATTGCAAAATAAACTGTAGTGGAGTGAAGGGAAATTGAGGTTGTTTCAGATTGTGGTTATCGCTGTAACACTAATAACATGTGAAAATAAAGCATAGAAGATGGTATATAGAAAAAACAAGATACATAATGTTATTAAATGCAACAAAAGACAATGCAATGACTGGGGCCTTTCAACTAACCTAGTTTTACCTTATTTTTTCCAATTATTATTATTTTCCACAAATGGTTAAATTCCTGGTATTTACTTCACTTAAACTTTGATGCTGCATCATCTCTCCTGCTGCCCTCTGGGCAGGACAAGACAAATGGCCATAATGTTCTTTCTGTAGTGAAATTTAAGAGTATGTCTGAAGGCCCTGAACTGACTGACCTCTGAAGTGCTGTTTTGCTGGCTGACCTTTTTTTGTTAAGAAAAGGAAAACGGAAAAAAAAAAATCAGTCCAGTTGTGCCTAAACATCTCAAGTTTTAAGATCAGCATCAGATTGTCATAATCTTTATTTAGTACAGTGTTGTGTTGAGCTATTTGTTTAAAGCTGACGCTTCCTGACAGTATTAGGTTACATCTTAGGCAGATACTGTGAGTCGTTTGAAGCTGCATCTTGGATTTACTGCAGCTGCTGTAAATATCAGCTAAGCAACCTTCATAAATTATGCTAAAGGCATTTTTCAGTTATATAAGAATTATTCTGGTATGTAAATGAGTTTCTGCCATCAGATACTTGTAAACTATTACAAAGCTAGTGAATGTATGGCATTTAAAGTTTTATATTTTGGGGTAACAGTAGCATGAACATATTACAGTATCACAGTATCATCAAGGTTGGAAGAGACCTCAAAGATCATCAAGTCCGACTCAATACCACAGATCTCAAGACTAGACCACGGCACCAAGTGCCATATCCAAACCCACCTTGAACACCTCCAGGGACAGTGACTCCCCCACCTCCCTGGGCAGACCATTAGTGAAGAAATTTCTCCTCACCTCCAGCCTAAACTTCCCCTAATATTACCATATGTATTTTGTACAACACATGTGCAAAATTAGCGTAGCTGGTTTAGTTATAGTTCTCCTCTAGCCCAGCACAATTTGCAAGTATGTAATAAATGGGGAGAGTTTATAGCTCAGATATTGTACAACTGCAGAAAAGGGTTACTCAGATCTATGTTATAAATGTGCTTTACAGTGAGCACTCTGCACACAGCCCTCATGAGGTAGCAGCAAGCTCAATATTGCAACAAGCAAACATGAATGCTTTTGAATTCAAGAAAACTGCTCTCCTCACAGGTGAAGTCATGAGACAGAACCCACCACTGCAGAGAAATTGCCTTTGGTTTTAAGGCAGGGAAGTCTGAGTTATGTAAGCAGATTTTGCACGGTAAGATTAAAAGGAGTTAGGCAACTTATTTTGATTAAACGGGAGTTATTAGCCAGAATCCAGGCTCTAGCCAGTGGTCAGTCATTCCTCATGGACAATCCAGCATTGTGGGGTTTAAATGAGCAGTTCCATCTCTGTGTGCCATCTCTAAAATTCATAGAGTTCAGCTGCAGTCTTTAATAGCTAGAAGCACATGGACATAAACTCAAACTGTGCACTTTGTTGTTCCCTTGCACTGATTTTACTCCTGGTCTTTCACTCTCAATGACTCATTTGTGATGAAGGGAAATGACAGGAAAGAGAAGAAATCGGGTCAGCTGTTGCATCTGAAGATGTAACTGATCAGCTGGAAACATAAGCCCTCAAAATAAAATCCCATCTCCTCTATCCCAGAGGAACAAGCCAGTTTTACATGGCTGCCCTAAGGCTTGTAGGGGCAGGAGCAATTCTGCACAGGTCTGGGAAAGCTTCCTTGTGGGATGTGTTGTCCAGTCACATAGGACACTAAGCAAATACAGGCACCAGGTAACTGGACTGGATACATTTTGGGCCACCTGAGCATATGCAAGGAAATCATTTGCAAAGCCAAAGACACTTGGTAGTGGCAGAGACTGTAGGAACTCTGTGATAATCTGAGTCTCAGTGCAGTGAATCTTGCCCAGCCCTCAATTATTAGAAAGTACAGAGTGAGAATAAGTAAGAGATTGAAGCAGTAATAGACTCCCGAGTGACACAGTAATGATGGCAGCTCAAACGTGACTGCTGGCTGGTTGGCCAGGAAGAGTAAACATACTGTAAATCATTTGGCTGCAGGAGTTCAGCTCTAGGCATGCTTGTCAGCTTAGGCACTCACATCAGTATTTACTTTCACTCATAGAAGAGCTCTAGTGGAGCTGGCTGCAGTGACAGCATCAGAAATGCAGAATCTAAATTCTAAATGAATTCTAAATATTGTGCACTTTTGGGTCATGCCCTGTGCCCAGTCTTTGCTCCGTCCTTTTCCACTGTCAGTCCTGGAACTTCTAAATGTAGGTCAGTCTCTCCTCTTCTGCCCATGTTCTACCTTAAAAAGTGAGGTTAAACCTCAGTACATCCCTCCTCCCTTGATACAGTAGTGTGACAGAGCAGCATGGATCTTTGAGTTACCAGCCCTTCATGCCACCAGCCCACGTTCTTTTATTGTAAGTAGAGCTCTGTGGAGATTCTGAACTGCCTGTGCCTGCCTCTGCCAAAGTGAATCTCTGCTACGGGAAAAATGGGATGTATGGATTACCTCTGTGATGCGTTTCACAGCTGCCCTTGCATTGAGGGACTCCCACTAATCCCAGCTCAATATAGGTATATGAATTCAGTAATTAACTGTAGGGACACAAAATTAAAATTTTAGAGTCATTCTGAAGAAGCAACTGCCTGTTTAGCACCTAATCTACAGCAGGGTCCAGCTCCTCCAGCCAAGGCTGAACACACGGTATGCAAATGTGTCTGTACTTAGAAGATCTTGCAGGGTGAAAAGTCAAGTGGCATAGAAAAAAAAGGGAGGAAAATATGACAGTCAATCATATTTATAAAGGGCCTGAGTCCCAAGCCTATTCCTGAATCGTTCTATTAGCTTTAACACTGTCTGTGGACTAAGGCCAGGTGTAGTTGCAGTGGCAGTGAATCTATTATTACATTGTTCTGTTTGTGAAGGCAAGATGTAGGAACAGAAGAATTCTTACTGTAAGAAAGTACTGAGCTATCACTTGCTTTTGGCAAAAAAACCTGTAATGTAGTTTTCCTATAATAAAAACAATAATAATTCTTCAGTCATAGCTTCATGATTAAACAACACTGAGGCAATGCTTTCTTCTTCTTAATTTGCATAATTCCCAAGCTGCAGTGCAGAAAAACCTTTTGAGATATTAACTAGATTATAAAAATGTCATGTCTGATTTGAAAACTGTCACTACCATGAGAGTTTTAATTATGAATAAATTAAAAAAAAAAAAAAGAAAGAAGGAAAAAAAAAAGAGTAACTGCTTTTCCTGTGGCAATAAGATTTTGCATTATGCACAAACACTAAAGCTTAGAAATGTTCAAAGGCTGAAAAGTAAAAGTGAGATAAGAGAATGGATTATTCTGGAAAATAGGCAAAAGTAAAACTGATAAAACATCACTATTCAAATGATATCTTTACAGGAGTCATTACAACAAAATTAATGTTGTTGGAACACAGAGAGAAGCCAGGTTATAAACCATTCGAGTCGCTGTGCCAGAGATTTATTTCAAGAAGTGAATCCTAGCACTTCTAGCAACAGATCAGTAATCGGAGATCCAGCCAAGCGTGTGCAGGATGTGCATGGAACCTAACGCCACAAAGCACACACACAAAACTCAGCAGTGAAGAACATCGCCATATTTGCCAGCAACAGATTACCTAAGTAGGTTACCTGAGTGCTGTGAAGGATACTCTGATCTCACTGAGGCTACTCCTTTTCTGCTTGCTTGGCAGTCCAGTGCCAGCACTGCACAGGCATGACAACCTCACACGCACAGCAACCTGTCACATGCTTGTCAAAGCATCATGTTGCTCTTCAACACACAGTCTTCCTGGCTTGCATTATCACCAGCCTAGAAGAGGACTACACAATGCAGACATGCTGCAAGGGACAACTACAAGTACTCACACATTGCTGGATACATCTCAACAGCTTACCCTTGGTGAAGTTTTTGCTAATGCATCTTCACTGCCACTATTTTCCCTTGATGCCAAACTAAGCATCTCCTGTCCTTCTGATAAAATTTCTACTACAGTGTGGATAAACCCCTGGTGAGCATAAAAGAACCTTTGGAAGACTGCTTAATTCTGAGTAACAGCATTGTTCAGCTGCTCTGATAACCAGGGTGGAACTGTTCTGCATCTAAATTAGATAAAACCTGCATTCTTTGTGGAGGCAGAGAAGATTTGTAATCAGTAAGATATCCTGAAGATGATTAATTTAAAGGCCCCAAATAAATAAAATCATTACCACCATCTATTCTCCTAACACAGATTTTTCAACATAGGAGACTAAAGCATTAGCAACTCTGCATTTAGGTATCTGCTAAAGTGGTATTTCATGTTTAAACAGGCTTAAATTTACCAGATCTAATGGATAACAATATTTCAAAAAGAGACTTAATCTATTTCATTAAATTTTATATTACTTTGTTTAATAAATCATCTCCCACTAGAAGCCCAGTCTAAGATGAATTTAACAGACTTTATAAATGATGGGTCAATATCAACTTTGTCATAAATTCATTTCTACTTTGGATACAGACCCGCTGGGTACTTTTGTATTGCTTTCTTGCAAATGATCCATAATTCATAATTAACTTTGACTTTAAAATGTGACAATGCATTTTCTTTTGTCAAGTGTGGGATTTTCCCCTTTAATTTTTCAGTGAAGAGAAATTAATGCTACTTTAATTACAGGTTTAGATAATGCTAATTTCAATTTACTTTTCTGTGTGCATGAGATGGTTTGAAATCCATCTAGCAGTGAGAACAGGATTAAAAATACACACTGGCAAAAACAATTAATAGAGGAAGAAGTGTAATGGTTTTCAATGGCTCAGGGAGCTGCAGGGGGAATTCATACTGCTCAATGCAGACAAAAATATTTGTTTCAGTTCTCTTGCTACTGCCATATTGGCCTTTGGAGATATTTACAGCAACCTCCAACACTTCCGTGTTAGCAAGATGAGTTTGAGGGAGCAGGAGCTTTGTCATATAGATATGACCATTGACTGGAAATATTCCATCTATGTGTGGGACCTGAGGCTGCTACTTTCCAAGAAACCCAAAAAGTCAGATGCTACTCCCCCCAATAGTCTGATTATTGCAATACCTGATCTTTTGGAAAAGGCATGGACATCTCTGCCCTGGTAGGGCATAAATCCTGCCAGGCTGGTTTAACCCTTGCTCTCCTCCTCCTGTTGAGAGTCCAGGAGTTGTAGTAGATTGAGCAAACAAAACAATGGAGCTAGGAGCTTAGCACCACGTGTCTGGTGCTGCCACTCAACGTGCCTGTGTGGTCGCAGGAGGCACAAAGCTTTGAATTCATTGGGCAGAACAGTGATGCTAGTGCCTATTGGCCAGTTTAATTTTCAAAACAATCTATTTAATGGGGGGTGATTTAGGAACTGCACCTTTTCTACTCTGCCTTTTCTGCATTGCCTTTCTGCACTGCACCGACCTCTGCAGCGAGCAGTACCCCATTAGTGGCTCATTAACTGGGAATTGCAGTTAATTCCCAGTTAATGCAGTTGCATTAACTTCTTTAGTTAACTAGTTAGTTGTTGCATTAACTTAGTTGTTGTTAACTAAATGCAGTTGCAGCCACGTGTTTGCAGCTTACACTGGGGGCTCGGCAGCAACTCAGCTCTTCTCTCCTTCCCTCTATCTGGAGTATTTTGTATTTTACTGTGGGATCATTATTGTGAGTTTTGAAAGCATCCTTGTACAGGAAACTTACTCAGGGAGCAAGGTGTTGTGAGTATATCTGCTAGAGTTGATACTAAGCCTCTGTAGCATAGTTAGAATTTTTCCTCTTTTAGTGTTCCTGTTTTCCAAGTTCTGATTGTTTAAACTGTTTAATTCTGTGTTCATAAATATCCTTTGTGCAACTATTTCCTGTCAACCAAAAATCCAAAGAATCTCAGGGAATGCTCCCAATTTTAAAAAATAGCAATAACAAAAATATTAATACAGAAATTAATAATCATAATTAATAACAGATTATTACTACCATATCTGTCTCAAGGTTACAATTTGGATGGAATGATTGAAACTTGTTTGTAAAGGAGTGGTGGGAACAGTGCAGAAAGTTAAGTCAGTGAGATGGTTTGAGATGGTTTGAGAGTTCCCCACCCCTCCCACACTTTGTAAAATGACCCAGACTAGAACTCAGGCAGCTGGAAGTTAAGGACTGAAGCTCTATTTACAGCTCAGCACAATGTACAAGCAGAGATATACACTATAGACAGGAATAGTTACAGACATATACAAGTTAAAGGGAATACAGAAACACAACACCCCTCCTAGAAATCAGAGACCACAGGAGGGGCTCCCAACCACCCTTCCACCTTCTCCCCACCCCTGTACCTTACCCCAAGGTTTGCCTTATGCTCAATGTGAGCTTTTAGGATCGGCCAGGGCGAATTAGAAGAAAAGTGATTAGTGAGATTACTCAGCAGAGAGGAGAAAGAGCCAGAAGCTGCTAAACTGAGACACTGTGCCCCAGAGAGACTTATCTATGTTTTGGTTTCTTCTCTTAAACATCTCAGCAAGCCTATGAGTGAAGTAGACATTACCATGTTTTCCTTTCACAGCCTACAGTGTCATTTTCTCTATTAAAAGATTCCAATTAGCCTCAAACCAGCACAGTCAGCTAAACAGACTGAACACAGTCTTTACCTATTGTACAAGAGTGTGGAATGGGAAAAGAAACAATGTAAAAACAGCATACAGGTGCTTACTTTAACATCACAAACATGACAACACATACTTTCTCTTCTGGGATTATTAATTTACAACATCCAGATTAGCAGACAGGACAGTAGATGCTGCTGCTTATGAACAACTCCCTCTGATATGATTGTCACCCAGAACAGTTGCACAACTGAATTCAAGTCTCACTTGGTTCCATTCTGACATGCAAAATTGTAATCCTGTTTTGATCTGAAATCAGTCTCAGGTGGTCCAGTCATAGTTATATCAGCAAGCCAACCTACAAGAAACACGGTTCTAGCTGATGTGGATAATTCTGAAGCAGTCTTTCCAATAAATCCTTTTAATTGTGCTAGCTGCAGGAGAATACAGTCTGTAGAAATTTACTACATATCTCTGCACTGCCTCTGGAAAGATTAAATGAAGAGAAGCAGCAATCCCCTGTATAGAAACCATTTTTCACAGGACAAAGTTCCAACAGTCAACTGAAACCTAACTAACCATCCAATTCTATGTTTATCACACATCTTGAGCAAAGGCTCAGTTTGTTGCTGATCAAGAATATTTGATAACTTCAGAGGAAATTAATGACTACATCTGAGCACCTATACAATGAAAAGCAGGTTCTGGTCTAGGAAGCAAGTCAAATTCCCCTGTAACTATCTGATATGAGCATGATGGCAGTTTTACTCCACGGAAGACCTCACAGTCAAACTGTTCTTATTTTTATTAAGTTCAAAAACTGAAATAAAAGCAATGAAAAGAAAGGGGGGAAAAAAAGAAAGAAAGCAAAAAAGAAAAAAAAAACAAACCAGAAATACAGTAGGTGCAAAAGAGTAAACCTGGAGGCTGTAATCAACTCTGCTGCATGTTGCTGTATTGTTTTCCAGTCATCTCATGCACCAAGTTGAAAGCAAGAGTGGTCTCATGTACATTCAGAAGGCAGAGTACTTGCTAAGACATCTCAAGTACAGCAGTTCAGATCACCTCTGTTTTTGATTCCTCTTAGCTTTAATGATCTGCAATCCTTCTCCCAGCTTGTCCTGTTTGGCCATTTGACACCTTATAGTTTTGAACCACACATTCTTGGCTAGATTTCTCATTGTCCTTTGATGGTGCAGGGCTTTATGAACTCTTTGATGATCTACCAAGCTGGTAGCCACTAGCACCTATCAGCACAGAGATAAGAGAATCCATATAGTACATTTTCTCACTTCTTTCTGGTCTCTCTGTTTTTTTAAAGCAGAACTGTACCTCTTTCTCTCTGTGGATGTCCTCCACCTGAAATGAGACTATTCTTTCCCTTGTTATCCTATTTAGCTACACTTAGGAGATCACAACCTGGAAAACATTCTCTGTGGAGGCCTTTTGGAAGTGATGATGGATGAATTGTACAGGAAAGAAGCAGATAGCTTTAGAGAGAATGGAACTGTTTTGTGCTCACTTGGACTGGGCATTGATACGTTCCAAGTCTTTTTCACAGTGTTCCCCTACCTGATCACTAATGTTCTTTGGAAAGAGTTCTCTTTTCTTTCCCATTAATCATCTCTGGCATGTCACAGGCATTTCTCTTTTTTCTTGTGTTCAAGGTCAGCCTTATCCCATGACAGTAAGACATGCAACATGTTTTTCAATTGTAGATCTGAAAATGGATGGAAGATGTATGGCTTTGATTTCTTAATCTGTTTTATGCAAGAAATGTTCTTAACTGCAGTTCAACATCCTGCCTGATAAATGCGTCACGAGCACATCATCTGTCACTTCCTAGCTTTTTTTCCCAGTATTCTTTTCTTTTCCTGTAGGTAAATGAGAGATGATTTGACTGAGGTCAAAGCTGACACATTCAATTCCTCCCAGGCCATCTGTCAGAGCATGGAGGACTTGATGTGACCTTGATGAATTCTGCAAGAATTTCAGGTACTGATTGGTTTGTCCTGTTTGAACTAGAGGTGGAAACACCTGCCAGTAATCCTATGTGCTCCTTTGTTCAAGGGTTATCTAGTGGTTAGCGGGAATGTAATCCCTGGTGAGAATTACCCCCAAAATGCAGGACTTTAAAAACTGTACTCATATTCAGCTGCAAGTTAGGAAAATGTCTTCCCTTGACCAAGGATTATTCCAGTCTATGATGCTATATATTTACGTGGCAGTCAAACACAATGAAAACCAGCATCACAGGATCACAGGATGTCAGGAGTGGGAAGGGACCCAAAGAGATCATCGAGTCCAACCCCCCTGCCAGAGCAGGACCATACAATCTAGCTCAGGTCACAGGGGAACACATCCAGACAGGCCTTGAAAGTCTCCAGAGAAGGAGACTCCTCAATCTCTCTGGGAAACCTGTTCCAGTGTTCTATGACCTTTACAGTAAAGAAGTTTCCCTTTGTGTTGAGATGGAATCTCCTGTGCTCCAACTTACATCCATTGCTCTTTGTCCTATCAAGTCAGCAGAGCCTGTCCCCCCACTCCTGACACCCAACCCTCAGATATTTATAAACGTTTATTAGATTCCCCCCTCAGTCTTCTCTTCTCCAGGCTAAAAAGTCCCAGGTCCCTCAACCTTTCCTCATAAAACATCTTTCTCAGTAAGAAAATAAATACAGAACCAGCTTTAAAAATAGGCAATATGGGTGCCTACTTAACTTAGTAGGATGTCAAGGATGGGGAAAGAACAGGAAATATTTCCAAAATGTGTAGCATTGCTTGTAAGGAAGCCACATTGGTTCCTGATAGAGCTGGTGACACTGACAGACCATAGAACCATAGTGTGATGGTTTGGGAAGTTCCACACCGCCCTCCCCCGCAGCACC
>VWZE01025771.1:48540-95798 GCA_013396675.1 Eubucco bourcierii | reverse complement strand
AGAGCCCCAACTCTCTCAGCCTGTCCTCACAGGAGAGCTGCTCCAGCCCTCTGATCATCTTCGCGGCCTCCTCTGGACCCACTCCAACACTTCCATGTCCTTCCTGTGCTGAGGGCTCCAGAACTGCACACAGGACTCCAGGTGGGGTCTGACAAGAGCAGAGTAAAGGGGCAGAATCCCCTCCCTTGCCCTGCTGGCCACACTGCTCTTGATGCAGCCCAGGACTCAGTTGCTGTCTGGGCTGCATGTGCACACTGCAGGCTCATGTTGAGCTTTTCATCAACCCAGACTCCGAGGTCCTTTTCCTCAGGGCTGCTCTCCAGCCATTCACCACCCAGCCTGGATTTGTGCTTGGGTTTGTGCCTACCCAGGGGCAGGACCTTACAGTTGGCCTTGTTGAGTTTCATGAGGTTGTCCTGGGCCCACCTCTCCAGCCTGTTTCTTCCTTTTTCATATTTTTTTTTTTTTACAGTAAGAAAAGAATAAATGACAGAGCTAAAATTATTTTAAATAAACATGTAAAAGTTTTACTAGAAGAGCTTTGAAAGAATCATTTTGGTGTTTTCCAACCTATGAAATTGGGCAGGTGAGACCATTCTTGACATTTCAGAGCACTCGTGATGTGGAATTAGCATGTTCATTTTCTGGAAAATTATTATTAAAATTTTGGACTGTCTGTATGTGACTCTGTAGGAATAGGAAGAGAGGGAGAGTCCATAGTCTTCTCAGAGCCCAAATTAGGGATATCACTAGGAAGCTACTTTACCCAGTGCAATGATCAGACTACTGCCTACTACTTGTCCTCCAGACAGCTGGGAAGGAAGCTGCTTCATGTAGTCTGAGGGTAATGAAGAGAGACTTCAAGGCCTTGGGATATTGGTGAAGGAGTCTGGGGCACAATGTATGTACTCTTCTGAATGTCTCAAGCTTTCCATAATTTCTCTGTTTTCCCTTACAAAGAAATGATATTCAAGCAAGAAGCACTTAGGCAGAAGTTTCCTGGCCAATTTGAGATCAAATACCAACAGGGTACTTGAAGTGGGGGTTTCACAACATCTTTTCAGATTTTTCCATATCCATATACACAATTAATCACACTTCTGGAAAAGTAAAAATTGAAGTCTGTAGGTGGCTGGTTGGCTGGTTGTGATTAGGCTGCTATTATTTCCTCTCTTATATTTCCCTTTTTAAAATATTTTCCCCCCAAACCCAAAACAATAAAAAAACCACTGCCTGGGTTTCTTTTATCTGTTTGAAATGCACATTGGCCAAGGAGCTGCATTAGACTCATCTGTGGAGGCAGCTGCTCGCCCACCCTTCTGTCTGGAGAGGAGATAAATACAGAGGCACAGCACAAATTTTTTGTTTTTTTCCAGTGTGCTTGCCTACTTAATCAAATCCACCACTGCTGCCAACTGTCAGCAGCCTTATGGTTTATAAATGTTGTAGTTCAACAGGCACTAATGCTCTATCTTATCTTAAAACAATGATAACTTTCATCTTGAGCAAAATGGATATTTTTTTGTGTGTGTGAGAACGCCACTTGCTAATGTTCAGTGTTATTTCAGTTATGTAACAGTCTAGCAGTTTAAGATTGGGGTTGAGCATTGGTGTTTTGTGTGAAGATGCTAAAGAACAAAGCTACTGAGGTTTTCTTGATGTTATCCTAAGAGTCAGAAAACTTGGGCAAGAGAAGATATGTATAGCATTGTTTAATGCTATACAACTGAAGCTAAGCCTCCTGAGACTTCAAAAACCCAAAGTTTTTCAGAGACCTGTCCATGAAAGATCAACACAAGCATTCTGTACTAGTCTGTGTGAGGTAGCACCAGATGAAGAGAGGAGGTCAGTATCCCAGCTCATGCAACAAGAAGCATCTAGAACTGAACACCTTTTGGTTTTGGTCATATATCACATAGAATCATAGAATGGTAAGGTTGGAAGGGACCTCAAGGATCATCTAGTTCCAACCCCCTGCCATCGGCAGGGACACCTCCTACTAGCACAGCTCACTCAAGGCCTTGTCCAACCTGGCCTTGAACACCTCCAGGGAGGGAGCAGACACAACCTCCTTGGGCAACCTGTGCCAGTGCCTCACTACCCTCACTGGAAAGAACTTCCTCCTAACATCCAGTCTAAATCTCCCCTCTGCCAGTTTAAAACCATTGCCCCTTGTCCTGTCATTACAAGACTTTGTCAATAGTCCCTCCCCAGCCTTCCTGTAGGCCACCTTCAGATACTAGAAGGCTACAATAAGGTCTCCTTGAAGCCTTCTCTTCTCCAGGCTGCAGAGTCCCAACTCTCTCAGCCTATCCTCATAGGAAAGCTGCTCCAGCCCTTTGATCACCTTCGTGGCCTCCTCTGTACATCATAATTTGAGCAGAAGGCTGGACGGGAGATCCCTAGAGGTCTGTTCTAATCACATTTCTTTGATGTATAAAGCAATCTCATTGGAACACAAACCAAGTCATGTTAGCTTTAGGTACATTATCCCACAGACTGAACCTCTGCTTTTTCACTGTGGTGAGGACACATAAAGAGCAATGTAATAGAAACATTAAGAGATATAAATGCAGTACCCAGGGCTTGTCAGAAAGCCTTTTACTGACAAAGACCAAAAAAGTCCAAGCTCACCTTCCCGGATCCCTTAGATTAGAAAACAACTTTATTATACTTCAGATTAAATATGTATTTATAAAAGGGAAAAAATAAAGGAAAACAAGTAAACAAACAAAAAGCCTCACAAGCAACAACACAACCCACAAACAAACAAAAAAACTTCAAACAAAAAAAAACAGCACCACAAACAAAAACCATAGCAACAACAACAACAAATTCCAAAACAATCCAACCCAACCAGACTAAAAGAAATCAGAGAGAATACTTCCAAACAGGACAAGAAAATCCTCACGTTTTAGAAGGACAATCCTACCTAATTTAGAAACAGACTTGTGAGCAAATGTTAGTCCTGCTTGAAAGCCTTGGTTTTCATGGATCAATGTAAATCTAGGGCAGATGGTCTGGGGGTGCACTTGCAGAAGGAAGTCCTTACACTGGTAAGCAGTAACAACTTTCTTTAAATGTCCTGCAGCAGAGAAGTAGAAGACTCTCATAAATAACTCCTGTGAAATTTGGTGGCCTTAAAATATTTCTTGGATAGTATGGGCTGTGTTTTCACACACAGTATCACACACAGTATCACCAGGATTGGAAGAGACCTCAAAGATCATCAAGTCCAACCTGATACCACAGACCTCAAGACTAGACCATGGCACCAAGTGCCACGTCCAAACGCGCCTTGAACACCTCCAGGGAAGGTGACTCCACCACCTCCCTGGGCAGCCCATTCCAGTAGCCAATGACTCTCTCAGTCAAGAACTTTCTCCTCATCTCCATCCTAAACTTCCCCTGGCACAGCTTGAGACTGTGTCCTCTTCTTCTGGTGCTGCTTGCCTGAGAGAAGAAGGTAACCTCTTCCTGGCTACAAACACCCTTCAGGTAGTTGTAGACAGCAAGAAGGTCTCCCCTGAGCCTCCTCTTCTTCAGGCTAAACAATCCCAGGTCACTCAACCTCTCTTCATAGGGCTTGTGCTCAAGTCCTCTCCCCAGCCTCGTTGCCCTTCTCTGGACATGCTCAAGCACCTCAATGTCCTTTTTGTGCCATCCATTGGTAATTAGCTAACTCCAGTGCATCACCTCTCTGAGCTGCCATAATTTCTGGCATTCATAGGAGTTGCTCAGTGTTACAGAGAAACATAAGAAATGTTTGACCCTCACTTGGCTTCACCCATGACTACACAGACATCCTGCAAACAGAAGCAGCCATGTTACCTTTCACAAACTGAAATGATGCTTGACAAAAAGATATCAAGCATGTTCCTTCTACATGAGTCAACATAAAGAATTTTAGAAAATGAAGGGATATTGAGAGTAGATTTCATAGTCCCTTTCTTCTGAATCTTGCCCCTACTTTGCCAACTTGACAACACTAGTACATGGGTAAAGCCTTGACTAGAACTTTAATGGAGTGTTATTTTATCAGTATCTCAGGAAACAACATCTGGTTGCATAATTCTCTTTGGGCTGCATTTTATGGGATTAGTGTTACTTGGATGAGTAGGATCAGTTTTGATCAAGAAGACAGAAATGGATACCTTTCAGACACACCCAGCTAAGGTGGAAGACCTGACCACAAGGTTAAGAGACATCAGTTTGGAATTGGAGGTTTAAATAATACAACTTGGATAGTAAAAGTACTTTATTTCAACCATGGGAGAAGAGACACAATCTCAAAGGAACAGTCAGAGCTATAAAGGTCAGGTAAAAAGACAGACAAGTCCTGGTGGCAACAAGCCTACAGATCCTAGCCAGAAAGTTCTGATTTATAGGCATTAACCTACAAAGCTCAGCAGGATGAGCCCCTTCTGAGACCAGACTGTACCATCCTAGGCTTAATAAGGTAATTTCAGCAGAGATAAGTCTAATTAAAGGCAAAAGGAAAATACAGTGGGGCAAAAAGAATCCCTTGCCATGGGAACAGAAACAACAGGAAAGGAGGTGTATTTTTATTAAGAGGTATTACTGAAGTTTTTTTATCTGATGGGGAGCAAGTCTTAAACATGATTCCTGCAGAAGGAAGCAGGAAAACACTTGAAGAAATGATCCAGCCACTCCACAGGGAATAAGAACACCAAAAAAAACCCCCAAAAAAAAACCAAAAAAAAAACCAAAAAAAAACAAACCAACCCCCAGTGGAGAGCAAAGCTGGTACTCAGATCTTGGGCATGGAGGCTGAAATGTCTACACATAGAAATGGAGACAAATATTTCTGTTCTGAAAGAGAAAGGACACGTTCAATCAGTGGTGAAAACTCCTGGAGTCAGAACACTAGCAAAATACTAACTAAAATGCTTCTTGCAATTACCAGCAATCAAAATGGCACTAACTCAAAAGGAGATCTGCTGTATCTTGGAAGCCTGACTGGCTCCAGCAACCCTTTCATCTAGTCTTCATTATTCTGTCAGATTTGTGTTTTTGAAATGACAGGATCGGGGAAAAAAAAATTAATATATTTTTTTAAAAACCAGAGTCAGTGTCTGTGCTATAGAATGAATCATCAGCTGTCAGTTAGCACTGAGCCAAGACTGAGGATGCAGTGCAGGTTAAGTGGATGCATTCTGAAGTCTCCACCCCTGTATGTCACACTCAAGCTGACACACTATGGTACCACAAGAGCTCAATGCTTCATCTGGAAACTGAAGCTTGTAGGATCTCTGCTTCTTCTTTGCTCTTTGCCCCAAGAAGTAGCAAAAAGAAGGCTCAACCTGCAGAGGGGCAGTTTTTCTCATAGTTTATCATTTGCTCTCAGTCCTTGCTGCTTATTTCTCTACAGTAATGGGATGTCCTGCCTGGAGGTGTGTGTGGTTTCTCCTCTCTCAATCCCAATCCTGGGGAGAATTTAATGGTAACATAAGGGACTGTTTAAAAGGACAAACACAATCTGTAATGCTAGGAATGGGAGAAAGTAACTGAGCTGAGGATCTGGAAACACAGCCACCAGAGCTCTCACTGTCTAGCTTTGTGTTTGCCAAGTGAAGCAGAGCTGGCCCATTCACCAGCAATCTCTGTACACCTTTGTCTAGAGCTCTCCTGCAGGGTTGTTATGCCTACGACTTGAAAACTCACTATGCAATAATTACTCTTGTTCCTTTTCACCACGCTTTCCATATCCCAGGGTCTGAATTCCCATTAGTTAAGGGGTTGTTAAAAACACAACTGACACACATTTGGTGTGACTGCATGGAGACAGCTGTAAAAAGCATTGAATCTAAGTATCCGTCTAAACAGTAAGGTGAGGGGAATGATCTTGCAGTATCCCATGTCTTTGAAACTTCACAAGAAACATTACTGCTGACTTTATTGCTTCAAGAAAAAAAAAATCAGAAGAAGTCATCTAGCAATGAAAAATCATTATTAAATCTGCAGCAAGCTATCCACTAGGGTGTTTTGTTAAGGCTGGGCATTTAAAGAGGAGCCTGAAACACTAACAGGGCAACATTTGTAATGAGGAATGAACACCGTGTCTACACACAAAACCTTAGTAAAATGATCAGGGGCTTTTTCAGGCAGCGAGAGCAATTGAGAAAAGCTCTTTTCTAGCAATCCCTGCTTGAATCATGGCACCCAATCACCTCCCAGAGAAACTTAACCTCAGGTTTGGCTGCAAAAAATTCAAATACTTAGATGGATTTTGCAACTGCCTTTATAGAGGGTTAGCATAGCAATGTTAAGCTTCACTCGTGCCTTGCTCTGTAGATGAAGGAAAAGCCAAATCTTGCGATTGAGGTCTGCACTTTCTCATTAGTGCTTTTAGATTTCCCATGATCTTGTCTTCAGTCTCTCAACTATAAATTAATTTATCTCTGAGCTTGGCAGGTTTACTCTCATGAGAAATAGCTCTTAAGTTTTCATTTGTGACTAGGACTGATTTACAGCTGAAGACTAGTTAAAATATGGTTGAAGCTCAATGTTTAATTCTACCTGCACTCAGAAATTTCCTCCCAAACAGGTGACTTGAGTTTTTGCAGCACTACTTAGGAGGAATTTCTTTCCAGTGAGGGTGGTGAGGCACTGGCACAGGTTGCCCAGGGAAGTTGTGGCTGCTCCCTCCCTGGAGGTGTTCAAGGCCAGGTTGGATGAGGCCTTGAGTGACCTGTAGTAGTGGGAGGTGTCCCTGCCTATGGTAGGGGGTTGGAACTAGATGATCCTTGAGGTCCCTTCCTACCTTACCATTCTATGATTCTATAACAACACTGCTAAGTTGCTAGTTTAATTAACTGCCTGATCATGTGGACTATCAACTCTGAGCTTCTTACTGCCTTCTGCTGACAGCACCGAGTGAAAGCAAGACCCCTGTATAATTTCTTTGGAAACTCATGAGAGCAAGTGTGCTGAGTTGAAGTCCACAAAAGGAGTGTGAGTAGATTCTAAACCAAAGGCAAGATGGATCTCAGGTCTCATTTTCACAAAGCAAACAAAGGGTATTTAAATGTTTTTATACACTCCAAATACAATTTACCACACAGCTCTTTTCTGTCATTTCAACTTCTGCATGTCAATTATCTCCTGCTGGGGTAAGTCATGTAAGAAGGTAGCTGGAGCTCTCCCAGAATGATAGGAAACACACTAAAATGTTAGAGTAGGAAGGAAAGTAACAGCTCTGCACTTACATAACGGAGCCTGGTGCTGTGCTTTTCCATATGTCCTTTTCCATGTCGAAGGACATGGAAGTGTTGAAGTGGGTCCAGAGGAGGCCATGAAGATGATCAGAGGGTTGGAGCAGCTCTCCTATGAGGACAGGCTGAGAGTTGAGGCTCTTCAGCCTGGAGACAAGAAGGCTTTGAAGAGACCTGATAGTAGCCTTCCAGTATCTGAAGGGGGCCTACAGGAAGGCTGGGGAGGGACTATTTACAAGGTCTTGTAATGCCAGGACAAGGGGCAATGGGTTTGAACTGGCAGAGGGGAGATTTAGACTGGATGTCAAGAGGGAGCTCTTTGCAGTGAGGGTAGTGAGACACTGGCACAGGTTGCCCAGGGAGGTTGTGGCTGCGCCCTCCCTGGAGGTGTTCAAGGCCAGGTTGGAGGAGGCCTTGAGTAACCTGTACTAGTGGGAGGTGTCCCTGCCTGTGGCAGGGGATTGGAACTAGATGATCCTTGAGGTCCCTTCCAACCTTACCATTCTATGATTCTATATTCAAACCAAAGAGGAGTGGGAAAATATCTTGTTTGTCCTTATGGTGGATACTGCCATTTATGTAAATTAGAACAGAATTCAAGCAATGGCACATGCCTACGTGTGAGTAACAGTTGGGAAGTTGCACAGCAGCTGAAAATATCAATAGTTTATTATTGATTCCACAGCCACTCTGAAACAGTCATGGCAAGAAGCTGTGCAACAGGATAATCCTGTTACAGAGAATGGTAAAAGCAAGTATTTCTTTACTGCTGGCCTAGGATTTCCTCAAATATTTGTGTATTAGCCACTTTGCTGCACGTGTTTGCCTTTGAGATACAAACTACAAAATACAACCAAACAACAACAAAACCGTCAAAAAGAGAGACCAATCCATGTATTGGTTCATCAATAGTACAGAAAGACAGAAATGGAGGTGGAATACACACTAACCATAACTCCATTTAGCAGCAATTTTACAAAGAGAGATGGGGCTTTGGAAACCTGCCTTTGTGAAAGAGTGGGGACTGAATCCACTTCTGGTTTGATATTGTAGGTTATAAATTAAAATTTGACTGAACTTAGAATCATAGAATGGTAAGGTTGGAAGGGACCTCAAAGATCATCTGGTTCCAACCCCCTGCCATAGGCAGGGACACCTCCCACTACTACAGGTCACTCAAGGCCTCCTCCAACCTGGCCTTGAACACTTCCAGGGAGGGAGCAGCCACAACCTCCTTGGGCAATCTGTTCCAGTGCCTCACCACCCTCACTGGAAAGAACTTCCTCCTAACACCCAGTCTAAATCTTCCCTCTGCCAGTTTAAGCCCATTGCCCCTCGCGCTGTCATTGCGAGACCTTGTAAATAGTCCCTCCCCAGCCTTCCTATAGCCCACTTCAGATACTGGAAGGCTACTATTAGGTCCCCCCAAAACCTTCTCTTCTCCAGGTTGCAGAGCCCCAACTCTCTCAGTCTGTCCTCATAGGAGAGATACTCCAGTCCTCTGATCATACTCGTGTGCCTCCTCTGGACCCACTCCAACACTTCCATGTCCTTCCTGTGCTGGGAGCTCCAGAACTGCACACAGTACTCCAGGTGGGGTCTGACGAGAGCAGAGTAAAGTGGCAGAATCCCCTCCCTTGCCCTGTTGGCCAAGTTGCTCTTGCTGCAGCCCAGGACTCGGTTGCTGTCTGGGCTGCATGTGCACACTGCAGGCTCATGTTGAGCTTTTCATCAACCCAGACATCCTGGGCAAGTTATTAAGTTCCCATGCCACTTCCTCATTATCTTAAAACCTACCAGTACTAGCCCCAGTATCTTACAAAGTATATCAAGAATAATACATGACTACAAATAATTCACAAATCCTGGTTGAAAATTGCATGCCAACATTTTCCTCTTATCTGAAAACCTCCAACCTCTCTCCAGTGTCATTAAAACAAGTCTTATTCTAACACATTATTTTATAAAACCAAAACAGACAGCAAGCATTTAAGGCAATTATTTGCCTGCAATCATAGTCTGACTGCCATCCTCCTTGTTTTCTAAAAGGAAATCTGTTTTTGAAGGTGACCTGCATTACCACAGACTTAATCAAAATGCACTGTGTGTAATCAGTTATTATTTTATCTCTAAGCATCCTGAGTCACTCAAAAGGTGTAAACATTCTCTAGGGAAGCATCACACCACTAAGACTCTTCTTCAGGAAAAAAAGGGGGTCATATCTTTCCCCAAAGTACTAAGCCTCTGGTGATATCAACCTATTTAAACACTGCATAAGATATTTCATATTTAGATTGCTGTAATTTCTTGGATTTCAACACATAGTTTATCATTTGCCACAGGAATAACTTCTTTTCCTGTCACCGTAGATACAGGTGCCCCTGAGATCCTGCTGTCCACAAGTCAAGTGCAAATCCTTGTCACAAATGTTACTTAGAAACAATGCTGAGCTGCTGAAAAGTCATTTAATGTTCAAGAAAAACTGCCCAATCTTTTGCATGCTTCTTGTTGTGCTTTCAGTTGTGATCTCCTGATCTATTCCCAGAAAACCTGACATGTGTAAACAAAGGCATCTCATTTTCCTTTATGCTTAGTAGTAGAAGTGTAGGATGCATGCAGGATGCATGCAGGATTTTAAGGTTACAGAGAGAATGAAAATCCTGATTTCCATTATTTCCCAGCAGGAACGTAGTAGTGAAATGTAAGTAGCTATGGAAGCATGGATTCTTTTGTTTCCTGTACAATAGACTAAATTTCTAAAACCTTCACAGTATCACAGTATCACCAAGGTTGGAAGAGACCTCAAAGATCATCAAGTCCAACCTGATACCACAGACCTCAAGACTAGACCATGGCACCAAGTGCCACATCCAAACCCGCCTTGAACACCTCCAGGGACGGTGACTCCACCACCTCCCTGGGCAGCCCATTCCAGTAGCCAATGACTCTCTCAGTCAAGAACTTTCTCCTCACCTCCAGCCTAAACTTCCCCTGGCACAGCTTGAGACTGTGTCCTCTTGTTCTGGTGCTGCTTGCCTGGGAGAAGAAAGCAACCTCCTCCTGGCTACGAGCACCCTTCAGGTAGCTGTAGACAACAAGAAGGTCTTCCCTGAGCCTCCTCTTCTCCAGGCTAACCAATCCCAGCTCCCTCAGCCTCTCTTCATAGGGATTGTGCTCGAGGCCTCTCACCAGCCTCATTGCCCTTCTCTGGACATGCTCAAGCACCTCAATGTCCTTCTTAAATTGGGGGACCCGGAACTGGACACAGGACTCACGGCGTGGCCTAAGCAGTGCAGAGTACAGGGGGAGAATGAGCTCCCTGCTCCTGCTGGCCACACTATTCCTGATGCAGGCCAGGATGCCATTGACCTTCTTGGCCACCTGGGCACACTGCTGGCTCATGTTTAGGCAGGTGTCAATCAGCACCCCCAGATCCCTTTCTGTTCGCCTGCCCTCCAGCCACTACGACCCCAGCCTGTAGCTCTGCATGGGGTTGCTGTGGCCAAAGTGCAGCACCTGGCACTTGGATTTGTTGAATGCCATCCCCTTGGACTCTGCCCAACCTTGCACTCACAGAGAAGGAAAGCACTTCCCTACAATGGTACTACTGCAGTACCTTTCTCCACTGATACAAACATAATGAGCTCAGCTTCTCCACTCCAAACCAGGCAAAAGACTGATTTGCTCTCTCTGGAACAATACATTTGATCAGTGGGAAAAGGCAGGGAGGGAATGTGTCTGACTAACACATAGATTTCACCTTCAACTGGGTAAAGGGTGTAGGAGCTATTTAGAGGAAATTCTGCAGTATGTAATATCCTGCACTTTCTTTTGGTTACCTGTAAATAGTATTTCAATACATAGTAGCTGTGGTCCTATCAAATCAAAGTTTGAAGTCCTGTAAGGTAGGAAATCAGGTGTGATATGAATCAGGAATTAAGAGGTCTAGGGGAAACTCTTTGGCTAAGCTTAGACATCCTGTGTAAACTTGGGCAAATCATTTCAGCTTTTCTGCTTTCCAATTTTCACAGAGAAAATGGGAATCACACATTACGAGAGGTGTGTTAGGGAATATACAGCTTGGCTCATGTTTTTATGCCATCTAATGAAAGATCTAAGGCTTATTTCTCAGTAACTCTCTTTTCCCTTATGATCTACCAGGATGCTGCCAATCTTCTGGGTCACATTTACCCTGTGTTGGGACTAGAGAGGTCACAAGAAATGGTCACTGTCTGACACCTTCTTCATGCACAGCACCCTAAATGTGGCAACTACCTGCAGGATCTTATATGGCCCTTACAACAAAATCCATTCAAATTGCACTCACCACTTGCATCATTTAACAGATGAGCAACAGGAGAAAGCTAAGTCTTTTCAGTCTATATTCCTTACCAGGAGGAGGTTTTAGTCTTAGCTTGGGGGTTTATTATTTCTGTGCAGTGCATGTTAATGTATTTAACAAGCCTCTAATGTAAATGAAATCTGCTCATTCTACAGCAAACATCCATCCAGCCATGATCGCTAAGGTAACAGAGAATACAAGAGATTTCAGTTCAGCCAGCACATCCTGTGAGGACAGGCTGAGATCGGGCTCTGCAGCCTGGAGAAGAGAAGGCTTCAAGGAGACCTGATAGTAGCCTTCCAGTATCTGAAGGGGGCCTACAGGAAGGCTGGGGAGGGACTATTGACAAGATCTTGCAATGACAGGACAAGGGGCAATGGGTTTAAGCTGGCAGAGGGAAGATTTAGACTGGATGCTAGGAGGAAGTTCTTTGCAGTGAGGGTGGTGAGGCAATGGCACAGGTTGCCCAGGGAGGTTATGGCTGCTCCCTCCCTGGAGTTGTTCAAGGCCAGGTTGGAGGAGGCCTTGAGTAACCTGTACTAGTGGGAGGTGTCCCTGCCTGTGGCAGGGGATTGGAACTAGATGATCTTGGAGGTCCCTTCCAACCTTACCATTCTATGATTCTATGATTTTATGATTTACCTTCCATTCTTTTACTCATGTTTGCATATCTATAGGGAAAAATTCTCTTCAAAAGGAAAAATCTTAAGAAGAAATACAAATAAATATAAAGAAGCCCTGAGTATCTGACCTATCTCTCAGTGTCTAATGCAGCATGGGAAGCCCTTCTGAAGGGATAGTAGCAATAACCACCCACAGGTGCACTCTCACCAGTTAATTACTACTTTTCACTCTTTTAAAGGCAAAACAAATGTGGTCAGTGCCACACAGAATCAAGTATCACAACTTTGTGATCAGATGCTGACAAGCTTTAAAGTGCCTTGTCTCCAACTGTTCTTCAACCATTCCAGATATTTATATCCACATTAGCTAAGTGCCAGACCCTTAGTAGATGAAAGTCTGATGTCAGCATGGGAAGACTCTGCAGCGATTTTCAGTGTGACATTAGTCAAAGTCTCTCTATTTTCTTCTGCCTCCGTTTCCTTTGCTACGAGAATGGGGCAATGGCACCTAGCTCCTGAAAGTGTGTTAAAGACTTCTGGTGGGAACTGCAAAACATGCAGCAAGTATCTTTATCAGTGTAGAGGAAAATATCCCAACTACCCTCCATAAATGTTCTGAAGAATGGGGCAGTAGAATGTCTTCATCTGATTTGTTCCTTCCCCAGGAGATTTCATCCTTATCTAAAACTTCCTCTTGAAAATCCCATTTAGTTTTATAACATGCTTGGGAATCCTTTGGAACAGTATACACTTTGCAAATGCAAGATAATACTCAATGTTTCCAGGCTTCTGCATCTAACTAACACTCATCCAAAAATGCAAACAGATTGAAAATTTTGTCATAAATGCTCCATTGCTTTCCCCAGTGTTCCATAAAGTTTGAGTAGGAAAGCAAGAGAACCACATTTGATTATGCACTACTACATCTACCTACATTTGATTATGGGTAGGTTACCCAGAGCTCATTAAATCATGTGCATGAACTGGATGCCCAACACTTATGGCTACTGCAAAATTAATTGAGAAACAGAGGGAATATCCTTATGCACATTGAGCTTTGGGGACCAGGGTATTTGGCTGGGATCTCTGAACACTGCCCAGTCTAGAACAGAGTCAACAACTGAAAGCAAATATTCTCTAGTAATATTCAAACTCTTAGGAGAATCAGAAAGTCTTCTAATACTTTCTTGATCACTTGACAGCTTCATTTCTATTGCTCCCAGATGTCATATAAAATGTGATTTAACTTTTTGTAATGACATTTCAAGGGTAGGGTAAATTTCTGTAATTTCTTCAGTGTGTTAACATTTAGTAAATGAATTTGACTGCCTCCGTGAATGCAGACTACTTAGATGATACTGGATGAAAAAGACCACTTCTAACTGGCATCTTAGTCTGAGCAGTCTGGAAGGGATTTCTAATAACTACACCTCTTTCTTTATGGAGCCTGACAGATATGGATGAATAAAGTCTAGACTGAGAGTTTTGCCTGTGAGTCCAAGATCCCCAGCACTGTAATATATTGAGGACTGTTAGTTGAAAGTTTCTGGAAATGAAAGTTTAGAAGTCTGTAAACTCAAAGATAAAATGAAAAAGCCCTGATCCCTAAAACATTCTGAAGGTCATCAGGAACTCCATCTTGATCGGTTCCAAAAGCAGAGACAAAGTCTCCCCTCCTGATAACTTTTCTGGCTTGGAAGATCAAATTTTAGCATTTGAAAACTTAAGTTGTGCTGCTTGTACCAGATACCCACACAAGGAAGAGCAGATTTGAATCACAGGCTTGCACCCAGAGATGTATTAATGATTCCTTTCCAAGTTAAACATGAAGGGGCTGGAATAGTCCATATTCCTTATGCAATAATTTTGGGGAGAAGGAGGCAGAGAGTGATGATGGATACTAATAAGTGAACCACAGGAACATATTTGACAGGTGTGACAGGGATATGAAGGGCTGGATTCACAATCCATGAAGAATAAAAAGCTGTCCTGTAAAAGGGCACCTATGTCACATTTTATTGAAATCTAGAGATCACTGGATGGTGGTGCATATTATAACTGAAAGCAGCTGTGTTTGTTTCCTTGACATAACCCCAGATTAGATCCTCAGTCAATTTGATAGAGATTTTTTAAATAAAAATTTTCAGCCCAACCTTTTCAGACACATAATGCATACTGCCATGAGATATGTGGAGCAAGAACCCCTGCTGAATTTTCTCTAGTGAGCACTAGAATTACAAAGCACTACTTGGTTATTTTATAGGCACTATTTGGCAACATCCAGCATCCTGAGTTTTGTAGACAATATTTGGAAAAGCCTCTTGTTTAGAAGGCATCATCAAATTTTCCTAACACACAAAGATATTACTGATATTTCAGTGGAAACAGACCTGTTTTACCATCAGGAACTCAAGCGTTTTTTCAAGCTGTGCCACAAAACTTGTTCTCAGTTTGAAGTCTCCACCTTATTTTTCTTACTTGGAATGTTCGGTCCTACTGACTTGTACTGTATTACTTGTTTCTCTTAATGATACTCCCTAGAACAAAATCAGGGAGAACTATCCCTCCTAATTTTTCTTACCTCTCCATTTTTGGGGTACTTACTTGTAAGAAAGGTTGTGGGTTTCTCAAGCAACGAAGTGTCTCAGGGAATTTGCAGAAGGTCAGAAGCCAGCCCCTCTATGTCTTCATGTCTCATCTGAAATCTGCTCCATTGTCCCTGGTGAAGTCACTAGCACAAAACTTTGTATCCATGGAAATGATTCAGCTACATGTCAAGAACATTTTAAAATCTCTTTCTTCCTCATGTTTTTACCTATGAGTTGACTTTGATCATTACTATTGTCTTTCAAGCTGTCCTTTCATCACTGTTGTCACTGCAGTCTGACAGCTATTTTGCTTCAGTGCCCTGAAGAAGCTTACCCTGTATTGACCCTTGTACTTATATTCAGTTCCTGCTTCTACTTTCACTCATGAATATTTAACTGCTGTAGTTTACACCTGCTGGATCTCATTTTCTGTCATTAAGATCATTCAAGTTTACTGTGGGGGAAAGAAAATAAAGTGCTTTGTGATGTCAAATAATTCTCTGAAATGATTCTCCTCACAGATCTAGTCCCATCATATTCCTTTTAACCTCTGTTTCCACCATCAAGTCTCACTCTGATGATCCTTTTAGTCAGCTGCCTCCTTTTTCCACAACACAGACCCTTGGATAAACCTTTTCTGAATACTCCTATCCAAATTAAAGAGAAAACTCCTTTAGAGTGTCATGTTTTCTGTCTGGGTATGTGTTAAACTCAGAAATGGTTCTACGAACTTGATCCAGAGCTCATGATCATTTCATTCCTTGAACCAGCATGAAAATTATACTGGAGAGACCAGCAGCACTTTCCAGAAACCACATTATAGAAATAGCTTCAGAGGTTGAACACCGATTTCTTCCTTTTGAAACCTTTCTTGGTCTGCAGGCAACTTAGTCTGGATGTTAACAGGATACAGTAGGACCACTCAGCTGACAAAAAAACCCCAAACCCATATATCTACTCTTCAAGGTTGAATCATAAACTGTACTTAATGCACACTGTGCTGGCAGTCTGGTGTCAAAAACTCTGCTTCACTCCATATGGCTTCCTTAACCATGGCAATCTTATGAGATCTACTCCAACCCTGCTCAAAGCAGGGATATTCTTCTTTCACTGAAAGAAGAATAGTTACTGAAAATAAATAAGTAAATAAATACATAACCAACCCACATAGCTGGTACAGAATCTGAGCTACCACACTGCAGTGGACAAAGCAGTCACAACTCTGGACAATGAATCTGCTAACAAATAAAACTGTTCCACTATTACGGTCATCACTTGAGCATCGTGGCCCTCAGCAGGAGCTATTTAGGTCAGATAAAAATGTTCAATCACTTCTAGTCCAATTTGCAACATACTGTTGTGAGGACACACTGATAACCGTTCCATCATGAGAACAGGAGGTTTCTCCTTTGATTTCTAGTCCTTAAACCAGCTGGTTCACAGAAAGAGCTTTCCTCTTAGCCCATGACAGCGTCACTACTCTCAAAAGTTTTGATGAAGAATCTTATTTTAAAGTTTTTTTGGAAATCCATCTAATACAGCACAAACCAGATCACCCCTCTCATATTTATTGATTCCATCAAAGAAGTCTAATGGATTTGTGAAATATGACTTCCTTCTACAAAACCAATGTTGCTTCCTCCAGTATATTTATCTAGATGTCCTTCAAGTTCATTTATTACAGTTTTCTACCATCCTTTTCCAGGACAAGAGTCAGATTTGCTGGTCTGTAGTTTCTGAAGTTTTTCCACAGACCCCTTTCAGAAGATAAAGTCCTTTTTGTGGCTGGATATTTCCTACCCTCACTTCTTATCAACTGCTACAGAGTACATTTCAGTTCTTCGGAAACCCTTAGCAGAATTTTGGCTTCCATTCTTTGATACAGGAGAAGAAATAACAGAGAAATCCATGCACTGTCACAACGGTTTATGACAAGTCTGGTGCAGACAGAACTTTTTTTAACCTTGCTAATAAGAAAACTGAAATTTTGACCTAAAGCTCTGTCATGGTAGGCCTAAGCAGGCCAAATTAGGCTTGTACGTGTCCTGGCTTGCCCAGGCATGTTTTTCTGTTCTCCCTCCTTCTGTTTTGGGGAGAGCAACCACGGGAAAAAGGACGAAGAAGGGAGCCACTAAGTCCGGTGTCTGTGGCCTGCCCAGCAACTGCGGTAAACAAGTTGCACAGGGTTGCCTTGTGCAAGGCCCATGTTCTGCCCAAAAAAGGGGAAAGCAAGCCTATGGCTTCACCCAATATGGTCATATCTTGGATAACTGCCATTTGATTGGTTATCCTGTGGCCAAAGGCCCATTAGTCTCGGGTTGTGTTGGATAACAGGAGATGAGCAGGGAGCGCAGTGTGCACTTTGCCATTCCAAGGTGTGTCTGCTATTGCATCTGTGCCTGCTGCCTCACTGATCCTGAGCTGAGGCTCTGATACCTGTCACGCGTTCGGCCTGCACAGCTGGCATGACACCATGCCCAGACTGCACACCACAAGACATCTGCCTGCACCTGAAAGCCTCCTGCCCAGGGGGAAGCCCTGGAGGGAACACAAATCATCCAGAAAGCCAGGAACAGGTCAGAGATCGTCTGTCTCCTTTCTCCAGCGCCCAGAAGCCTGGGGAAACTCTAAAACCTCTTAACAGCTACCGACAGCAACCCTGCCACGAGCTTTGGGTACTGTCAGATAATATTTTTGTGAGTAAATACCAAAAGCCTCTAGGAATCATTAATTGCCTTCTGCCATAAGCAGAAAGTTGCTCCTTGCATCCATCATGTGAGCAAGCAGTGTCCTGACCACAAGCGGTACTCTGACCGCAAAGCTTTCTCTGCCAGTTTAGTCAAGTTCAATTAATACATATATTTACTAGTTATTTCTAGATCCTACTATAACCTGCATATAGTTTCCATAATGATGCAATAACCTGTTACTATTATCATTTTGGTGATCAGGGTGCCGTGACTTCTGAATATTTAATAAATTGTATTACTATTTTTAATATATCATCTCACAGTAGTTAATTGCCCCTTCCACTACAAGCTCACTCTTTCTCTCATGGTATTGCAGAAGAAGTTAGGTTGTTACTGGTTCCTGTGAACCAATGCCAGCAAAGGGAATGGAATATGATATTGCTTTCTTACTTGGAGAAGATGTAAAAAATATCTTGTGGTTGAACTATACTTATGATAAGAATGGTATCACAGTATCACAGTATCACAAAGGTTGGAAGAGACCTCAAAGATCATCAAGTCAAACCTGTTACCACAGACCTCAAGACTAGACCATGGCACCAAGTGCCACATCCAAACCCGCCTTGAACACCTCCAGGGATGGTGACTCCACCACCTCCCCGGGCAGCCCATTCCAGTAGCCAACATCTCTCTCAGTGAAGAACTTTCTCCTCACCTCCAGCCTAAACTTCCCCTGGCACAGCTTGAGACTGTGTCCTCTTGTTCTGGTGCTGCTTGCCTGGGAGAAGAAAGCACCCTCCTCCTGGCTACAACCATCCTTTAGGTGGTTGTAGACAGCAAGAAGGTCTCACCCTGAGCCTCCTCTTCTCCAGGCTAAACAATCCCAGTTCCCTCAACCTCTCTTCATAGGGCTTGTGCTCGAGGCCTCTCACCAGCCTCTTGACCTTATTTACTCATTAAATTTGTACCAGTTTTGCACTGAAAGGTAGAAGTGTTGAGAAAACAGGACTTTGAAAGTTTTGTGTGTATTAGGATTGTAAACCATGCCACTAGTTCTTACTATGTGTAGCTTTCTCTCAGGAGGTTTTTCCTTCAGTCTTTAACAAGTGGAGCCTTATTCTGTTATTTGCTGATATTTAGAGACAAGAACAAAGCAAACGAGCTGTAAAACAGAATCTTCCATGCTATGACTTCTTCAGATTAGGGATGCTATTTGTTGCAAAACTGAATTACAGTCTACTAATAAAGCAATAATCAGTTTAAAGCTACTTAAATTTTTAGAACGTTATGCACTGTTTAAAACTAACACTTTCTTTCCATAAAAATAAATCTGATTATGTGACCTATATTTAGATTCAGGGTTAAAAACAGATTATGCAGGCTCTAAATAATGTATTTTGCTGTTGAATCCTGATTCTTATTTGTTTGTTTACAACTGAAGCAGCAGAATCAGAATACATTACTGTTAGCTAAATCAAACCATAAAGTATATTCATATTGTACATTTTAGCTGGTGAACAAACTTCAGGCAAAAGTCATTACCTCCTGATAGTTTTGTCCTTGTCTGGTGAAGGGACAGAGTGGTCATTTAGAAAAGGCAGGAAACCTGAGTGCTCCAATACTTGCACTATTAAGTGTTTTAATAAGAGAAAGAAACAAGTTGCCAAGCAGATTATGTAGGCTGTGGTATTAAACATCGGCATAGAGAGGTCTCAGTAAACCACGGAAAGTTCCAGATCAAATTTACCAGATGCGGTGTGATTTCACAACAGAGACATCAGACAGAACAGTAGGGTTACCTTAATAGACCATATGGTCACCATTTAATGTCCCCATAAACCTTGGAATGCAAAACTGACCTATAAAACACAAAGGCATGAAACATTTCCCTCTACTTTTCAGTTCCTCTAAGAACTGAATCCAAATCACTTCTCACTTCTGTGACTATGCTATTGACTTCAGTGAAATTACTTGCATCAATAACCAGAAAGGTATCCAGGAACTCATGTTCTTTTCTCAGCCTGTCTCTCCAGCTACATCATTGTCTTGCCCAACCAAACCATTTTGCGTTGCACAATAATTTAAAAGAGTATCAAGGTCACAATAATTTTAAAGTACCAAGGACAAGCTGAAGAGTGGGAGAAAAAGTGGCTTTTTAACTTCAATTCTCACATTACTGCACATAAAGGAATTAACTACAATCACCAAATGCTGGGTACTAGTGAAATAACTACGAAATATGATTGGGAAAATGGAAACAGTTCTCCTAATTCTAGTTCTACCTTTTCCTTGATCATAAAGCAAAAGTTTATGGATTCCAGAACTGTGTTGAGATCTGCCAACTAGTAACTTGTTGTAAAATGAGGATTTACAGCATTTTTACAGCATCTTGCATAGCAGAGCTTACTCCAAAACCAGAGTTCTTTAATCATTAGAACAAAACCAAGACATCGCTGCATGAGCACTTAGATTGTAATCAGAACTACAGCCCTACTCCACTATCACCAGCAGAGACAATCCTGGTCAGAAATTTGTTTCTTTATATGTGTAAATACTGAGCTCAAATTATCACCTGGATCACAGAATCATAGAATGGTAAGGTTGAAAGGGACCTCAAAGATCATCTAGTTCCAACCCCCTGCCATAGGCAGAGACACTTCCCACTAGTACAGGTCACTCAAGGCCTCGTCCAGCCTGGCCTTGAACACCTCCAGGAAGGGAGCAGCCACTACCTCCCTGGGCAGCCTGTTCCAGTGCCTCACCACCCTCAGTATAAAGAACTTCCTCCTAACATCCAGTCTAAATTTCCCCTCTGCCAGTTTAAACCCATTGCCCCTTGTCCTGTCATTGCAAGGCCTTGTCATTAGTCCCTCCCCAGCCTTCCCTTCATATACTGGAAGGCTACTCGAAGCCTTCTCTCTCTTCCCCAGGCTGAAGAGCCCAAACTCTCTCGGCCTATCATCATAACAGATCTGCTCCAGCTTCATGGCCTTGAAGGTCGCAGAGAGGCCCTGAAGACCTGAAGGTCACAGAGCAAGTCATCAGCAAGGAGCTGAGCTGGATCAAATACTTTTAAAAAAGGGACAAATTCAGGACTTGCCTGTTTGAGAGATGGAGGACCAGTGAATATTGTTATAGCTTAGGACAGAGTGAAGAACTGCAGGCCATGAGCTGTGCTGTGCTGCAGCGTGTTAGAGTGCTCTAAAATGTTTTCATACTCCAGAGGTTGGAATGGGCTGTGAATTTATGGTTTTTGTTGCTATGGTAATTTGTATTGTCAGAGTTTTAATAACCTCATCAAAAACATGCATTCAAGAGCAATGTGGCACCTCTACATAATTTAACACCAATCCATTCGGAGCTTGTGGTACCATTTGAAACACTGCACAAGGAAATTAAAAACAAATAGAAATAAATCACCACAATACTGAAACCAATAAATATTTAGGCTGAAAAGGTGAGCAGTCACTGGAAAGAAAAAAATATTTCCAGGGAAATGATGGAAGCCTCTAACGCAATTCTTCTCCTACCAACAGCAACAGCAAGGTTAGCCAACAGCAGCAGTAATTAGATGAGAACTATGGTTTTGTTTGCTTATCTGTCCATGTGTGTGCATGTGAAAAGTCAGTTTAAGCGATGGTTTTTCAAAAAGCAGCTTTATTAGCCTCGAAGTACAAAGCATACAGCTTGCTAATATTTAGTTAAGGCAGGTTAAAAATTACAGGCTAAACCTGCAGAATATTAAATCTACTACACATGACAAATTCCTTTTGGGTTCAACTTCATTAATGTCAGTGGCATTTCATCAGGGTGTAATTTGGTCCTGTATCTAAATTTCCTGTGTCCTAATACACAATTAAATGAGTCGTGTCATTTATTTGGTAGCTTTACATGCTGCTTGTGCATCATTTGCAGGAAGAGATAATTATGTTGCAGCTCTTTAGTTTATTTTTCTGCTTGAACTTTATTGCATTTTAATAGCATTTCTAACTCACTCTAGTGCCTAAATAAGGCAGGGACTTTAATAAATAATTATTTTTCTGTCATATTATGATGTGTGAAAATGGCAACACCTTTGACTTCCTTAAGATTTTAAGCTGCATGAAGAAAGCTCAAGCAATACACTAACCACTGTGAACTGAAACAAAAAAAAAAAAAAAACCAACTTCTGCCAAATAAGAATCCAGTTTAGTGTGAACTTGAATTCATTTCAATGTCTGACATGCACAAAGTGTTACAAAGCACATTTCCCCTCATTTTCTTTTTCTCTGGGCTGTGTTATTTTTCCTCTGGACCAATTCTTTCTATTTCCTCCCAACATGTATCCTAGTCTTCATCCACGATGGTGTAATACCTGCTATTTTAGTATATCAACATGTGTTTAGTCTTACTGAAAACAAGACAGCAAACATTTGTTTATTGCCTTAGCTTCCACTTGCAGCCAGCAGGTATAAAAGTGGTGCTGAACCTTCTGGTTTCCTGTTTGTTGCTACTGAATAAGAGAAGGACCACACACAAGGTTAAGTTCTCCAAGGCACAAATCTACACTGACATTTTCATGGAGTGGACAATACATTCCATGGATTTACAGGAATTGCTGTAAACAAAGAGTTCAAAAAAGACTGGGGAAAAAATCCTGCAGGAAATAATTTTTTTTTTTTTTCAACAGCATGGTGTTGAATTTTGTAATGAGGCCAATACTATGAATTACTATGCAACATAGGTAAATGCTTCTACATCAGTAGAAGTGTCTTCTTAAGAAAACCAACTCCCTCTCTGCTGCTTGCTCTGATTCTTTCCTCAGGTGAAGGAATAAGTCACAATCTGAAATGCCCCATAAAGAAAACACTTGAATTTGGATCTGTCTCACCACAGGATCACAGGATCACAGTATCATCAAGGTTGGAAGAGACCTCAAAGCTCATCAAGTCCAACCTGTTACCACAGACCTCAAGACTAGACCACGGCACCAAGTGCCACGTCCAAGCCTGCCTCAAACACCTCCAGGGACGGTGACTCCACCACCTCCCTGGGCAGCCCATTCCACTTAAGACACATCACCCTGGTCTATGCCATGGCACCAGATTAAGCATGCTTGTTGCTTTCCAGTCCTCAAGGAGTGGAAATTCTCCCTCAGTGCAAAGAGCTAGAAAGAGGTATGTTGTCTCTGAATATTTTAATAGTCTTGAATACCGTAGGCAGTAATCAGAGTTCCCCAGGTGCACAATTCTAAATGAATCTCATATTGAGCTTTTATTTTTAGAGTAATATAATGATCAAAATTCAGAATAGCACAGTTAAGGTTGTCACTTCATTTCAAGGGACTTAAAAAATAACCAGAGTTAAAACACTTAAGGTTAATTAAGAAAACCAAAAAGATTCTTACTCTATAGAGAAGCCTTGTGTAGAAGCTGTGAATTGTCATGGGATAGCAAGTGATCTAATTTCTTTGATGGTCTTGTGATGTGAGTGAAATGGGAAAGCAGAAATGCACAAAATAAGGCAGAAAAGAAGGTTTATAGTGGTGGAATTTACCAGTAAATTTCCATTTCTGTCAATGGTTTCATCACCTGTGTCAGATCTGAATATCATGGGAGTATACAGAAAGAATTACAGGTCTTTCTAACAGCTTCACTGTGCTGGCATAGCAGGACCTTCTGAATGTTGTTTCATCAGCTCATGGACACCATGGACTGGTGAGATATCCTTGCTGTTGCAAGTACCAAACCATTCTTTTCCAGCTGTGTGCTCAAGTTTACAAGTGTTAAAATGACACTTTTGTTGCAGCCAAAGAATTGCATTCTCTTGTTTTAAATTTTCATGCATTTATCATCACCAGATCCTCCATATTAAATACTATTAAAATACACACATTGATTTCTATGCTCTCCATTCAGCTACTGTAGCCACCAGCAGAGATAAAGGCACTTTCTGCACCTCTCTACAGCAATCTCTTCTTATTATCTCTTCTTATTACCAGGGAATGGCAGTTGTTTAGGAGAATGCAAGGTCCTGTAAGAATTTTAGTAGCTGTAATGTGGGATGCTATTGTATCAAAGTAAGTTTTAGCATCAAGAGAATAATCACAACTCAATTCCTCTCTAAATCATTGGGTTGTTTCTTTGTTCCACCACATATTAGAGTTTGTATCAGAGCTCAAGCAAGAAGTCTTTTCAGGTAGCTGTCTAGAAATAATGAGAACCTGACTCTGTGCAAGATGTTTGAGAAGGCAGGCAGCTGTCTGCTTAAGTACCCAACCTGGGACCAGGCTGCCTCTTCTCTGATTCAATGAGCTATGGACACACATGACAGAGAAAGCTGTTCAGAAAACTCTCCCCTCTTATCAAAAATCACTTTCAACAGAAGTGTTTCTGTCCCTGCTTGAAGAAATGGTGCTTGCCCAAATAGAAAAGCTGTATACTTCCATAGACCGCATACCAGAGAGCCAGTGACTACAGCATAAAAGGACAGCATTTAGTCAAAATTCCAGAGTCAGTGCAGTGAAGAGGAGGCTCAGAGTAGACCTTATTGCGCTCTACAACTACCTGAAAGGAGGTTGTAGCCAGGTGGGGTTGCTCTCTTTTGCCAGGCACCCAGTGACAGAAGAGGAGGACACAGACTCAAGCTGCACCAGGGCAAGTTTAGGCTGGGTGTTAGGAACAAGTTCTTCACAGAAAGAGTGACTGGTATTAGAATGAGCTGCCTAGGGAGGTGATGGAGTCTCCATCCCTGGAGGTGTTTAAAAGGAGACTGAATGAGGCACTTAGTGCCATGGCTTAGTTAATTAGAAGGTGTTAGTGATAGGTTGGACTTGGTGATCTCAAAGGTCTTTTCCAACCTGGTTAATTCTGTGATTGTGTATTCATTCCTGTCACCTATAAACTTTTTTAGCCCCTTTCATATTGGCTCTGAGCAGAACACATACAGCAAAATTCTGACTGCGGAAAGATTTGACCAAAGATTTCCATAGTTCTTTGTTTTATTTTTTTCCCTGAGGATTCACATAGAAGACTTCATGTCCTTTTCTTCTTTCTCTTGACTATAATCAAACACTTCCAGACATAGAAATGATGCAGGCGCTTTGTAGGCCTGTTGCCACTCCTCTCTTTCACAAATATTTTAAGATCGGGCTGTATGGTAAACACTCCATAATCCAAAGTGGGAAAGAACCACTGTTGGTGTGCAGAAACACAGGTGCCAGTTTCGGATGGTATTTGTGGAGTTGATGTTTTCCCTTTGAAAGCCAACATCTTCATGTTTCAGTTTGGAAGAGGGACACAGCCCTATATTTTATACAATATTTTACAGTCCTTTACTAACAGTTATCAGTTGTGTCTCTGTTCTTCTGCCATTGATACTACACTGGGTCACAGTCTCCTTGTGTTTGGTAACAGAGGGTGGGAAGTGATGGACTGATAATGACTGGTGTCCTGTTCCCAACCACTGCTCATGGTAATGACCTACCTGTTCTAGGAGGTACAACAGGATCAAGGAATTATGTCAGACTTGTGCAGGTAGGGAAGGGAGTGATGAGAGAGACAAAATGATGCAAGCTGACTCACATTCATGATTCTGTTCTGGACATGGTCCCTGTATGGTTTGAGAGAATTGTTGTCCTTCACCCTGGCACGCTGAAAACACATAAACCTAGCCTTCAGGCTTCTTACAGTGAGTGAGGTGAGACCTGCCTGTGTAATCCTGAGATTTTGTTGTTCATTTCTACAAGCTATGTTCCAGACATAAACAGAGTTCTCTGAAGAAAATGAAATCCTATGAATAGCTCTGTCCAATTATGGGGAAAAAAAAAAATCTTTGAAAAATTTGCTTACAGACATGAAAGGCAAATTTGACTTTCAGAACATCACATTTAGGGGGAACAATGAATTCCTTTTTCAAAGTGAAATGTCACCTAAGTTTTCAACAGAGGCTATCGCAGCAGGTACAGCAATTTATTCAATATTCTAGAAACTGCCAGGGCAGAATTGATGATAACATGACCAAGTCTGCAATTCAATTTGATTCCCTTCTTTTCATTTTTTAATTAAATCTTGATAGTTGTGGGCCAGGACTACTATTCTGTATCACAAGTGAACAAACTAAATTCAGATGCTCCTTTCCCCTTTTTCTTCTCCTGGTTGCTCACAGGACTTGTTACAGAAGAACCACATGTGCTGTGTTTGATGTGAAAAGGAAATATCTAGTACAAAGCATGCCCTGTGAAAAGATGGGCACTGATATTATTCCCTTTATCATCTGACATCTAGCCAATTAGCAGCAAAAGTTTGCAGGAGCTGATCAGTTAGTTCCCATAACCTGCTTAAAGTTAAAAGGAATGTTAAAGAAGAATGCAAAGGGGAGTGCTGATTTTCTCTACAGCAATGAAGTGATCAGACCATTAGCTATGGTAACTGAAAAACATTTTCTCTAAAGCTAGTCAAAAATAAGGTGAAGCAGTTTTGGTAGAAAAAAAAAAATAATCCCTAACTTCCTGCAAAAATTCTTACCCAAAGCACTTCCATATGAACTGCTCAGCTTCCTTTAAGTTAATTTGGAAACAAAATATTTCCACAAGCAATAGAATTTTGTTGTTTGTTTATATCTCAGGTTGCATTTAGAAGCATCTTTCCAAAGGCTTCACTTTTTAAGTCTGTGGGAATCTTCAAAATTACCTGCCAAAAATGTATAGCTTTCTCTACTTAACCCAAGAATCAAGAAAGCTGTTGAAAAGCATCACAGGCTCATTAAATCCCTTCTGCAAAAGTGACTCATATAAGTATAGTAATTAGATCACTGAAGGCTTTCAATACGCATACCACATTGTGGGGCAGCGAAGTTCATCTTTGCACCGACACCTGACTTGCTGCACTGTTTGTGGAACCCAAATTATCAAAGAGTGAACACCATAATGTACTCCTAATTGTTCTGCTAAACCTTAATACAAGATGAGGTCAGAAAGACAAGGAGCTTAATTGATTTTACTCCAGGAAACAAAGGCAGCATGCAAAGAATCTGCTGCTATGATATCAGTGGGAACAGCCATTAAAAGCTTATTAGTGGGAGAGGTCCAAGCAATAAGACACGAACACAGAACATTAAAGGAAATAAAGTTTGCACAACAAGAGCAGGACAGCTTAATTTTTCTCACTGAAGTTTCTTCTGTACTATAAGATGATTAGTTCTGGTGCCCTGAATTTAAGAAGGACATTGAGGTACTTGAATGTGTCCAGAGAAGGGCAACGAGGCTGGTGAGAGGCCTCGAGCACAAGCCCTATGAGGAGAGGCTGAGGGAGCTGGGATTGTTTAGCCTGGAGAAGAGGAGGCTCAGGGGAGACCTTCTTGCTGCCTACAACTACCTGAAGGTTCAGCTTGTTACTGAAGGGTGGTTGCAGCCAGGAGGAGGTTGCTTTCTTCTCTCAGGCAACAAGCACCAGAACAAGAGGACACAATCTCAAGCTGTGCCAGGGGAAGTTTAGGCTGGAGGAGAGGAGAAAGTTCTTCACTGAGTCATTGGCTACTGGAATGGGCTGCCCGGGGGGGTGGTGGAGTTACCGTCCCTGGAGGTGTTCAAGGTGGGTTTGGATGTGGCACTTGGTACCATGGTCTAGTCTTGACGTCTGTGGTAATAGGTTGGACTTGATGACCTTTGAGGTCTCTTCCAACCTTGGTGATACTGTGATACTGTGATGATTAAGACAATCACCACACTGCAAATGTGAAATCATTCAGCAAGCAAAGATAAGGACTGCAATGAAGCAGTAACACCTAAGCTAAGACAGACCTAGGACACAGATGAACTCTGGGAAAGTTGGTTTTGCTGTCTGCACTCTGAATGTCAGCTGTAGATGGATGTGCACAAAAGGACACACATGTCCTCTTGGCAACTACAGCATAAAACCATTAAGAGATCAAACTTTGTCTGGTCCCCTGGGATCACCACCACCCAGGGTAGGTGGTGAAGTCACCAAGCCTGGATGTGTTTAAAAGTTGTTTGGATGTGCTGCTGCGGAATATGGTTTAGGGTGAGCCTTGTAGAGTAGGTTATTGGTTGGACTTGCAGAGTGTCTTTTCTAAGCTGAATGTTTCTGTGATTCTATGATCCACTGCTCACAAGAGGATAAGCTTCAGTTCAAGGCTCTTGAGCTAGCAGCAGCTCTACTTTATGAAGGAAGTTTCTAACACCCACTAAGGAGAGCAAATTCAGAAACCATTTTGGTTGCTTAATGGTATCTTCATCAATATGTCAAATGAAGGAAATAATTTACCTTTTGCCTAATAGACAAAACAAAGACACAACAATATCCCAGATGGGATTAGGATTTTGTGATGTGGCTGCAGTGGCACATAGGCTCAGGTGAGTGCCCCCACCTGTCTTCCCCAAACCCAGAACAACTAAAACTGCCCTGAAACACAGTCTGTTTTCTTAACTCCCATTCATCATTCTACAAGTATATTTTAAACATGTAATTTAGCAATAGTGAGTATTTTATGTCTTAGTGTTATGATCCAGAAGACCTTTAGGAAAAGCAATATTTTAGTATGGTCACACTCACCAAAAAGCATCAAATATCACAATCAGATAAAATCACCACAGAGCAGCCTTCTCTCCCAAGTCACATGCAAAGGCTAACTCAGTGACAGTCAGCCTTGCTTGGCTGTTTAGGAAGGGATTATTAACACAGATTATAAACTCATCTGACCAAACTATTGCACCTATGAAGTTATTTCAATTTCTGAAGCTGTATTATGTCATGTATCATAATTAGTGTTTAATGGCAAAACCTTCCATCCCTCTCCTCCCCAGAGCAGCTATGAAGAACAGGAGGTAAAGGTTTTAATCCTAGTCCTATGGGTTTTTAAAGGGTTCATAGTGCCTTCTTCCTGAGAGACTTCCCCATAAATTGCTGCACAGTTTGGTGTTTGAAGGCGATTTGCCAGAAATCCTTCCTCCCCAGATTCTGCAAAGCACAAGTTGTTGAGAAATTTCTGCATCAGAAAAAAAAACCCAAACCAGTACAACCACCAACCACAGCCATGGAAAACACCTTTAAATCAGGTTTACAATGTTAAGCACCTTTTACTTATTCTATGACCAGAGGGTCCCTGCAGTTCCCAGTGCTCTCAGCCAGCCCAGCCTTGGTCATAGAATCATAGAATGGTAAGGTTGGAAGGGACCTCAAGGATCATCTAGTTCCAACCTACTGCCATAGGCAGGGACATCTCCCACTAGTACAGCTCACTCAAGGCCTCATTTAGCCTGGCCTTGAACACCTCCAGTGAGGGAGCAGCCACAACCTCCCTGGGCAACCTGTGCCAGTGTCTCACAACCCTCACTGGAAAGAACTTCCTCCTAACATCCAGTCTAAATCTCCCCTCTGCCAGTTTAAACCTGAAGCTGCAACTGTCGACCTCTCCCACAGCCCAGCCACAGCTCCCCTGTCCATAAAGTGCATGGGGAAAGCTCTCTCTGAGGATAGAACTGCGACTCCAGACCAACTCCTGATGATGATGTCTAGAAGGGGTCTGGGGAAATTCAACTTACAAGAAAACAATTTAAAAAAGAAAAAAAAAATCCTCCATGTACTATGGGAGCATGGTTTAGAAAAAGCCAAATGTTTTCAAACTCCCATCTTACAATTGTATGCAGCATCTTAGAGTTACTCTCCCAACCCATTTCTCCTGCTGTAAATGCCTGGTACAATGCCTAGAAGACAAATGATGAATGTTTACTGCCTTTCCACAATAAATATAAACAAGAGTCTAAACAGACACAGCAGCTCACTGCAAGCACCTGAGGAAAGTTTAAGGCATAGTAGCTTATCTACATGTTTAGTGTGAAAAGGGAAATCCTTTTATAGTTTACCAGATACCTGACTCTTAACAGTTAATGCTTTTTAATTTTGGGTAGTGTTCATTCTTCTCATGCTTGTTACTGTGGACTGTAACCAGAGGATTTGTTTCCTTCGATGAACATCAGGATAGTGTCACTTAGAGAAACTCGAGTGTGTGCTCTTGCAGCAGTCAGTGAAGAAAGGAAGGTAGCATTTCTGAAAGAGGCAATATCTTTCTGATGACCGAGTCTTAAGAGCAGACAAGTGGTATTTTAGTCAGATAATTTGAAGCTAGTGTCTAAAATTAATAATATATCAGCAGAGTCAGTGCCTGTGGTGAGGTTACTGGAGGTCTTTGTTTAAAAAACGCTTATTGTTTAATATACCCTTCAGGGTAAAGCAATGTGCCAGGAATTCATAAGCCATATTGCTGCTGCTCTCTCTTTTCAAGTGGCCTCCTTTCAAGACCGTCTGCAGCACCAGAGGCAGAGGGGGAAGAATAATAGATTGCAGAATCCCTGCAGAATATGGGTTTCAGAGAACAAGCAGATGAGAAGGGGCTCGCATGCTCCCAGCTCTGGGAGGCCTGACATCAAGAGAACAGGGCTTTTTCATTAAAATAAAAAGGCAGTGAATTATTAGGACCCCAGCAGATAGTGAAGTTATTCACTGAAGGAAGACTAGACAGCAGGAAAAAAAAAACCCATTGACTGAATGATTGGCAGAGTGGAAGGGAAAGCACAAAAGAGCAGGAAAAGCCAAAACATGTGCAAAGCACCTGACCTGTGACTGCACTGCCATGTCTTTGCTGCTCCTGTCCTTGTTGAGCTCTTAAGGGGTAAGGAAGAGATGGCACAGGGAAGATCACAGCATGAAGATACACTCAAATGAACAACTCATTGAAAATCAAATAAGTTTCAGAGGACAGCTGCGAAGATAAACAGAAATGGAGAAGGGAGAAGCTATGTTATAGTTAATGCACGAAGATTCAAACCACAGAGGTTCAGTTCTGTGTTTTGCTGTGGATTTTTCCTGTGAATATAAGAAACTGAAGGTCCTTGAGATTCAGTAAGAGGAGAAACTTCCCTTATTTTTTGTGGTGGTAAGGAATAAATCTCCACTTATCTGTAAGGACTTAGGACATTTTTTAAACCTGCAATGTGCTCTAAATGGGCACTTCCTAATGGCAGCTCAGAAAATGCCCAAGAATGGCAATAAATGACATTGTTACTGAAAAGTAAACTGAGGCATGAAGCTGTTAAGAAACTTATCCAAAGCCATAAGCAGAGTCATATCCAAAGCCATGAACAGATTAAAAATAAAATAAGACTGCTAAAAACAGAGTTTGAAAAAAACAGACATAAATGGGAAGTGTAGCAATTGTCCAAAAAAAAAAAACTCATGACCTTGTTCTCCACTTAGAGCATTTAGACTGAACAGGAAGCTTTGCAAAAAATAGATAGAAGATCTGGTTTCTAGCAAAACAGGATGGTGTCACACTCTCTGTGGAAATTACATGTCATCTTGCAACAGCCATGAAAATAAAAGCTGTCTCTTGTGTGTATGTCTGCTTTGTGAACCTGTCATTCATTCACTTCTTGATATATCTGCTCACAAAACTTGCACTCCCCACACATTTCCCCGCCAACAGCAAGAAAACACCTTGGGTTTGGTAAGCTATAATTTTCTCTTCAAAATACATTTTTCTATCTAGTGAGAGATGGTGTTGCAGAAGCCCAGCAATCAGGAGCAAAGGGCAAAGAAATGGGTGGGGTAGATGAGCTCAGTTGCCCAAGATCCAAGAGCACAAGGTTTTTCTTGTCCACTGTAGAGCACTGCAGATGTGGGATAGAAGGTGGACAAAAGGATATAAGGCCAGAGGAAAGACTCAGCAGAGCAACACCCAAACCAGCAACTCAGGGAGTTAGAAGATTTACCTTGGTGAGGAAACCACAGAGATCACACTAGGTCAATACTGGGTTGTATCTCCTTTGGTGGCAAACCACCAATGTAATTTCTGACCTCAACAAATCAGCAGAGTCATTGTCATAGAATGGTAAGGTTGGAAAGGACCTCAAAGATCATCTAGTTCCAACCCCCTGCCAGAGGCAGGGACACCTCCCACTAGTACAGCTCACTCAAGGCCTCATCCAACCTGGCCTTGAACACCTCCAGGGAGGGAGCAGCTTCAGCCTCCCTGGGCAACCTGTTCCAGTGCCTCACCACCCTCACTGGAAACAACTTCCTCCTAACATCCAGTCTAAATCTCCCCTCTGCAATTTAAACCCATTGCCCTGTCATTGTCATCCCACCAGTCTTAGGTGGGAGGAAGGAATTGTGCACATGGCAGAGTTAGGAAACAGATGTCTGCACTGTCCATGCTATATCACATCAGACCTTTCAGGGAGTCCACTGAAGAATGTGTAATATGCTTTACTCACTGGAGGAAAAGAAAAAAAAAAAAAAAAAGAGGAAAAAACTGGTGCATCTTTGGTGAATTCAAGTTGCAGCTAGTTTATCTTTGCTCCCCATCTCACACCTTGACATATTTTCCTACTTAGAATATTTTATCTGTTCTATATAGTGAGAAAAACCCAATCTGGCAGGGCTTTAACTCTTCTGCTTCCAGTCTGAACTTAAATCTGGTATCACACTGATATCTGTCTGATATAAAACAGGAACAGGAAGGACAAATGGTCTCCATTGTGACTTGTGATTTAATCAGATCTTGTTCAGCTGCTTTTGCTGCTAAGTGAAGGAGACCATATGATGATACTGCTATACAAATTACCTTAGTTCAAGTGCAGATCCATGGAGATTATACAGAACTCCTCATGGGCTGAGGCACTGTTTGAAGGAGGTGGAAGAATCAAGTCCAAATCAGTGCAAGTAGAGAGAGATAATAATGTTCTCACCTGAAATAAAAGTGATATGTTTTACCATTATGAGTTCTGCTTTGGGAATCTAAAAAGACTTCAGATATTTCAGTTTCTTATCTGGCCACAAAATAAGGATTCTGTGTTTCTTTCTGCATATATATAGACTGACACACACAGACACTTTTGCAGATATAGACAACCAGTAGATTATGATATGGTGGATAACATACATGGTGGACCAGGTGTTTTTGCTGAAAGGGAAAAAAATAATCAAAAAGAATACTCCAGGAAAAAAAAATAGAATCAGAATTAATCAGGTTGGAAAAGACCTTCAAGATCATTGAGTCTGACTTACCACCTAACACCTTCTGATTAACTAAACCACAGCACTAAATGCCTCATCTAGCCTCTTTTTAAACACCTCCAGGGATGGTGAGTCCACCTTTGTGAATGGTACTGCAATAAAATTATTACTATCTCTGTGGCTGTGACATTTTGGTTGGAGTTTTTTTGTTTCTTTTTTTTTTCCCCTCGTCAAAAATCTGACAACCAAACAAACCCACACTTTTAATAACTGGCATTGAAGAAAACTTGGCCCAGTCTGTATAGAAAATATGAGATCTGATTCCCTCTGCTCACTGAAGAAACCTACAGGTGAAAATGTATGTATGCATGGGTTTTATTCCAAAGTATTTATCCAACCAGAACGACACCTCAACTTCTGAAGCAGGATTACCTTGAAAACAGAAGCTGGCAGTGGAAACAGAAGAAATGTTATGAAAGTGTGATCAGAGGAAAAAAAACGTGTGCTGTTTCAAAACGAATCCACAGAAGCCACAGAACTCTCTCCATACAAAATATTGATAGTTTGTCAAAAATCTTTTACCAGCAAAAAGCAAATGCCTACTGACACAAACAGAATAAAACCAAAACAAAACACAGCACATTTTCAAACTTAAAAATAACCAGATAGTAAAGTAGCTCTGAGAACAAGGAACATTAAATGAGAAACTCCCAAACTCTCGTCTTGGTATTGACACTGACCTTTTACATGGAGATAAGCACATTATCAGACCCACCAGTGATTCTGATACCTTTGCTGAGCATATGTAATATTATATTAAACTATTTTAACTCATGAAACAAAGTGAATAATCTGATAGTCAGCAGGATCAAGATTTGACTGAACCATTCTGACCCAAAAGCTACTGTAGAAGGACCCATACTGATTTCAAGACACTATGTGTGGAGTCATGTTAAACTGACTTAAACTGGGCATGCAGCCCAGACAGCAACCAAGTCCTGGGCTGCATCAAGAGCACCATGACCAGCAGGGCAAGGGAGGGAATTCTGCCCCTTTGCTCTCGACAGACCCCACCTGGAGTATTATGTGCAGTTCTGGAGCCCCCAGCACAGGAAGGACATGGAAGTGTTGGAGTGGGTCCAGATGAGGGCCACAAAGACAATCAGAGGGCTGGAGCAGCTCTCCTGTGAGGACAGGCTACAAGGGTTGGGGCTCTTCAGCCTGGAGAAGAGAAGGCTTCCAGGAGACCTGATAGTAGCTTTCCAGTATCTGAAGGGGGCCTACAGGAAGGCTGGGGAGGGACTATTGACAAGGGCTTGCAATGACAGCACAAGGAGCAATGATTTTAAACTGGCAGAGGGAAGATTTAGACTGGATGTTAGGAGGAAGTTCTTTACAGTGAGGGTGGTGAGGCACTGGCACAGGTTGCCCAGGGAGGTTGTGGATGCTCCCTCTCTGGAGGTGTTCAAGGCCAAGTTGGATGAGGCCTTGAGTGAGCTGTACTAGTGGGAGATGTCCCTGCCTATGGCAGGGGGTTGGAACTAGATGATCCTTGAGGTCCCTTCCAACCTTACCATTCTATGATTTTATGACTTCTTGAAGATATGATGCTCTGGAAATGCTAAACATGGCTATTATTTAGTGTTTTTGCGTTGTAAAATCATCTTACTGGCAGAAAAAAAATCGAGGACAAAGAGCTGCAGCTCCAAACAAGTGAAAAACAGATGTGAAGCACAGTGCTAAAGCACAAAGGAAATCTAGGTGAGCTAATCTACAGAACATGCAGCTAGCTGGATGCACGACTTAACACTGGAAAGTTAATTTAACAGGTAAGCCACCTTCCACAGGAATCAAATTAAGCCATAAATTCAAGCATCATCAATCTATAATTATGCCCTTAAAATGGCTTCTTCTCTTGTTTCTGCATTTCACTGTGTTGGATCATTAGTTTTTATTAAAACATGACAATGCTGTTAAGCATGCTACTAACCAGCTTTTACCAGAGACAGGAATGGAGACAAAAGACCATAAACTTATCCTGTTGAATGTGACCTGATCATAAACACAATTATAGTCCTGATGGCCTGACTGAACTTTATACACTATGGTGCTGAAAAGGGAGTAAGAAATCATACCCCAGTAACCTCAGAAAAATTAGAAACTATTATCTGCAGCAAGAAAGCAACTGGAAAGGCAAGTGTAGGAAACCCCTTGATTTGGGAGAGAGGAGGAGTGAGCAAGAGGACATTTTTTGTACCATCTTGCTTTTTTTTTTTTTATTATAAGGATAGGTTCATTTTTAATTAGAAAGCCTGATTCAGAAAAATACTTTTGGTATGAACAAATAGGTCTTTCATTTTGCTGGTGCTCAGAATTTTAACAGGTGGTTAACTAACTCATTATTTCATGCAGCCTTTTTACCTACCTTTGTTTCTGAAGGCAGAAAAAAAAATTCTTTATTGTTACATGTTTTTTGGTAATCCAGCAGCTGTTGTTTATGCTAATTCTTGCTTACTTGCAAATAGACCTGTGTTTATTTTGTGCCATGCCAGCTGTCAACAAAGACATTGGAAGAATCATTTCCATACTCAAAAGAAAGCCTCTGTTCCCTCTTCCTATTGCTTGTTTCTTTCTTCTGCATTTCAGAACCAATGTGTCTTCAACTGGAAGTGTCTAATGGAAAGTTAAGAGATGAACTGAACCTGCAATGCCTCATGATCACATAGGTATGTTGGGTCTCATTCTCTGGTTACACTTGCTGAGAGCTAAAGAGGACAAGAGATATGGGGGGGAGGAAGCTGCTGGTGTGAGAGAGAACAGTTAGCAGAGCTGCACTTGGTGGGAGTCAGGCAAGACAAGAGGTAGCTCTGTGGACTGGAAGGCTGGTTCTTAACAGAGGGAGAAAGTCTGAGAAGCAGCAGCCTGTAACCAAGGAGAGAATGAATAAGGTATGGCCAGACACAGAGAGACCTTCTCTCAGGCAACCAGCACCAGAACAAGAGGACACAGTCTCAAGCTGCGCCAGGCGAAGTTTAGGCTGGAGGTGAGGAGAAAGTTCTTCACTGAGAGAGTCATTGGCTACTGGAATGGGCTGCCCAGGGAGGTGGTGGAGTCACCGTCCCTGGAGGTGTTCGAGGCAGGCTTGGACGTGGCACTTGGTGCCATGGTCTAGTCTTGAGGTCTGTGGTATCGGGTTGGACTTGATGATCTTTGAGGTCTCTTCCAACCTTGGCAATACTGTGATACTGTGATACAGACAGTTCTGTTCCTGTATAAGTATGTGCTACTTGCTGCAATAAAGGGGCCATCTTGGATGTATCATATTGGTATTGATGGGTGTCTCATCTCTTGTCATCCTTTACCCCATTCCTAGTGGCCTCGGGCATGCATGCAACTCCACATCATCTGCTGACCTCAGCATCTCACGACCCCAACTTCTGGTGACCCCAAGTTCACAATATGCTACATAGGTATACACCACTTACCCTGAATATAGGCATGGAGCACTCTGAACTCTACTGTCTCTATTGGTATTCCAATATTCTTCAAAGCATGGTGCTCCCCAAAACACTGCCAAGGACACCCTGGTAGTTGCATTCTCAAGCAGAAATGTTTCATTGTTGCAAGAAAACTGACCCGCAGGCTTTGGTTCCTAGCTGGATTTGAGAAGAGTCCCTCTGTACAGTTTTATTTTCAAGAACTTGGAAGTGCAGCCTCACCACAGAGCACATCACTAAGCTTGGATGTGAGCATCAGAGAAGTACAGAGAGGGGCAGACTTGATGCCTAGCCCTGATTCTATCACCAACAAACCGTTCCAAACTTCTGTCAATCACCTATATTTTCTTAATAAACTCATCTTGGAACTGAGACTGAAAGTCTGAATAGTGCCTTCTGCCAGCATCTAAATCCTACACCTTTCACCAATTCAATTTCCCTAGGCACTATTTTTTCATAGCATCTGGAACTGTTTGTATTTTCTTCTGAGATCTGAAGTTGATAGTACCTGATTCCTTTAGACAGTGCATTACGACCTATTAGCATTTAGTACATTTACTATTAAGATCAGCAGAACCCCTGAGGACAAAGCACTTTAAAATCAATCATTCAGAGGCTCTTAGTCCCGATCAACAGAACTCCTTTATTCTGCATGGCTTCTATAGAGAAAAAAAAAAAAAAAAGATCTATTTACTGCTCCTAAGGAAACATACACACATGAAGCACCTATTGAGCAAAATGAAGAGGTATTGATTTATTACTCATGCCTCATGAGCCAGGGCATGGAAAGCAGATATCCCTGCCAGCTCCTACTCAATGTACACCTACACTGGGTGCCCATGCCCAGGCATGGGCAGTAGGGTCTGCAGGGAGCCTGAAAGGAGAGTGAGGGACTGCCCCAAGCTGGATACAGTCAGTTCTGGATGTCTCTCAGCAAGGTTAGTGTGGTCTTGGGGAAAATACATTTAAGAAAGGGCAAAATGATGCACAAAGTGAGGAAAAAAAGTGTAAGAAACAGTCCTGAGAGTACCCAGGTTAGAACAGGGAAGAGGAGCAGCAGCTGCAGGCATCAGGGAAGGAGGTCCCTGGAAGCCACGAGGGGCAAACCTCAGGGAGCAGGGGAAGGGTGTGAGCAGAAAGGAGTGGCAGAGAGGAACTGTTATGGACTAACCACAATCCCCTATTCCACATGATTTTAAGTAATTTGCCTGTCTTTATGTTGACCCAAACCAGTTTAATCTTTTGCTCTGACCTGTGGTAGAGAAGTGGGAGAGCCATTGGGTGAGTGTCTGGCAGATGACCAAGGTTAACCTAACACAATACTCAAAATGAAGGTGCATGGTTTCTGTTTTACAGTTGTAGTATGAACTTGCCATCTTGTCTAGACTGTGCTTTTGCCAGGAAAGGTTGGACCAAATGATCTGTGAGGTCCCTTCCAACCTGGCACTCTGTATGATTCTATGATTGTAAATGTGATTCTCAACCGACTGAAAGATTCCACCTGGTGGATTCTGCCAGTCCCAAGTTGTAACTGTTGTGCTATTTCATACACCATCCATGGCCACAACATCTGTGTGCCTCCTCCAGTGCATCCATACAATGCTGGCAAAATGAGATTAAATGATTTTTCCTAGGTTGGACTGAAAGTGTGTGACAAATCAGGAACTCAGCTGAGAGTGTTTTAAGTCTGAATTGATCACAATAGCCATCTGAAATGGTCTTATCCTATGCTATAGCAGGCCAGAAAACTTCTGGGGACAACAATTACTTCATTCTTTTGGAAGAGATTCATAGGAACTATCTGCAGCCAAATGACACAACAGTATGTTGTCACCACCACATCTCATTCAGGAATAGGTGCCTGAAATCAGCATTCACTCATTGCCAAGTCTTTGCAGGCCATGGATATGCATTTCTAAATCTAAGCAGGCAGAAGAACATGCCAGTACAAGTTGGTGATTTCTTCTTTTCTGCTACAATTACTTCCCAGCCAGCAGACATGAAGAGCATCACTGAATCTATTCTCACTCAGTGCGTTCCATATGTTCCCAAGGACTCAATCTAAGATGATGCCAACAGAAATGCAGAGTTACACTACTGTGCTATATTTTATCCTGTGCTGGCTGCCTAAAAGGCAGCTATGCAGGTTCAGTTAGACAAAATGTTCCCCTAAAAGGCAAGTAATGCAGTTACAAGTGGTTAATTAACAGCGTGTTTGTTTCATCCTTCACTTTTCTCTGCCTTAAGAGAGGTAGCAAAGATTTTTCTGTGCTCCCTTTTAAGAGCAACCATGCTTGTAGTGATATTTTATGTGTACATACAGACTTCTGTTTCAAGAACGTGCTCCATAAACATATAACATTGCTGCAGAAATCAAAAGCATAATATTTGGGTATACATGGTGCTAATTAGTTCAAAGAACTGGTTCCAACTTAGTTCTGTTAAAAGTTGCTATTAGCTATAAAGTTTACATGAGGTATGTTTTCCTCAATGAAACACAGCCTGCTAAAAGTGAAAGGATCTATGCCCATTCTGTATATCTCCACTTCACCCTGGACTATGGGATAAAGGACAGGGATACATCTTTCTGACCATAGCTTTGTATGCTGGTTGTCTCTTGAACTGCCTAATCAGAAAGGAATGAGGAACATGCAGATATGAGAAGGAGAAGTGCCACGGCAGAAATAATCCTGGTACATAGAAATTTATGTGCAAACTCTCTTCTGTTTTTCAGTCAGTCAGGGCTTATTTCCAAGGTGGAGTCCTGGAAGTGTAGGTAAATCAAAGTCAACTGCCAGAGCAGGAAGAAGGTACAAGATATGGTCCCAGCTGGAGAGAGTTACATTAAATCCCTATTTCAGAGCTCTGTTGGGCCTTAGTCTGAATGGCTTTTGCTAGGCAAGAGACTCCATGAGCTGGTGCTTCTTCAGATCCTGCAGCTATGAGTTGGTCCCTCTGCTTCCAGACCAGCAGTTGGCAAATTAGCTTTGAAACCACCAGAAGTATGTCAGGAATTACAAGCTAAGAGCAAGTACATCTCCAAGCTTCAGAGCTGAGCTCTATTTTGGGGGAAACATTCTGAAGTTCCATGTGGTAAGAGAGAGAGAGAGAGAGAGAGAAAAAAAGTGGGTGGAGGAGGGAGGAGTGCTGCTAAGCAGAGAGGCTCTGTAAAAAGTCCTCACCATGCCTCTGAGAGTGGTTGGTAGATTGTCAAGGGGTAAATGGGAATATCAGCCTTCTGTTTAAATGTCTTAAAGCATTTTCCATTAATAAATTGTCATTTCTTGGTGAAAAGAGCTGCTGCAGCAGTGATTTGGGGAGTGTAATTCTAACAGTGAAAAACACTGTTGGAATTATGAAAAATCAAATCCTGCTGTGCTACAGGGTCACAATGTCTGACAGCTGAGAGGAGAAGCTCCAGAAACTGGGCAAGAAACAGTTTCTGTCTGTCTGTGAGGCTGTCTGCTAGGAAGCAGCTCTCAGAGGAGGAGCAGTTGAGATCCAAAGTGAGGTGAGCAACATACACAAACTGGTTTCAATGAACTCAGGACAGTGGTCATCGCCGGCTGTCCAGCAGGACAAGTATGTCACCATATGTGCTGTGAGCAGGGCCTCTCCAGGGATCCGGACAGCATGTTGAAAAGCTCAACATGAGCCTGCAGTGTGCACATGGAGCCCAGACAACAATCGAGTCCTGGGCTGCATCAAGAGCAGTGTGGCCAGCAGGGCAAGGGAGGGGATTCTGCCACTTTACTCTGCTCTTGTCAGACCCCACCTGGAGTACTGTGTGCAGTTCTGGAACCCTCAGCACAGGAAGGACATGGAAGTGTTGGAGCAGGTCCAGAGGAGGCCACAAAGATGATCAGAGGGCTGCAGCAGCTCTGCTATGAGGATAGACTGAGAGAGTTGGGGCTCTGCAGCCTGGAGAAGAGAAGGCTTCCAGAAGACCTTCTAGTAGCCTTCCAATATCTGAAGGGGGCCTACAGGAAGGCTGGGGAGGGACTATTGACAAGGTCATGTAATGACAGGACAAGGGGCAATGGGTTTAAACTGGCAGAGAGGAGATTTATACTGAATGTTAGGAGGAAGTTCTTTCCAGTGAGGGTGGTGAGGCACTGGCACAGGTTGCCCAGGGAGGTTGTGGCTGCTCCCTCCCTGGAGGTGTTCAAGGCCAGGTTGGATGAGGCCTTGAGTGACCTGTACTAGTGGGAGGTGTCCCTGCCTCTGGCAGGGGATTGGAACTAGATGATCTTTGAGGTCCCTTCCAACCTTACCATTCTATGAAGCTAAACATGTATCTTTAATCTTTCCAAGTATAAGTGTTCGTATCCTAACTTGCAATTAAAGCTGACAAAGACACCACTGAAATCTGAGTTCATGGTTTCAATCTCCCACTACTCAGCCTTTACAGATCAGCAGCTGAAGGAGCTCAGCTTTTGCTCATAGTTATTTAAATGAGCATAGATGTGCACACACAACACCTGTCCGTCTGTGAAATCACATTGATGGGGAGGACAAATCAAGTCTAGGTTGCTTGCAGACTTCTGCAAGCCCATTTGGGTTTGATGAAAGTCAAGTGCATCAGGCTGAGGGATACCTGATGAATTTCCAACATTTGTTTGTAAAACAAGGAGTGTTTTCTCAGAATATGTTTCATTAAAGATGCATCAGTATGTCTTTTCCTGAGAAACTCTGCAAACTAATTCTGTGAGAATGAAGGCTTCAGCTTAGAAAATAGGGATGATGCAGTCCTGAAGTGTTCTTTCATTTGACAGGCTCAGGCTTTTGGAAAGAGTTCCCATATGCAATTAACTACATGCACTATCTGCAAATGCAGTCATGAATAAATTATCATGAGTAAAAACAAACACCCAAAGTCAACCACAGCAATAAAGTAATAACAATGATACTACCAAAGAAACCCTGAAGTTTCTTCAAGAGTTATTCCTAACACACTAGCTGGCAAGATGCATCTCAATGCATCAGAACAGAAAATGTTATACTTTTGTCAAAAATTCTCTCTTACAACTTGGCCTGATGGCAAGCAAGCTTCAAATCCTCCCTCACAAGTTGTTTACACAGATTCTGCATACGCCAGGTTTATAGACATCAGGACACTACAGGCAGGCAGTTAACTGTGGAGGCCCTCAAATGGATTCAGTGTCCTGAGAAAAATCTTCATAAGGCTCACAGATACCAATCAACAATACTGCAAACACAGCAGCCAAGCTGCTCATTTCTGAGTCATGTCGCTGTCATTTCTATCTCCTAGAGTTATCAAACTCAAGAAAACTTTAAAGGCCTAGAAACCCTCCTATACATGCTTCATCCAGTCACTATTTTTGGACAAGAATGAATGTATCAGAAAAGTGTCATCTCTGTATCTCAGTGATATGATCACATTCTTATGTAGAATTCAGTCTTAGCCATTGCCAAACAGAGATTGTTGTTCTGACTCAGGGTGCTCTGTCTCACCAGGACATCCCTCAAAGGATTTGAAGCTTGGTGATTCCAACAAAGGTGAAGCACAGCAAAAACGACTCAGCCAAAAAGAGATCTTCTTTTCGAATGCTTCACACCAAAGCACAGGAACTGATGAGAAACCGACATGCAAACACATAGATATTTAGAAAATGTAACCTCTATTTGTAAGCAGTGGAGTCACCTGAACTAGATTTAGATACTGACACGCTCTCACAGACCTGTGCCCTCTTCCCTCCTTCCAGCACACAGACTGCCTGACAGTGTGTTCTGATTCCACTACTGGCTGAGACACCGGCTGGCTTACAGTATGCCAAGTGGTGTGTTCATGTATCTGAAGACAGAATTGAGTCCTGAGAATCTCTCTGTTGCTTCCGATTAGTGTTTATACAATAAGACAAGAAAGAGAAAACACTGCAGAGCTCTCAACTCCGTTTTGTTATTGTCGTCTAGAGATGGGATGAGAAAAGGAGCTTCAGGCAGAACATCTGTAATGTGAACAGGCAGATGTTTGCAGTTGCACCTCTGTGCATTACCTTTTTCAGGAATCAACATTTATTCATGGAATTTCTTTCCCCCTCATGATAAAAAGGAGGTAATTCTTCCTTAAAGCAGTTCAGCTCTCTGCTTCACTGCAAATGGGGAGGTGGGTGAGATTTATTTGTTCAACATTGCCATAAATATTTAGCAGAGCAGGGCTCGGTTGAGAAGAGGACATCTAAACAGATTGCTGGTGAGCTAACCCTTGGAAATTTTCCAGATTTTTCTCTCTTCCTCACATTTTTTTTTTTACTTTACAGAGAAACTGAATACACATTTGAAAGGAAGTGCCTGATCGGAACAGCAGTCCCCCCACCCTAAATAATTCAAAGCGAAATTAACAGGCTTCAAGATACCACTTTCCGATGATCAGAATGGCTTTTCCTTTTTATCTTTTTGGTTTTTGTTTTGTTTTGTTTTGTTTTTACAGTAGCAGCCAGCTGGTACAGTGCACTATACTAATCAGTTAGTGTCTTTCACATTTTTGAAACTCCTTGGAAACACATCCCCATCAAACTGCTTTGAAGTTCAATTTTAATTTAGATGCAAACTATCCCAAAAGTACTGATAGTCTAAAAAGCGCCTCTGGCAGTCTGTAATTATAATGCAATAGAGCTGTCAGCTTTGATTAGGATGTCCTTTCAGTCACTCAGTCCATGCAGCATCATTTAGCCTCACAGGATCCTCTCACATTCCTCCCCACTGCTCCACACTTACCCAGTGCTTCGGTATGTAATAGATGGGCTTTATTTATGTGTTGGTTTTCAATCATCTGGATCCTCCAGACCATTGCAATGATAAAGCTGTGCAGAAAAGCATCCTCCAATCCCCCAATCTCCTTATCTTGCAGATATTCCTGTTGCAGCATTTCATCTGCAAGAGATTCACAGTGTAAGGCTTAAAACAATCTACGAGTATTATGGCTTAATAAAAGAGCAATATTGTATCACAGTGCCAGGGTTTGAAGAATATCACTACAGCTGCAAAGACCCATTCAGACCCAAGTAAATAACATTTGGAGGATAAGGATAATTCTTCTGAGAAGAATTTCTGCGCTGCCGAATCCGTCACATATCCTTTATGCAAGTGCAGCGCATTCGGCTGACTTTGGCGGGGTTACCCTGCACAGATACCTGCACCAGGCTATTTAATTAATCTTTGCAGTTCTTACTGCCTTCAATACATGAGCAGTGAAAGCAGAGAAAGAGAAAGAGAAAGGGGAAGACTTGTCTGTCAAGTGTGAAAACGCTATTAGGAATATCTGAAGAAAAAAAATATCTCCCCCAAGAAGAAAGGCAACAGCAGATACAAGGGGTACTAATTTCTGTTCATCTGTGGGGTTTATTCTGGCAGGCCCAGGGCCAGCACACTGCCTCCTCACTCACCCTGCCTGTTCAGTCTTTTCCCCTATTCTTGGAACTCGCTCTCTGAAAGGGACACTGCATGTAATGTCTGAAAAAAACCCGAGGCTTTGAACATCTTGGGACATGCATTTCCTTCAGCTCCATTGTCTCAGCTGTTTAAAGAGGCGAAGAGAATCTGGCAATGCTTGGTATTTGGCAATGCTGGCTAATATTACCCTTCATTCTATCTCTTCTAGATGTTTTTCAGAAGCAAGCACAGACAAAACGACAGTTCTGAGGCTTCATTCTTCAGACTTCCTCAAGTACTGTGAATCCCACAGACCACCTAAGATCTCCCTACTCATAAAATAAGATGTCTTTATAGTCTAAAGCTCTTATTCCTAGCCAGATCTGAAGGTCACAGCAGCAGCCCTGTTGATTCTAGTACCCAGAAAAAGGTTAACTTTTCATCCCTTTTGCTGTGTGCCTCAAACATCCCGACGGTCTTTTGGGTCTGTTCGGGGTCATGTTGAAAAATAAGCCTATTAATACAGGAGGGTTTAAAAATATTTAAAGAGCTAATTCAGCAGAGTTTATAACTCTTGTGTAGACTTCACTGGAGCCAGCATTCTTCCCTCCGTATTCAGCCACTCTGAATATCAGTCAGGGCACTTTACTCAGCCATAAAAGAACTGCAAGCAGAGATGAATCTCATTCTTTCTTCTTTCAGACAGCCAGGAAACCACCAGCCTCCCATTTTAAACCTAACTACTGAAGACAGCTTAATGAGGCTCAGGGAAGATCACCTTGAATGTTAGCCAACAGCCCATTGTCACAAGAAAAGTTTCTTGCAGTCAAAAACTGTATAACCCTTGAATAAATCTTTTTGATTCTGCTTACACTGAGGCTGTGCTCATTCTTGGTCCTTCAGCTCTCACAGTGGGAGGTGTGACTGTGTGTGGGATGCTTACGGTGAGAAAGACAAGGGCATCATATTAAAATCTTGGTTATAATCATTAATTTAGGAAGAGCTCTAGTGAGTAGTGAAGAAGGAAGGTTTTAGAGCCAGACTCTTCCATTCATTTATAAGTCTGTAACGGAGACAGACAAGACCAGATAAAAAAACCCTCACATGTGCCCAGACACCCAGCTCTCCACTTGCTGAGAGCTTGTGAAACTTTCCCATGTTTGCTTGTGGGCATCCTGTGCATGCACAAGTATGCTTCTTTTCATGGCATCTCCAGCCTGAGAAAGAGCCAATTACAAGCAGAAATTGAAAGCAAATCAAAATCTCACAAATGCAAGAAAGTGTATTTCCACACAAGCAGGGAACAGATTAACAGTCCTCTTTCCACACTATCAGAGGAATACAGAAAAATCTGAATTCTTGAACATCTATTGCTAATGCTGACCTTAAAATGGCAAATGGCCCAGAAATAATTTCAAACGTTTTAGTATGGTTGCTTAAATATGCCTTCAGCATTTTCTGCCTGCCATTAATCAGCCATTTATTACTAATAACTTCTTATTTCTCAAACATTCACCTACAAACCAATCATTATAATTAGGCAATAGAGGTGCTTTGACCACTGCTTAATATGTGGGGCACAGAAGTCTCATCACCATCCTGAATCCTCACAGCTGTTTGTTACACTTGCCTGCTATCCTTTCAAGTGTAGAAGCTACACCAGGCAGAGTGAAATCTTTCTTGCTGCATGCTTGCACAGTGCCTACCACACTGGGATTCAAATGTAATCAGAATGAACTTTCTGGAGTTGTTATATTAACTGGTCTTGATATGAAAATCGTGGCATTAAAAGGAAGATGCAACTGAAAAGCAATCTGCATCAGAAAAAAACAAGGTTTTGCTTTTTTCTTAACAAATGATGCAAGTTTTCTTATTTCTCTGATGGATTAAGAATGCACTTAGTCAAGAGAAAACATCTGTCCAATTGGTGAAGAAGGAAAGAAAGCCATATGCCTGAATGAAATGCTGCTTAGAAATAACTACAGGAAAATCTAGAGGACTAGCTTGGGATTTACTTCTCTGGAGGGGAAAAGTGGGGGGGAAAAAAAATATCAGTGAGTGTAATCTGTTCACTTATGAGAGGGACAGAGGAACAGACAGGAGGGCATGGCAGTAGGAGCATCTGCAGAAGTAATCTTTCTGAATAACAAGCACTACGCACTGGTTTAGGACAAACATCTGTGCAACAGGCAATAGAAATGTCCACACTGGTGTAAGCAGCTCCCTCTCCACCTGGGACGAAGCAGGAAGGACAGATGACAGGCTGAAAACAGATGAAGGACAGACACTCCATTAAATGGCACAGTTTCCATTTCCTCCTATGTGCTCTGTCTAACGGTACTGTTAATAGAAGAAGCTGTAGGCAAGCAAATTACCTGTCAGATGCTAGAGGTTGCTAATGAAGAAAGATTCAAAAAACATGGGAAAATGCAGCCAGTAAGACATCTCCGAATGCAAAATGAATGAGAACACTTGGCAGAGGTGTGTTGCTCTTCTTTTAGTATAGGAGCAGTGGGCTTGGAAGAGCAGATGGAATATCTAGATCCCTGGTTTGGTAAATAACCCCACACCATTTATAGAATAAGAACGTTTTGGTCAGAAAAGATCTTATGTATCATTGAGTCCAATCAGTAACCCAGCACTGCAAGTCCACCACTGAAACATGTCCTCCAGCACCACAACTACAAGTCTTTAAAATTTCTTCAGAAATAGTGACTTGATCACTACCCTGGAAAGCTTGTTCCAGGGCTTGACAACCCTTTTGGTGGGGAATTTTCCCCTAAACACAGGTGCTACTTGAGGCCATTTCCTCTTGTCCTATCTGGTGAGGGAGCTGTAGCACAGCCCTACGAAGAGCGGTTGAGGGACCTGGAGTTTTTCGGCCTGCAGAAGAGGAGGCTCAGGGGAGACCTCATTGCTTTCTACAACCACCTGAAAGGAGGTTATAGCCAGGTGGGGTTGGTCTCTTCTGCCAGGCATCCAGTGACAGAACAAGAGGACACAGACTCAAGCTGCCCCAGGGCAGGTTTAGCCTGGGCGTTAGGAAGAAGTTCTTCATTGAAAGAATGATTGGCATTGGAATGAACGGCCTGGGAAAGTGGTCGAGGTGTTTAAAAGGAGACTGGATGAGGCACTTAGTGCCATGGCTTAGTTAATTAGAAGGTATTAGGCGATAGGTCTTTTCCAACCTGGTTGATTCTGTGCTCACTTGTTACTTGTGAGAAGAGACTGATCCCCACCTCACTGTAAGCTCCTTTCAGGATGTTGTAGAGAGTGAGGATGTCTCCCCTGAGCCTCCTCTTATTCATTTAGTTACTCTTCTCTTATGATTATAAAACACAATATTCTCAGGGAAGTGATAACTGATTACTTGCTGCAGGTGTTTAGTGGAATGTAGGAGGAGAATGCAGGAATTACAGTTTTCTCACTGAACACAGTTCTGGAGAGTTTTAGCTGTGAAGATCACTTGAGATCCCACAGCACCGAAAGCTGGATGTCTATGAGAGCTTTCCTAGGGTACCTCCAGAAGACAAATGATATCTCTTGAAATACACAGTATAAATCAGCTCCTAGAAGTCCCCTTCTCTCCACTGAATACAGAGGGTGTCTAGTTTATCAAGACCAGAAATCTATTTTTCATATGTCTATAGTTAGGTGAGCTAACAACATTTTTCTACCTTTTTTTTCCCCTCAATATCTGTCGTCAAACTGGGAATAACATTTTCAGCCACACTGTTGCGCTGTGAAGCCAATCATCCATTACCATTTCAGACACAGTCACATGCAATTGTGATAACAACAGATCTGTAAGAGTATAAACAGATGAAAAAAATAAATAAGAAGCTTCCCCCCTCCCCCCCCCCCCAGCCCCTCCCGCCCA
>VWZE01025771.1:0-44286 GCA_013396675.1 Eubucco bourcierii | reverse complement strand
TTCTTTTTTTCCTTCCTAAATTGCTTTTTTATTGATTTTCAACAAAACAGTATCACAGAAAGCAAACATGGACTATAAATGAGAGCTTAAACATGCAGTGCACATAGCTGCATAGGGAGAAAAAGATAGTATGTTAATAATCACAGCTAAAATAATACAAACCAGAAAGTAAATAAACCCGTGCAGGAATTACAGGAGTACAGAATTTGAGTTCAAGGAGAAGAAAATAGGGTTTGCATTAGAGAAAATTACAGTACAAAATAAAAAAAATATATTACAGGAAAAAATATTTGCAGCTGGTGTAAATCAATATTGACTCTGTTAATTTACTCCAGTTGAGAATCTGACCTGTGCATACTCATGTTAGTAATTAGAAAAACAAAGAATATGGAAAAAAATTCCATACGAAAAAAGCTTTTTTCCTGATCACTTCTCTAAGAGCTCATTTATAAACCATTCTACAGAGAGTAAATCACTTATCAATCTTTTCCATAAAACAAAGGCAGAGATAGAGCCTCAGGTTTAATCTACTGTGAGTGGCACTGTGTGGCCAAAAAAGCAATTTATAAATAAGAGCACAATTAAAATGACCTTCAAACTTTTGCACTATAGACTGAAGAAGCACAAACTTGAGAAACCTAAACAATGAACAGCATCTAAGTATATAAACTACCTGTCTCTTGCAGATACTTCTCTTCCAGAGTCTTTACAGGCTTCCAAGGACACAGCTGGGTAGAAGGCATTTGATATGTATGACAAGTAGTCACACTGTGTTTGTCCCAGTGGTTAAGTCTTCTCTGCCTGTATTTACCTGGGGGTATTGTGATGTGTTGGACATGGAACAAAAGTCTATAGGAAAGAGGGCTTGACCAGGCTGACTCCTCAGAGAACAATATGGTTAATGTCTTTGCTACCAAATGAGGGGACTTTATAAGATGCAGGCTACACAGATTGGGATAGGGCACACCGCTTTGTGCCAGAACATCAGAATTCAAAGTGATCTGGATAGCTAAGAAATGGCCCAAGATCAATAGGATGGAAGTCAATAAACAAGTGTGAAGTACTGCATTTAGTGAGGAGAAACCAAACGCAGAAGTACAAGATAAAGAATTACTGGCTTGGAAAAACTGCTGTGGAAGAGGAGTTGTTTTACCATAAACCGCATATGAATCAATGTGTCACCGCTGCCAAAAAAGGCAGAGCTCATTCTGGACTTCTATGCAAGAAGAAGTAGTTTTAAAACAAACAAAAAATGCCTCTTTTGGGAAAGCTAAGGATGCATTTGACCCTACCTCAACTCAGGCAGGCAAATGGTAGATATCCTTAGGTGTTTTACAGCCTTAATTACCACGCTCTTATGTTTTCAGATAGAACTTCAAAGCATGAAGCCACACAAAGCAAGCATACCAACAACATGTTGACTTCAATTCCTGTTTGCATAGATGGGTATCTGCTCTGCCGTCTAGCTAACAACATCACCCACCTGGTGAGTCAGGAGTCAAGAGAAAAATATTCTATTCTGTGCTAAGCTCCCCAAGTTCAACCTTTCAAGAGAATCCAGAGTCACTGCAAGTGCCACAAGCTATCTGTAATTTTCTTTCACTTTCAATCAGTAGTAGGTTCTTCTGAGTTGCGCTTTGAGTTTACCTGAAGTTAGATTTCAAAAGATAAAATTCTGCAGAAACTCAAAGTAATTTTGCAGCTCAAGCCACTGTGTGCTGTGCAGTTACAGAGTCACAAAATGGTAAGGTTGGAAGGGACCTCAAGGATCATCTAGTTCCAACCTCCTGCCATAGGCAGGGACACCTCTCACTAGTACAGTTTACTCAAGGCCTCATCCAAAATGGCCTTGAACACCTCCAGGGAGGGAGCAGCCACAACCTCCCTGGGCAACCTGTGTCAGTGCCTCACCACCCTCACTGCAAAGAACTTCCTCCTAACATCCAGTCTAAATCTTCCCTCTGCCAGTTTAAACCCATTGCCCCTTGTCCTGTCATTGCAAGACCTTGTAAATAGTCCCTCCCCAGCCTTCCTGTAGGCCCCTTTCAGATACTGGAAGGCTACTATCAGGTCCCCTCGAAGCCTTCTCTTCACCAGGCTGCAGAGCCCCAACTCAGCCTGTCCTCACAGGAGAGCTGCTCCAGCCCTCTGATCATCTTTGTGGCCCTCCTCTGGGCTTGCTTCAACAGTTCAATGTCCTTCCTGTGCTGGGGGCTCCAGAACTGCACACAGTACTCCAGGTGGGGTCTGACAAGAGAGTAAAGTGGTAGAATCCCCTCCCTTGCCCTGCTGGCCACACCGCTCTTGATGCAGCCTAGGACTCGGTTGCTGTCTGGGCTGCATGTGCACACTGCAGGCTCATGTTGAGCTTTTCATCAACCCATAATCCAAGGTCCTTTTCCTCAGGGCTGCTCTCCAGCCATTCACCACCCAGTCTGGATTTGTGCTTGGGATATTTTGAGAAGTAAAAATGATGAAGCCTCTCCTTTCTCCCTATCCATAAGAAACTTGGAAAACATTGGAAATTTTTCAACTGTCCAAGCAAAAGAGATGCTGTAACTACACAGGGGGATATTAATTGCAGCTCCTGCTTAGCTGGGTAGTTGCAATCAACCCAGTGCTCCATGGGAAGTCAAAAGTGAGAAGCTTTCCTTACCTCAGCAAGCAGGAGGTTACAAATATACAGTAATTGGAAGGAAAGGTTAATGGACTTACATCTCTCATTAAAAACTACATTCTTCTGTTTAATAATTGTGCTGTTTATTTTTCTGCTTCCAACATCTACACACTTGCCCAAATGAGAGGTAATTATTTTTTATAAAGACAAATTTTATATGTTATTTAGTATTTTCAACTGTAAAAAGGAAACAGTTTCCATGAGTTTCACTTTCAATTCTAACTCATCAGAAGTTATGCAATAGTCAGGTCAAAGGTGGTTATAAGAAAAAAAAAATTATGGAGTGCTCTACCAATAAACCAACATCTGAAAAGTGCTTATTAGTGAACTCAGAGTTCCTTTCTCTTCATCAGAAAGGTGGAGCAATAAGATCACATAGAGTGGACCTGGCTCAATTACAACCAAATTCCAGTGGAGATATTACCCTTTCTGTGATGCCTCTGTAAAAAGGCTGAAGTGGTATGAAGAGACTCCAACATCTCTGTTCAGGTGTAGGGAGCCTTTCCCCATCACCACAACTGAAACTGCCTGTGTGTTTTGAGGTATGTGTATGTGGCAGGACTGGTGTGACAGCATACAGCAATCCAAAACCCACAGGCAGCACTGTCACCATCTGGGGTGGCCAGCAGAGATGGTAAAGGCTCTCCTCTTCCTGGTCCCCTTTGTTTTGATAGTTCCTCACCAGCAGGCAATCCTACCCTGGCATAGCACTCTGCTGGACTAACACCAGGGCTTCTGCACAGTGAACTGGACTGGGAACAGTAGCAGCTCCCAAACAGTTTGCCAGGAGAAATGAAGATTTGCTGCAGGGTGTTTCGAAATGAGCCACAGGGATCAGCAATTAAAGAAATAGGTGATGCCACTGAAAACACACCTCCAATTATGATCTCTCCAAACTTCAGCGAGTTATGGAGCTCAGCACAAGCCCTGACCTCCATCTCTAAATCCATCTCCTTGGCATGTACATCCTCTCTTCTCTGTTCAACTCATCAAACAGGCTGCATACACATGACAATATGTGCTGGTGTGTTGCGGACAGGCAAGCAAGAAGAGAAAACGGGTTGTGGTAAAAATACTATATTGAAAAAATGAAAAAGTAAGCAGAGATGTTGTCGTGGTAGGCCTAAATAAGCCCAAGGTGGGTTTGTACATGTCCTGGCCTGCCCAGGTGTGCTCCCCTGCTCCCCTTCCCTCTGTGCTGGAGGTGGTGGCCATGGGAGAGGGGACAAAAGCCCTGGCTTCACCTGATATGATCAAACTGGGTAAACTGCCATCCTGAATGGTTAATCTATGTCCAAAGGCCCGTTAGGCCCATATTCACCTAATATGGTCAAACTGGGCAAAGTGCCATCCTGACTGGCTAATCTATGTCCAAAGGCCCATTAGTCTCAGGCTGAATGGATACAAAGGGATGAGCAAGTAGCACAAAGGTGCTCTCTGCTATTGTATCCGTGCCTGCTTACTACCTCACTGATCCTGAGCTGAGGCTCCAATGCCTCCACGCGTTCGGCCTGCACAGCCAGCGTGACACTGTGCTGAGACTGCACACCGCAAGACATCCTGCCTGCACCTGAAAGCCTTCTGCCAAGACAGCCAGGACCACGTCAGAGATTTCTGCCTCTTTTCTCCAGCACTCAGGAACCTGAGGAAACTCCAAAGCCTCTAACAGCTTTTGGTCTGGCAGTAACCCCACCATGTGCTTTGGGTATTGTCCCATGATATTTTTTATGAGCAAATACTTCAAGCCTCTTGTAATCATTAATTGCCTTCTGCCATAAGCAGAAAGGAGCTTCCTGTGCCCATCTAGTGGCTAAGCAGGATAACTAACTGCAAGCGGTGTGACTGCACAAACCTTCTCTGCCAGTAAAAATGTTTGCTTATGCTGGTTACCTTTAAAGTGTTCCAGTTTTGCCTGTTCCCTGTATGTATAAAGTTCCAAACCGTGCATTTTGAACCTTGTAAATAAGTTTTCTGGTGAGATTTAATGTCAATAAACAGTTTTCATAGTTATTAACAATCTCTGCCTGGATATCAACATTAATATTGATTATTAATTTTGCATCATTTCATAACAGATGTCATAACTGTTGATCACAGCTCCCTATTTATCAAAAGAATCCCATAACTCCTGTAGCTTGCTGAATCTTTGCAAAGAGCACTCTTGATGTAGAGTAGCTTGCTCACTCAGTGCCTAGATCCAGTCACAGTAATCAAGTTTTCCTTAACATACATTATGCTTTGCCATCTATGAACTATTTTTCCTATGCCTGACATGTTACCAGAAATGTTTGGTGTAGCAAAGGTGCTGAAAGCCTCTAAAACTAGGGAGCAGAGTTCCTGCTAGCAGCAAAATTAACTGAAATATTAATTCAGGAAATGTTGATGTCAGATGCCAAAGTGAGTTAAAACTCCAAACACCAGAGTGGAACTCAGCAATGTGATGGGGACCAGTTTAGTTTGAACCAGCAGTGGAAATCCTAAATGGAGTAGGTGATCCTCAAAGTTCCCTTCACACCCCTCCCATTCTACTATCATTCTGTGATCAGTCAGTTCCCAAACTGTCACTGCTGTGCCCTCTTTCTGATGTTTCCAGGAGACAGACATCCTCCTCCTCTACCAACCCTGCCTCTTCCTTTCTCTCAGTGCCAGGCTAAGAGCAGGGACTGCCTTGCTGAGGAACAATGCAGGCTTCCTGCTCCCTGCTGCCAGACAGGGCTGTGGCTGCTAGAGAAAGGAGCTGTGGCTTCTTCTCCAGACAGCGGCTCTCCACTCTTAAAAGGCCATTAGTCAGATGAGAAATGGATACAAGGCACAACAATGCAAAGAATGGATGTTTTGGTGTGACTGCTGTATGATGGACTCCACCTGCAGCTCTCTGCATTTGCAGGCTACAGAATATTCCCTCAAACCAATGCTTTAACTAGAACAAGTGAAGCAAATAATTTATGCATTATATCTATCCTGCTTCTGAATTGATAAGGATGATTACTAACTGTCATTTACTCAGAACATCTTCTACTTGCAGTCTTTCTTGATTTAATTTAATATCCCCTGGTTATGAGTTATCCAAGCTCTGCATGCTTTCAAACACACTTTTTGTATTTTAACAGTATATTTAACCTAAGCAATTGTCCATATTCAGACTATGTTGCTCACCCCAATCAATCGTTGAAGATGTGTGAGAGTTTAGAAGGGATGCTAAACACATAGGTATTATCCTGGAATGTATTGTCTGACTGTCTTGTTATTAGAAATAAGCAGCACACTGTGTTGATGATGACAGATTATTTTTAAAATTTAAACTAAAATTGGATTACAGTATCTACTTGTAGGGTTTGGGGTTGAGTTTGTGTGATGGTTAGGGAGTTCCCCACCCCCCACACTTTGTAAAATGACCCAGACTAGAACTCAGCCTGCTGGAAGTTAAGGACTGAAGCTCTATTTACAGTTCAGCACAATGTACAAGCAGAGATATACACTATAGACAGGAATAGTTACAGACAGATACAAGTTAAAGGGAATACAGAAACACAACTCCCCTCCCAGAAATCAGAGACCCCAGGAGGGGCTCCCAACCACCCTTCCACCTTCTCCCCACCCCTGTACCTTACCCCAAGGTTTGCCTTACACACAAGGTGAATCAGGAGGATCGGCCAGGGAGGTTAGAAGAAAAGTGGTTAGTGAGAATTAATTGGCAGAGGAGCCAGAGCCAGAAGCTGCTAGACCACCCGAGCTGCTCTCCCTCTCAGCAAGAGACAGACAGAGAGAGACCTTATCTATGTTTTGGTTATTATTCCCAAACAATTTCTTAGCAAGCATATGAGTGAAGTAGACATCATGATGTTTTCCCTTCACAGCCTATAGTGTAGTTTTCTCTATTAAAATATCCTAATTAGCCTCAAACCAGCACAGTTTGGTGTTTGGGTTTTTTTTTTTTTTCCTTTACCAGGGATAGCTTTTTTTTTTCTGTACTCTTAACAGAACTCTCTGTCAGCTTTATCTTAGGAAAAACAAGAGCAAATCTGTCCTCTGGAAATATACAGTTGTCAGTGGTTGAGAATACTTTTGATCAAATACCTGCTATCTAAACTGAAGAACACAACTTGCTCTGAAAGGTTTTCTCTAGGTTGGACATATCAATATTCCATTATATGACATGTCATGTGCTGGAACAACTAGAAAAAATACAGGACCCAACCATTAGCCATCTAAGCAACCATTTTGTTGGCTACAAATCCTCCTCTGCTACTCATTAGCACCCAGTCACAGCTGGGAATACAAGTTTTTCAAATCAGGTTTCGAACTTTTATTGATTGACATCATCTATGTCTGCAGCTGGAAATCAGTCAAAAATCTGGTTTTAGCATGTCTGAGAGCTGTCAGTACTACAGTGTGCTTCAAGCATGACTGGGGCTGGAGAACATTGGGAAAGGAGTGGCAAAGGAGATGTGTGAGGATGTTTTCAGCTGTAATGAATGTGTATCTCCCTTCTCTGCTCTGTCTGAAGCACACTGTGAGCTTCTGAGTGCTTGCAACTCTGCTGCCTTGAAGTTACTGAACTAATGGGAGTTATGTGACTATGCCCATTAGCTCTATAAGCTCAATGCTTATTAGTAAACATTTGTGTCATGCAACACAAATACATTCCTTGTTCTAAATAAAGAGCCTGCTATTAAAAAGAGCTTCTATTAACAAAGGCTTTCTGTGACAAAGGGACTAATTTATCATTTAACAATTGCAGCAGCAGGGAGAAATTTTAGTGCTAATGAAATACATCATTTTCTTCTGTCATCTCCCACTCCGGGAGCTCAGTGCAGCTTAAGGATATAAATGAATCTCCCTTTTGATACTGTTCTAGCATAGCCATTTTGCTTGCAAGGAAACTCACTCATAGAACCATGGAAATCTTGCCTAAGTCAACATGGAGAATGTAATACTGGGGCACCTCATCATCATTCATCAACTCGTCTTTGATAGAGCCCTGCGCAGTAACGATCTTACAGTCTCATTTCACAGATGCAGAACTGATGTGCAACCAAAAGGACAGAGGTGTACTTAACTGCAGCTCAAAGCTGTGCATCAGGTTGAAAGCCTAAACACTCCTTACATCAGCAGAGCATGACAGGCTCTTCCTTGGGACAACTGCATGTCTTTTTCTTTTCACTATTTAGCAAGGCACTTGCAGTTCAGGCACCTCAGCTACATGAGATCAATCTAGGAATAAGCAACATACCCAGGGCCGTTCAGTAAAGCTGTAGAGCAAACCTGAATACAAGCTGCTGAAATGGAAGACTGCTGGAGATCAACTGTCCTCCAGTTGTCCTATGGAATCTGTGGTAAGAGGGAAATAAAGGAAGCCATTTGCAGCGCACAGCCCTGCCCTGGTTTACAAATTCCACGTGTAATGCTGCTTACTTTTGAGCACCATCTGCTGGTATGTTAACTACCGACCCACAGCCTTTTCAGAGCATCTCATGATGTATGTCAGGGCTAGAAAAGGAAACGAGAGCTCCCTACATCCAGCCTCGACCTTAATAAAACCACCCATCCTCTTTGTCAGGCAGCAGTTACTGTTACATTTTGTCATGTCTTGCAATCACATTGTTTTAACATACTCAGCTGAGTGACTGCAGCACAGCAACCGTTTTGCACTGACTGTCAAGCTCTTAAGTTACTGCCTATCTGTGATTCGCACATAGAGTTATTGTGCATCATCCCTTCAAATCATAAACACAGGTAACTCAGACTCGTCAAGAGACATGCATCAAATTCATCCTCAGTGTAACTCAGTGGGAATCCAAGGAATTTTATACTAGAGATGGACTTGGTCCACCATCTCTTGATTCTTGATATATTGGGATCAAAGCCTTGCCAGGGATCCCACTGTGTATGAAATGGTTGCATTTGTCAGTGTTCAGACATCCAACCAAATACTTCACAGTGTTTTGTCCGCTCCACAAAGAAACAAAACCTATTCAATAATAAAAGTTTAAACCAAAATGCAAGCAACTGCAAACGCAGAAAATGTGACTTGATCATCACTCATCAAAACCTAACAGACAACTTGTGAATGGATTACTTTGCTGAGAACAGTTTTCTATTATGTTTTCTTTCTTGTGTGTAGCTAGACAGGGACGCTCTAAAACTGTCAGGATATTGTTTAGCTTTCTAAGAGAGATATAAAAATAATTAATATTATTTCCAAGGGGTCCTGATCATGCAGGAAATAGAGTGTAATGTTAGGTTGACAGCAATTAATTTTCCAAGATCAAGGTACACCTCCTGTGAATAACACTGCAGCCATCAGTATCATTGTTTAGAACTGCACAATATTTGTGGATTGCTTTTCTGAATAGCTGTCACCTCCCTGAGACTTTCGTGGTCAAAAGTAAACTGCAACACTCTCCCTCATTTTTAGTTACATTAAGGCTTCTTGCTTTGTTTAATGCTGGCAAAGGTTACACAGTTCTCCTCCTGCAACAGTCTTCTGAAAGCTAGCAAACAAAAAACCCACACAGAAGGTCAACAGAACATGCTTCTGTTTCCTCGCCTCCATCAACAAAACCCTATAATGAACCTGTACCACCATTTATCCTTCTCCTGCAGTGTGCTGTTAGCATACAAAGCTTCATAAACTATCATAATAACAACAGTGGCACACACATATCCAGAAGATCATAGAATCACAGAATGGTTTAGGTTGGAAGGGACCTCAAAGATCATCCAGTTTCAACCGCCCCAGCATAGGCAGGGATACCTCCTACTAGAGCAGGTCGCTCAAGGCCTTGAACACCTCCAGGGAGGGAGCAGCCACAACCTCCTTGAGCAACCTGTGCCAGTGTCTCACCACCCTTACTGTAAGGAACTTCCTAACATCACATATGCAGGTTAAAATTACACCTAAAAGCGTGCTTTGAGTTTGGGTGGTTTTTTAGGTTGGTTGGTTGGAGGTTTTTTTAAGAGAGTTCAAGGGTCAGAAGAGGAGGTTCAGGGGAGACCTTATTGCTGTTTACAACTACCTGAAGGGTGGATGTAGCCAGGAGGAGGTTACTTTCTTCTCTCAGGAAACCAGCACCAGAGCAAGGGGACACAGTCTCAAGCTACGCCAGAGGAAGTTTAGGCTGGAGGTGAGGAGAAAGTTCTTCACTGAGAGAGTCGTTGGCTACTGGAATGGGCTGCCCAGGGAGGTGGTGGAGTCACTGTTCCTGGAGGTGTTCAAGATGTGTTTGGACGTGGCACTTGGTGCCATGGTCTAGTCTTGAGATCTGTGGTAATGGGTTGGACTTGATGATCTTTGAGGTCTCTTACAACCTTGGTGATACTGTGATACTATAATATATCTGGTATGAGGTTACTTACTGTCAAGGTATAATGTGTCTTAGTCTCAACATACATACAAAACATATAGTAAAAGAATGTATTTTATTTTTTTTAAAGAAGTTTTCTTTTTTGATTTCTTAGAAAAAAACAAAACCTTTTTTATTTTTTTCTTTTCTTTTTCTTTTTTTTTTTTTTTTAACCATATGTCTCCTTTGTGTATATATTGGAGTTGGAACTGTGTGATAGCTCAGACAAGAAAGAGACATATGTTAAAAGCTGTTCTCTTTTCCCTCTTCAAGAAAATAAAAAGAAATAAATAGCAGTAGCTCCAACAGACACTGGAGTCAAAGTAATATGTCACATTGATTACAGTACTAATCAAGTCAGAGCCATGCTATTCATCAGTGTGATTATTTGCTTTCCTCTCTAAAATTAAGCAGGGTGGTTGACAGTGTGCTGTGTTCTGGCTTTGCACAGGCTGTAATATAAAGAGAGCATCAGTTAGACAAGTTAAAGGGATTCAGCAGAAGCGAAGCATGACGAATTAGGAGAAACAATCAATGTAGACATTATAAAAGTCATATCAATGATTTAAGCAATTTGAAAACATCCATAAAAATCTGCAGTGCTGTGAGTTAAACAAAAAAAAATAATAAATTACAGATTTAGAAAAAAATTAATTAAATGTTGTTTTGAGTGAACCTGCCATTCTTGGTGACATGACTATAATTTCCCAGGCACTAACATTTGCTCTTTTCTTCTACTCCTGTAGAATCTAGCATAGCACTATACTAAGGATAGTAGCAATAACTGCTATTTGCCTGAATTATTACTTGAATGATTATTTAAAGAGCCACACCTATCTGAACACAGGGTATAGACCACAATAATTAAATAACCATTGAAGGGATTAGCAATTCTTCATTGCCTATACTTTCCTTTCAGAACATTTGTACTCAATAAAGAATAGACCTGTGCCATTCCAGCCCTTATGGATTTGACCATCCTAATAACTACAGTGGACACAATCTCTCTGTTAAAACAGTTTTCTGGTTTTCCCCCTTTTGGAAAATGGTGATGTTTCACAGGGAATTACTTTTCAGAGGAGAGAAGTTATGGCCACTGAAAACCAGCATTTTCAAGAAATTAGAAGTTTGCTTTCAGACACAGCTTTATCACTGCTGTACCTCAATCTTCTTGTAAAACATTCATGATTTTCCAGAAACCAGACACTTTCCCACCAAAAGAAAATCATTTGTGAAACGACCATCTGTAAAAATCAGAACTGGAAGAATTTGTCACACAGCAATGAAAGTTAAACTCTGTCCTATAATGTTGGTTTTGGTTGTGTTTGGTTCGTGTTTTTTTCTTAAATAGCGGACATGAAGAAAAACAGAAGAAACATGAAGAAACGTGAGGAAACCCAAAAGACAGGCAGATGCTTTGTAAGTTTCTGCTAAAAACCTGTCAGGTTGTTTTGTTTGATTCTGAAGTCAACCAACACTGAACACTCATCTTTCTTTTACTTGGAACTGTAAATTTGCCCAAGATCAAGGGAAGTTTTGATGTATGGAATAGTCCCCATCATTCCTGCTTGGCAATGTTCAACTGCCAAGTCCTGCAGGTCATTTTTCTTACACTCAGGTTGCTGAAATATTCAATTCAAGGTATAGCTTTTCCATTAATGAAATCAAAGAGGTTTGGTAGAAATATTCTGCAGGCCATCTATAGGAGGTGGCAAGAGGAAAAGCAAACCTCTGTAATGTCTTGAGGGAAAAAACAAGTGAGGAATAATTCAGAGAGAAGATGAGGAAAAAAAAAAGGGAAAAGAAAATAAAAAAGCTAATGTAGATGTTATTCTGGTTTGTTTTCACAGCTCCTAAGTAATTTCTGCCACTTGTGATCCAAATTACCTTGCCTGTGCCCTTAAAAAGCAAATTACCATTTAAAGAATTATTTTCTCTGTCTGTAATAATTTATACCTTTTTCATAACTAGCTCTGTCAGTTAAACAACAAAAAACCATAACAAACTCTCATCTGTTTCTTCCTCTGTTATTTGCCACTACCCTTTCTCAATGTCCATCACCCATGTTGAAAAGAAGTTTCTGACACTTGGATATATCAAAGCAACTCCAAATGGCTGTGAAACATGAAGTCAAAAGAATGTAGGTTTTTTTTCCCTAGCATTTTGTTATTAAAAATACTTAACATGAAACTCCTCCAAAGCTCTTCTGGCAGCTACTGATGGCTTTGCACACCTGTTGCCTGAGGATGGAAAGGAAAGGACCTAGAGAATAAATCTTATGAGGAGCAACTGAGGGAGCTGGGGATGGTTTGAAAAAGAGGATGCTGAGGGGAGGCTTCATTGCTGTCTACAACTACTTGAAGGGACACTGTGGAGAGGCTGCTGCTGGGCTCTTCTCACAGGTAACTGGAGACAGAACAAGGAGAAATGGCCTTAAGTTGAGACTGGGTAACTTTAGATTGGACATTAGGAAAAAAATTGTCATCGAGAAGTGGTCAGGGACTGGAATGAGTTGCGCAGGGAGGTGGTTGAGTTACCCACCCTGGATGTATTTAAGAGTTGTTTGGATGTGGTGCTTAGGGATATGGTTTAAGGTGAATCTTTTAGAGCAGGGATATAGGTTGGACTTCATGATCCTGAGGGGCTTTTCCAGCCAGGATTTTTCTGTAACTCTGTGATTCTGATTCTGAAATTGAGTATTACACAGTGACAAGAAGCAAGGGACATAGAAGTCTCCAAGCACCCGGACAGCCCTGATTGAAGTCTTTCCTTACTGCAGAATGAATGCAAGATGGTAAGAGTCTAATGCCTTGCAAATAATAATGAAAGACAGCCTGGTAGTTGACTTAATTTTTCATGGGTTTCAGCATTGCTCTTGCTGTTGTTGTTTTGCAGAATCATGATAAACAGCTACAATTAGAAAAGTATTCCCAGCCTGTACTGCTCAGAAATGTCTCACAAAATCTGCAAGTCCTGTCTAGGCTGGAGGAAACTATTTGCCAGACAAAGAACTGCAGTAGTGAGAAATGAGAGGACCTAGAGGCTGTAATGGCAGGAGGTGTGAGATTTATTTCTAAAATTAACATTTTTTTTAATATTAATATATTCAATCTCACTGCATTACCTATTTTTAATCAGGTTCTTTGCACAGTCCAGAAAAGAATTACACAGAGGAAATCATGGAATCTAGAACACTTAAGAAATAACTAGCAATAATATAACATTAAACTATTAGAACTGGAAGAGGTTCTTGCAGTCAACTATACTGCTCATCCACTGGAGGGACTTGAGGGACTCCTTTCTGCCTAAGGCAGAAGGTATTTGGATTCAGAGAGTTTCTTACAAAGTTTTACAGAGTTTTGCAAAGAGACTTTTGAGTACTTACTCACAAAATATTATCCCTGGATTCCCGGGGTTCATTACAGTTTCCAGGCATTACCCAAACATTTGTAGGGAATTCTATCTGTGTCTTAATAGTCACTAAGACTTCTGAATACTCCTAGGCTCTAACAGAGTGGTGGGAGAGAGGCAGACAATCCCCGATCTGATCCTGGTTCCTCTTTGACTCCAGACTTGGCACAGAGGTTTGCAGAGGTGCAGGTAGAATGTTTTGTGGATGTGCAGATGGGCACGATGTTGGTGGTACTTCTCGCCACATTGTGAGGCACTTAATGCCGCCTTCTCTAGTAAACTGAGGCAAGGCAGTTTCCAGGCGTACAAACCCAAAGCATTAGGGCTTGTTATTATGTAGCAAGCAGAGGATGGCAGAGTGCAAGGGTAGAGGCCAATAAGGCAGAAGCATGATAAGGCAGAAGCCATGGTAGAATCACAGAGAGTGTACGATAAGGCAGAAGCACCTTGTCTTTACCTGCTCATCTCATAATTTTATCAGCACAGCCTGAGACTAACGGCTCCTTCAACACAGGTTAGCCAATCAGAACGGCAGTTAGCCAAACGAACGCATTAGGTAAAGTCAGGGTTTGCTTTTACCTTTTTAGGGCAGAACATAAACACGTGTAGAAACACATGAGGGTACCCTGTTTACAAGGTTGGAAGGAGAGGAGACTTGATAGCACCAAGCCTTTGTCTTCCTTTCCCGCACTTGCTTCCCCCAACAACAGGAGAGAGGGGGAACAGGGAAACATACCTGGACAAGCCAGGACATAGAATCATAGAATGGTAAGGTTGGAAGGGACCTCAAGGATCACCAAGTTCCAACCCCTGCCATAGGCAGGGACACCTCCCACTAGTACAGGTTACTCAAGGCCTCATCCAATCTGGCCTTGAACACCTCCAGGGAGGGAGCAGACACAACCTCCATAGGCAACCTGTGCCAGTGCCTCACCACTCTCACTGGATAGAACTTCCTCCTAAGACATAGTTCTAAATCTCCCCTCTGCCAGTTTAAACCCATTACCCCTTGTCCTGTCATTGCAAGACCTTGTAAATAATCCCTCCCCAGCCTTCCTGTAGACCCCCTTCAGATACTGGAAGGCTACTCTAAGGTCTCCTCGAAGCCTTCTCTTATCCAGGCTGCAGAGCCCCAATACTTGTAGCCTGCCCTCATAGGAGAGCTGCTGCAGTCCTCTGATCATCTTTGTGGTCCTCCTTTGGGCTTACTTCAACAGTTCAATGTCCTTCCTGTGCTGAGGGCTCCAGAACTGTACACAGTACTTCAGGTGTGGTCTGATGCTTTAGGCCTATTGCCTATGGCTTTCCATGACAGAGGCATGATGCAGCTGACAATTTAAAGATTTTATTAATTAATAAGTTGGTTGTTACCTTCCTACGAGATTACTTCTTTTCATTTACTTCAACTTGTCAGAAGTCTCTTATTGTATTGGTCAGAGTTCTAATGCTGTTCTGATTCACTGTGTGTATTAAAGCCAGCACAAACAGTTCTGCACATCCTAATATCAGTTTAATAATCCTTATTCACACCTAATGGGCACTGAAAGACTCAAATCATTCATGTTTGTACAGGGTTTCAATACCATCAAGCAAAGCACAGTAGAGAATATGATAATCAAAGAAAATATTCTATGCTACCATTCCACTGTAGGTTGCAATAAGAAATCCACAGAAGGGTCTCCACAAAGGCTAATTTTAGGCACAGCAGACTGGTCTCTGTAAGCACTTTCTGTAATCAATAGAAAGAGACAGGCACCTTCAGACGGCAATTCAGAGCAGGAGCTAATTTAAGGGCTCTGAATTGTGCTCTTGAAATCCCATCTCTCAATGTTTTATATATTGGAGCCCAGGGAGATACACCTCGAATACTGACACAGAAAGAGCAGAAAAGAAGTAAATCTTCTGTGTTTTGTAAAAGAGTCATGACACTTGTACTCCGAGGCCATGTCAACGTGGCAAAATAAGACAAAGTGTAGGGAGGCCAGATTTAGCCCTGGCTTGGGCTGGTGAGTCCACAAAGCTCAGTAACAAGCAGATGTACAGGCAACAGCCTTTCTGGAGTGGTTTCTCTATCCCACAGCACAGGACAGAGCAGCTCTGCAGTTCCAGGATGCAGACTTAAGCAGGCAGGCCCACCTGAGCTACCCGGACATGCAGTTCCTATCTTGCCCAGGGAGCTCACCGCCATCCACACATCCAGCCATTCCTCCCTCCATTTCCCAAGAGACCTTGTCCTTTCTGACTTTTTCCTTCTTGTTGGAGGGTAGTGTCCCCTTGGTTTCACCAGAAACAGAACGAAGCATGAGAGAAACAGAAGTGCTGGGGACCTTCCCAGCAGAAACAAAGTCGATTTGGGAACAGCCGAACAAAGAGAGAAAGTAGGGCACTTCAGAAGCATGTGCTATGTGGGATGATACCTATTCATGTTTAAACAAAAGACTTACTGACAATTTTGAGCAAAGGTTTGTTTTGGTTTGTTTTTTCTATTGTTGATATAAAAACAGAATAAATACATATTCAAAACCAGTTACAAAGTTATGTGCAAACTTTCTTCTTTAAGAAGCAACCATTCTTGTGGAGTTGTGACAGTAATGGGGCTACTGCCTCATCTGCAAGGGTTGCATTCTCTGAAAAACGTTTTTGCAGAAACATCAGAGAGAATGAGCCAGCAGGTCAAATTCATCCAATGTGTAAGTCAGTTGGAATAACAGAATTTGCAATGTTGAACCCAGAGACAGCCATCTTACAGCCTGTCCTGAGCCAGTATCTTTCATTTAGACACCTCCGTTATTTGACAGTGAAGGACAGCAACTATCAACACTGTCTCTAAGGCTCCCCAGGGAAGGGGATGGGACACAGAAAGTTGCCCTTCTCCTGGACATGCTTCCCTGCTGTGGGAGCAAGTTATTTCATAGCCATGTTAGTACTCATAGGAGAACTGAGGGGAAAAGAAAGGAGCAAAGGTTTTCCCCTGTCTTTGGCCATTGCCAGTCTCTGGCTTGCAAAAATGGAAGCATATGAGCAGCTGTTAGCACCTAGCACACAATGGCTACTTGGGCCATCTGCTTCCTGCAAACTCTCCTGAAGATATTTTTTATTTACCTGATGCTAGAACTAGCGGTAGGAAAGATAAACAGAAGCTGAGTTACTTATAGTACTCTCAGAAAAAAAGCATGAAGAGAGAGGAAGGAAAGGAAATCAATACTTGTGATTGCTCTTCTCCATCCACTGTAAACGTGTTGGTGAGGGACATGATTCATCTCTGCTGGTGAAAATTGGATTATAAGTGTTGTTGAAGCAGAAAGGGAATTTTGAAAGGAAAATATGTTCCTGCATTCACGGCTGTGCACACTGCAGAGAGACTTTTAATTGAATATGTGACAAATCCTGTAACAGAAGAGTAGTCCTGGCTAGAATCCTGAGGAGCAGAAGTCAGCAGTTGTCCTACTTCCCTGGTGTTTTACCCTGGACCTCCTTTATGGACGACTTTACAGTCCTTGTGCTTTCTGCAACTTCCTCCAGTGAATCCACCAGTGGAAAGGGCACACAGCAGAGTACAGGTAAAGCTTTGACATGCCAGTGCTCCTCACATGGCTCCCTTTGGAAAGACAGGAGGAAGGTATTGATAAAAATGTTTTCCATTTATCTAACTTGTTCTACTCAACAATGTTAAACAGCTTTGGAAACACTCTGAAACAAAGAGAGCATGCCTGAGAAGTTAAAGTAGCAAGGACATGTTAAATGAAGAGAGCTCCTTAACTGACCATAATAATTTAAGCTTTCAATGATTTTAGATTTTTTCTTAGGGACACTTAAATGTAAATGAAGCCACACTCTGCAGAAGGGTGGAATTGGCAGATTTAGTTACACTGCTTGACCCATATTCTTTGTTAATGGTGAGAACAGACAAGTCAGGTTTTAGCTAGATAATTAAGCCCAAGTATAGGAAAGAAATATCAGAAAATCTATTTCTTGTCACATTCAGAGAAGACAATGACTGGTAACACAATTAAGCAACCTCACCACATGCAACATGAGCATTTCACTGTTTGGCTTGTGATCTCTGCTAGTGACTTACTGTATGACCTTGAGCAAGTAACTATGCATGCAGTTTGCCTTTCTCCACTACCAAGATATCACTCACCTACAGCACTGAAAAGAAATTGCACTGATGGCAGTTAAACTTCCAGCTGCCATGAAGGAGCCCTTAAAACTCTCCCCAAATGAATCTTTCTCAAAATTGACGAAAAATTGACATTTTTTTTCAGTCTAATGCAAGCCATGAAAACTCAAAACCATGAAAAAAAATGCAGAGTTTCAGCTTGCTCATTTCACAGTTAGCAACTAGCAGAGTTTTACTTTGCATAAGCTCCAGTGGGCAGGTAGGATCCCTGGGACACCAGGGCTTGCAAGAGCAAGAAGTCAGGCTGTTCCTTCCAAGGAGAAAGCAGCAGCTGCATTGTCACTGTTGTCATGGAAGTTTTTTCCCATTTTGAACTAGTCTAGACAAAAATAAATTTTCAGTAGCTCTATATAGTCATAATAATCAATATTTAAAGGGTTGTGCAACATTATAACAAAAAGGTTTGATTTTAGTCCCTGACACAATTAGAGAGGTAACCTGATTTAATAAGGGAATGCAGCATCAGCCATGCTTCTGAGACACTGTGGCTAATTCTAAAGACCCCATAGTGATAAAAGAACAATAATGACTGAAGACTAATAAAAACAAAATCAGCGAGGGTTTAATCATCAGCAGAAGGACGTGAATTGAGTGTTAGAAAACATCTTCTGTTCAGAGAGTTAAGCTGTTATGCACACTGAAGCACAATTTGCTGCCACTGTTTTATTGTCATGCAATATATATTGTAGAGTAATCATTTTAATCTGCATGCAGATTATTAATTAGTGAAATAATAATTTAGCCCAGAGTGAAAGCACAGGCAGGATGAGGAAGCAGCTGGCTATTTCTTCGACCTTTTCCATTTCAAAAGCTATTCCATAGCAACCCAGCTGCTGTTCAGGGATAAATGATAGAAATTTATGTTAACTGTTTTTAAAAAAATCTGTATTATGTGTAAGGCTGCATCATGAGTGAGGACTTACAGTGATTTAGATGCATAGATATTATTTATGCCAGGCTATTAAACTATACTTCAGCATTAATTTTAATGGGTGTCTACTGCTGAAAAGTGTCTTTCGCTCACCAGATGAACTTTCTGCAGGCTAGTCTGCAGAGCAAGTGGGCATGCCAGAGCCTGCCAAATCAGTAACTGCAAGAAAGCCAGGACAGAGGGAACAGCAGAAGCTTCTGTCTGGTCTTTCACTCAGTAATGGCAAGAAAGCCAGGACAGAGGGAACAGCAGAAGCTTCTGTCTGGTCTTTCACTCAGTAATGGCAAGAAAGCCAAGACAAAGGGAACAGCAGAACCTTCTGTCTGGTGTTTTACTGATAGAGATACCTGCTGGCTGGTCTTTGCCTTTCCTTGGACCAAACACCAAAATGCTCCATAGCAGTGTCCTACTCCTACCCCTACCCCTCCCCCCACACAAGGTAACCAACAGCAGAGATGCTTAGATTATCTCACTTGTGTCCTTAGGAATCTAAATAACTCTGCAGTTTTGGCTCCATGGTGATTGCTTGCATTCCTATAGATATCTCTGGCATTCCTGAAGGCAAAATTCAGGACTTGAAATACTCAAAGCATAGCAGTGGTGATAATGGTGTGAGTGCCTCAGCCAACAGCAGAGCTGACCATCAGAACTTCTGTATTTAGAATTCTCACCACTAACACCTAATTACCCTAGTGTCCAAGGGCTGAAAACTGCAAAGTTAAATTGTTTATAGAAGCTTACTGTTTAGAAACTTAATGAAATCTCTGTCTTTAAATACATTGCACCAAAAGAGAAAACTTCTGCTCTCTTAAATGAGAGAAGATATTTAAGGGAACTTTTGCCTGTGGCCTCTGGGAAACTCTCGTTTGAGGCTCCTTGCTCTGTGCATTAGCAAAGTTGATTCTTCCCCTTTCCTTTTCCACTCAGTATGAAGAAGGCATTTTAGAATTACCCTCCCCAAAGTGATGTGCTGGTTCAAAAAAAATGACAATAAGAATGAAATATAGTATCACAGAATCATAGAATCATTAAGGTTAGAAAAGACCTCCAAGCTCATCAAGTCCAACCATCAATCCAACACTATCATGCTTACTAAACCATGTCCCAGAGTACCATATCCACACATTTTATTTTTAATGCTTCCAGGAATGGTGACTCCACCACATCCCTAGGCAGCCTGTTCCAATGCCTGGACCACTCTTTCAGTAGAGGTATTTTTCCTAATATCCAACCTAAACCTCCCCTGGCTCAGCTTGAGGCTATTTACTCTCATGCTGTCACTAGTTGTGAGAAAAGACCAACACTCACCTCACTCCAACCTCCCTTCAGGCAGTTTTAGGGAGCAAAAAGGTCTCCCCTCAGCCTCCTGTTCTCCAAACTAAACAATCCAAATTCCCTCAGCCGCTCCTCATGAAACCTGTTCTCTAAACTCTTCCCCAGTTTCACTGCCTTTCTGTGGACATGCTGCAGCAACATATCTCCTTCTACTTCAGTTCAAACCTAAACTATACTGTCCTAGATCCAAAACTATGACTAGTGGCTCCTTTGCCTCTGATTTTCATTAGGGGAGGTGTGCTTCTAGGTGTCATTCAGCAGACTGCACCAAAAAGCCCATTTAATGCAGTAGACTAAGAAGAGGTGACAAGAATGACGTATCTTCCCTGACAATTCTTTTCACAGTATCACAGTATCACCAGGGTTGGAAGAGACCTCAAAGATCATCAAGTCCAACCCATTACCACAGACCTCAAGACTAGACCATGGCACCAAGTGTCACGTTCAAACCCACCTTGAACACCTCCAGGGATGCTGACTCCACCCCCTCCCTGGGCAGCCCATTCCAGTAGCCAATGACTCTCTCAGTCAAGAACTTTCTCCTCACCTCCAGCCTAAACTTCCCCTGGCACAGCTTGAGACTGTGTCCTCTTGTTCTGGTGCTGCTTGCCTGAGAGAAGAAGGTAACCTCCCCCTGGTTACGACCACCCTTCAGGTAGTTGTAGACAGCAAGAAGGTCTCCCCTGAGCCTGCTCTTCTCCAGGCTAAACAATCCCAGCTCCCTCAGCCTCACTTCATAGGGCTTGTGCTCGAGGCCTCTCACCAGCCTTGTTGCCCTTCTCTGGACATACTCAAGCACCTCAATGTCCTTCTTAAATTGAGGGGCCCAGAACTGGACACAGGACTCAAGGTGTGGCCTAAGCAGTGCAGAGTACAGGGGGAGAAAGAGTTCCCTGCTCCTGCTGGCCACACTGTTGCTGATGCAGGCCAGGATGCCATTGGCCTTCTTGGCCACCTGGGCACACTGCTGGCTCATGTTTAGGCGGGTGTCAATCAGTACCCCCAGATCCCTTTCTGTTTGGCTTCTTTTCACAGAAGAAATTTCCAAGAGAGCATTTATAGCCAAATTTGCAACATTAGCTGCTGTTAAATGTTTCCTATCAACCATACCTGAGTGACTTTATATGTTCAACTTCAAAAGTGACACTGAACAGCCAAACCTGCCCCTTAGTACTCGATTTGGTCTTAGATTTCTGCCCTTGCAGTAAACCTGCAACCTCATTCAAACCAAGACAGACAATGGTGGATAGTTATAAGCAGCAAGGTAATTAAGGGATTAGCTGACTTTAGTGAAAGCAAAATGAAATGAAAGCCGAATATGAATATATATGGGAAAATCAATGCAATATATGCAGCTGGGTTTTAAAAGGCTTAAGAAAAGGATTTCCAAAGCTTGAGGTATCTTAGAAAGCTTTCATTTGTACCTGACTCAATACTATTACTTATTTTGATAGGGAGAAAAAGGGGATCTGAGAGACTGTTGCTGTATCTCAGTTTGGGATTTCTGAGAAATGCATTTTGACTTTCAAGAAGCCAGCCTGCTCCATCGCTGAGAATTGTGCCTGGTTAGGTACTTAGTAACGAGACTCCTTTTTAATCTGTACGTTCCAAAAGAGACCAGATATTTAGAAGGCGTAGGTGAAAAAATATCCAGTTTCTGGAGACTTTCTATATTTTACATGTTGTGAATATGACTTTCATCAAAACCTTTTTTTCTTCATTCAAGTAGGCTGAGATTCTGAGGGCTCTAGCTATCTTTGAAAACTTGCAGCACACACCTACGCGCAGGCAGCACTTTTCTAATTATACCAGCAGGTCTTGGAATTATTGCTGGGTAAACTCTGTATTAAACACCTCTGGATAGAGGTGATCAGGGATTGTACTCCACCTTCATTAGACAATCTGCATAAAGTAGTCAAATTTTGACGGTCTAAAAATAAAAGCATTACTTTTCTTGGTTAGGGAGACTTACTAACAGACTACAGAACTTTCCTGCTTCAGGGCAGTACAGCAGCAATGGAGAGGCAGAAGGACAGAAATTTGTTAATGTCAGAAGTTTGGTTTTAACCTGCATGTAATAAGATGTCTCACACCACTGCCTGGAGTGTAAATGTCCAGGAAAACAAGGTACCTTGGAAGCTGCTCTCTTTCTTCCGAGTAAAGCAATGATTTTCATAATCAAGTCCCAAAATTCCTGTTCACAGGACTGTCATTAATTCAAAGAGGAGCCTTTTCTGTATTCCAGGAGATCATCTAAAAATAAAAGGAAACCCACAACAGAGTATATCTTATTCTTTTCAACTTTCTCCAAGTTATTAAAGTTTAATGAGTCTTTGGCTTTTCACATACTCATACACAGGTGGAAACTCACCCTGCATTGCAAGAGAAGCCTCTTGATTTAACGCATTTGTCGTTAACAAAATCATCAGAGCACTTCACATTTTAAGGCAAGCAGAGGTGGGTTCTTGAGGCATGTATTACACAACTGAGTTCTGCCCAGAAAAATACTCCAGTATAACATCAGAAATCTGTGACTCAGTGTGCCCAGCTATTTTTGTGTGCAGACTGGCAACAAATATGGATCATACAAAGTGAATGCTTGCTCTGATCCAATACATTCATGACTGTCTCTCTGCCAGCCTTCTGCTTGCTTTCCTCCAGCATACAAATACATTCATCACTTGGATTTATTCCTTTTCAGCTGATTGCCCACCTTTCACAGTAAGCTTATAACATGTCTTTGGAGTTCAGTGATTCTTTCTCTTCTACACTTGTGTTCAAGGGTAGATTGGATGAGGCCTTGAGTAACCTGTACTAGTGGGAGGTGTCCCTGCCTATGACAGAGGGTTGGAACTAGATGATCCTTGAGGTCCCTTCCAACCTTACCATTCTATGATGTCTACGATTCTATTTCACCCTTAGGTGATACTGACTGAGCCTGTCTCCAGTGAGCCCCCAGCACAGCCACTTCTGTTACGTGCTGCCCAACATTCCCAGCAATTGCAGTGGGGTTTGAGTGTGCCCACAGAAATACAAAGCTGTTTTGTCAACCTTCTTCGTCTCCACAGGTCTGACCTTCTGAGCCTGACCTCTGCGAGAGGAGCTGTCAGCTCCAGGCCCTTCCCCTTGGTTCCCCATTGGAAAGCAAGGCAGGCAGTGCCTTGTCTGTGAGCTATCAATCAGGAGTGGCAGTTACATGCCAGAACAGTACCCAGCACCCTGGCTCTTAAGCTATGACACAAGCACAGTGAAACTGCTAGATCCAAGCTCTTTAGAAGAACATAACTTACTCTAAACCCACATATTTAAAATTTATAGACAAAACAGTTCGTGTAACTGTCATACTTAAAAATTAGCAGAACTCCATTAATGTTCCCCTAACTTACCAGGAAAGTAGATGGAATATTTGAACACGTCTGGAAATCTGACAGCTAAGTGCTATAGATCATAAAGGCACCTTTCTGAGCCATACATAAATTCCCCTAGTGTTTCAAACAAGAAGATAAATAAGCTATACCATCAGGATTTTTGTTGGCAATTCTCCTTCCTTAGGATGATATGTAGACAGAGCTTCTTCATCTACAGAATTTTAAGGAGGGTTTCAAACAAAGGACCACACTGGCCAAATATTCTTTATGCAGAGCTTCTAGCAGGTTCTTTCTGAGTTCAAGTACATTCTTGCTGTTGCTGCATTGTGATGTTTAAATACTAATTGGTTACTCATGGCTTGGATGAGCACACTGTCTCCTTGATAAAGCAGGTCCAGAGGAGGGCAGGGAAGCTTGGGAAGGGTGTCCCAGGTTGGGAACTATAAGGTTAAAAAGAGTCCTCTAGGGACTGGAAGATTGTTATTCAATCCCATAATTCTTCTATCTCTTCATAAGCTCACAGCAAGGCCAGTTTGTTCTTTCCTCCCCCTCCAGCCTTGTGCCGGGCAGGAGCTGCCTTATCAGGATAAACATGTAAGGATAGGCCTTGTTTTGGGCCTCCAGAGGCTGTGCTTAGGCCTCTGGAGGATGGCAGTGGCATGGGGAGGGGAGGACTGGAGCACTGGGGATTGTAGATTTAGTTTTGGGTTGGGGGAAAATTCAGGGGGTTCACTAATGGCTTATGTTTCTGCTTTAATTTCTGTCTGTAACACTCTCTCCTAATACAATTCTGTTTTTTTTCTCCAATTCGTTTGAGAGCTTTACTCTGTCGGCTCTTTAAACCCACGACAGAAGGGCCTAGAGAATAAATCTTATGAGAAGTGACTTGAGGGAGCTGGGGCTATTTAGTTTGAAAAAGAGGAGGCTGAGGGGAGACCTCATTGCTGTCTACAACTACCTGAAGGGACGTTGTGGAGAGGCTGCTGCTGGTCTCTTCTCACAGGTGATTGGAGACTGGAATGAGCTGCCCAGAGAGGTGATGGAGTCACCAACCCCAGATGTTTAAGTGTGGTTTGGATATGGTGCTTAGGGATATGGTTTAAGGTGAATCTTGTAAAGTATAGGTTGGACTTGGTGATCCTGAGGGTCTTTCCCAACCTGGATGTTTCTGTGATTCTGTGTAATTCTGTAATTTGGGAGGTATCATGGACCAGTGGCTTCAATACGGTTAGAATTCAGTTTTCTACTGAATTCCACTACCTAGACTAGAAACAAGCTGAGGTTTGCACTCACTCAGAGATAACAACTACAGAAAGATGAGCAATTTGAAGACAATATGTCATGACAGAAGAATGTTAATAGTGCAAAACTAGAATTAAAAAAATAATTAAAAGTCCACTGTTCTTACTGACCTGAGCCAAAAATCTGGTACTTGTATTTCTGTAAAACAAAAGAAACCTACTTTGTTGTGATTCTGTCCAGGGGCTAGGTTAGAACACAGACAGCTGAGATAGATTCAGAGAACAAGCAGCTGAGCAAAGTTTCTGACAGTTTTTGAAATTTCAGAGCACATCCCCTCCCTCTGCCAACCCCCATTTGCTGCACTACAGCAGCTGAACTCTGCGACGCGACAATGCCAAAGTCAGTGATGCAAACTGCCCTCACAGACTACAAACCAGAATCCTCCCAAAACAGCAAAGGCTGGGAAAACCCTTGCAAGGAGAGAAGTTGATATTTCCCCATTTCTTCTTCTGCACGTTTTATGCTTTCAGCCAATTATTCTTTGTCTTTTTGTTTCACAAACTAGTACATAAAAGAGCACAGTGGCAAAGTCGCCCTGCCAGGCAACGGTATTGCTGTAAACCACTAAGTTTTTCTCAAAATAACTATGTGGACAGCTGTTCTGAAAGCTGCAGAAAAGAATTCTACTTGGGAAGCTGAAAAGGTTTAAACTGCTGAGAAAATGAGGACCCAAGCTGATACAGAGATTTAGGGGCTATTGTTTTTAATCTCTCACTCTCTCCAATGAATGCTTCTTCCTACACCGAGTTGCCATAGTTTCAGCTTTCTGTGGTTCCCTGGCTGCTGGTTACTAGGACATTTTTATACACCCTGATGATTTTATGATGTGTACAGTGTCTGAATTTGTTTTCACGCCGTATAGAGCATTGCACCTTACATACTAAACCAGATGTAATTATTCTTTCCTCTTGAAATGACCTCTTTTGGTTTGGTTTGGGTTTGGTTTTTTTTTCCTACTTCTAGCTTTCAAAAAACTCTTTGAAAACTATGGCTTAAAGAAAGAAGTAATTAAACTTATATTATCAGAGGTTTCTCTGGTGTGGTTTGCTAGAGGGAGTTAGTATTTAATACCAAGTACAGAGAATCCTGTGCTGTCAGTGGGAAAAAAACTGTGGAGTAAAACTTCTTTTCCTGTAGTTAATCCAAATGATCTGCACAAATGCTTAATTAGTGTTTGGTTGTGGGGTTTGTCGGTTTGCTTTTTCCTTTTCACAGATAACCTGTGTATTACAAGCATGAAATTAATAATACATATTTATGGTTTATGTGATTTGGAGCAATTCAATTTCCACTCCTGAAGGTGTTAAAACACTAGATTTGAAAACACTCTCTACCCTCTTTACTTTTCAGCAGCTCCCACATTTGGATCAACATGCTAAATTTGGTTCTGTTAGGGTACATTTGCTTCTCTCTCTCTCCCTCTCTCTCCTTTCCCCAGATCTACATGTCTCTACAATAATCCTTGCCTCTTTATTGTATCCCAAACCAATTATTCTTTCCAAGTCCCTTTTTCCAGGTTGCCAGTCCTCTTTTCTTTGTGTCTGGTCTTGGCAAGATTTCTTTGCACTTCCTTCCCAGGCAGGCCAGGTTTTAGCTTTATCTCTGCCTCATTTATTTTGCAGCTGCTTTGTTCTCATGCCCAGGCTATTTAGCGACATGTCCTGTGGAAATGTAAAAAAATCTCCCCAACAACCAAATGTCTCATCCCCATAGCGTATCTGAACCAAATCCCAATGCTGCTGCTTCAATCAGATTTCCAGGCATTTTCACTAAATCCTTCCATACACTGAAAAAAAACCCACAAACCAAATAAAAACAAATAAACACCAACCAACAGACCCAAAACACACACACACAAAACCCAAACCAACAAACATCATAAAAAAGACACATCTTTAAAAAGTTTGGACTGGGAGCACTGGGCTTCAGAGAGCTAAGTGCTGTTACTGATGTACAAGAATGCTGCAGCCAGCAGCAGCTCATCTGCCTGGAAGCAGGATGTGATCTGCAGCAAAATGTTTATTCCTAATCTTTGGGTTTTTTTCCTGTTTGATTTTTTTCCTTTCTGCAGGACAATATTATCTACCCACCACAGTCTCCAGAGGCAGGACTACTCTGTACCTTGACAGAAGATCTCAGGACAGCATTCTGACGAAGACAGTCCTGCCGTTCTAATGGATTGTTTCTACATCCATCGTTCCACAATTCCTCGTGCCACAATCTTGAGCAGCACAGCTAAGAGATAGGGAATTGCATGGTATTAAACTGCAAGAGAATGTTCCTTTCTGTTGGCTCTGCTGCTGTGATTGCAGTGCGAGAGAGGAATACCCAAACACCAGAGGTCCATTTAAACCTCCAGGGCAGAACCCTTTGTGCTTGACTGATCAAGGGAAAGTGAACAGTTGTTGAATTACACTAATACTGGTTTTATCTACCTATCATTTTGTGGATTTGGGGTTATTTTTTAAGCTGGCTGCCTACAGGAGTGCTGATGCCTTCCCAAGACATTAGTCAGTAGCTGATGTTCTCTTTGGAAAGAAATAACTGGTTGGCCATTACTGTATGCACAATTTCATCTTTTTAAACACAGGATTTGTCACTAATAGAAAATTCTTAAGGGCCACTAACCAGTTGTATGAAGATAAATTACCTCTGCTTAGTATCAATGTGAATGCCACTCTTTCTACAGCCTGATGTCACAAGTTTATCCCTGAATTGTGTGATTGAGATCCACAGAGTGAAGGATTCTGCAGGATGGTAAAGGCAGGCATTGTATATTTATAAAGACTGATTTTACTCCAGAGATAAATCTGCAGTGCATCACTGTCTTACTATATCCTTTCCTTACAAATGGAAATTATTGAATTTCTTTTGCCTCATTTAATTCTTTTTAATCCCTTTTTTTTTTTTTTTTCCCTTCTGGTGATAGCTTTTGCTTACTAATTGTCTGAGGCTGACACCCAATGGGTACCATTATACTCCAATGCTCATGAAGCTATTTCCACTTCCAAATGACTGCCAATTATGGCAAAATATTTTCATTTTCTCCTTTTGTGATTGTGACAGTTTGGGAATTCCCCACACTTTGTAAAATGACCCAGACTAGAACTCAGCCGGCTGGAAGTTAAGGACTGAAGCTCTATTTGCAGCTCAGCACAATGTACAAGCAGAGATATACACTATAGACAGGAATAGTCACAGAAATAGACAAGTTAAAGGGAATACAGAAACACAACTCCCCTCTCAGAAATCAGAGACCCCAGGACAGGCTCCCAACTACCCTTCCACTTTCTCCCCACCCCTATACCTTACCCCAAGGTTTGCCTTATGTGCAAGGTGAGCTTGGAGGATCAGCCAGGGGGGTTAGAAGAAAAATGGTTAGTGAGATTAATCGGCAGAGAACAGCCAGGGGCTAGACTGCCCGAGGTGGTGTGTCCCAGAGACTCACTGTTATCAATGTTTTGAGTTCTTTTCTTAAACATCTCAGCAAGCCTATGAGTGAAGTAGACATCACCATATTTTCCTTTTTACAGCCTATAATATAATTTTCTCTATTAAAATATTCCAATTAGCCTCAAACCAGTACAGTGATGCAGGTAAGCCTAGAGCATTAGTTTGGTTTATTTTACAGGAAGTCACAACTGAACTCAGTTTTGTTTGCTTAGAAAGATTTAGTAAAATTTTGAGCTGGGCAGGTACACATCTTGACCATACACAAAATAATTCCTAACTGTCAAACACTTAGTATAAATCTGGAGTTCTATGGTCTGATCCGACAAGGAGTACTCTATTTCTGTAAATTTATGTTCACCCAGGTACAAGCAGCTCTGTATGAGACTACTTGCATGAAGAGAGTCATCTGTCAGAATAAGTATTCCCACCACTGTCCCTAGGTAATTCTGATTTAGCTTGTTTATCAGATCAGGATTTTGTTCATCATGGATTAACCTTCTACATAAGAAGCATAAAGCATGGCCGCAGTGAGAGCCTTTCTCCCGTACTGTATCTTGCTTCAGCCCATCAAAGCAACACATTTAGTTGCATCACACTGAGAATTCACTTTGATTGTGAATTTGGTAACGCACTGCAAAACCTAAATGTGCATGAAAACCAGAAGTAGAACAGGAAAACTCACAAAATTCCTGGGTTATTATAATCTTGAATTCACAGCAGTGCCCTACACAGCAGACTTCATGGCAAAGTCTGTGAGATAAAGTAAAGGAACCTAAGAAAAGTTATTAATGCAATGAATTAGGTTTGGTTTCTTTGTGCAGTGTTTGAAAAAAGAACCTTTATATAAAAGAGATCCTTGAGGAGACAAATTAATCAGCATTATGACACACCAGGTGATTAAGATAAAACTCAGGGAGGCATAATGAGAATGTCAGCATTAGTGAAGCCAAAATTTCTGACCTCAACACAAAATGTTATTAAAATTTTTACTATCCAAAGCATTTTTATTTCAAGGAACCGTAAGTCCAAATGGAAATATTTTTAAAATATTTCACTTTCTTCTCCTGTTTTATTTATTTTTAAAAAGCTATTTTCCTGTGCTCAGAAATTAAGTTTCCTCCTGAAAAACAGCTAGAGAAATGAAGGTCTGATATGTAGCCCTTTGAAGTAAAAAAGCAGCTTATCTTTGACTTCAGTGAGCTGCTTTATCAGATGTTAATAGCTGAATTCAGAAAAGCCAGAGAGTTTCAGAAAACCCAAAAGGGATTCAAATACATCACTACATCATTGACTAGAAACAACGTTCTACGTTAAGGACCAAAAGTTTACATACCCAAAGTTTAGCCAAATTTTGCTTTAAACCTGAAAACTGAGGTACCAAATCCTTTCACTGGGACATTCTTCTAAAAGCCAGTGCAGGCATCCTGCAGCATGGCCTGCCAAAACTGGGAAAGGATTCTTTGCTAAAGAATGTAAGAAACAGTTACATACTTTGGTAATTATTTTCTGCCTCCAAAAATATGGCGACAGAATATGGTAACTCCTGAAAGCTCCAAGTCCTCAAGTCAACAGGTCCTCATCAACCGAAAGCCCTAATATATTTCCAGTCTACAACTCACACAACATTATTCAAATCAGTAAAACCTTTATTAACTTGGCCAACAATTCCTACTTAAATTGAGGGGTAGACTTCAAGTTCTCTCTTTCTCTCTCCCTCTCCCTCTCCCTCCCCCTCCCCCTCCCTCCCTCTCTCCCTCTGTGTGTGTGTGTGTGAAGAGTCCAGCCCTTTCTAAAATTGTTGAGCTGTAACTGCAGTCAGGCATCTCTGGCCAGGTTGTGCATTGTATAGAAACATCAAGGGACAGAGAGAAATGGCTGTAGAACATTCCACCGAGTGTCTTTCATTAAGCAAGCAAGGCCAGAGGGACAGATATAATCCTGTCTGTACAGCCAACACAAACAATGCACTTGGATATCTTTCTTCATTATGGGAAAGTACACACAGAGCAAGTTTTTGGAACCCCAGAGAAAAATTTAAACATAGTAAGTCAGATAAACATCCAAGCAGATATTATTTTAATGCAGAGAGAGCAGGGGAAAAAAAAAAAAAAACAAAAAAGCTAATCTCTGCTCTTAGGCTGAGCCTTGCAGGTGTTGATTTTCATTAAACCACTTGGATGTTATTGATGTTCTCCCCCAAACACTACTGAACATTTGGTTTCTGCATAAATGGCAGAAACTGCAGTAGACGAAGCACCAGGCTATTGCCTGCCTCTGGCAAATTGCCACGTAATAGCAAAGGAGCAAAGCACTGAAGCAGCAGCCTTCTTTAAGAGTCTGATAACAGAGGAGCACTTCTCATCAAACACCTTTTTAACCCAAACCCAGGTGGGAGAACTGCCATGTGATACCATTCTGACCTTTACTGCCAAATAAGAATGATCTCCACAGAGTTCTAAATTGTTCACAATAGCTCCTGCTTTTTTTTAACAAATCACTTAAGTTTTGGGTTTCTTTTGGATTTTTTTTTTTCTTTCCTTCTTACATGCCTTACATGCTTCTTTCAGCTGCTGCCTTTGAATGATTGTCTTTGGTTTTGTTATTCAAGGGTTTCCCCTATAGTGGTAAAGATGATTCAAATGTGTTAATACAGGTGTCACACAAGCACTAAAGATAGGAAACTGGATCCTATACTGTACAAACCTTTGGATATGATTTGAGTTAGTGACTTATGCTAGTAGTAGATTTTGCCTTACAAAGAAAAACTATCCAAATTTTTTCTGACATCCACTCTGAGCCAGTAGTAACTATCAAAATGGTTCTCACATCTTGCAACGACAGGACAAGGGGCAATGGGTTTAAACTGGCAGAGGGGAGATTTAGACTGGATGTTAGGAGGAAGTTCTTTACAGTGAGGGTGGTGAGGCACTGGAACAGGTTGCCCAGGGAGGTCATGGATGCTCCCTCCCTGGAGGTGTTCAAGGCCAGATTGGATGAGGCCTTGAGTAACCTGTACTAGTGGGAGGTGTCCCTACCTATGGCAGGGGGTTGGAACTAGATGATCCTTGAGGTCCCTTCCAACCTTACCATTCTATGATTCTATGACCTTTTAATGGCTGGCTTTAGTGAAGTTACTTAACTGGAAAAACTGAAGGCAACCCAAGATTTAACCCAAGATCCTGGTCATGAGGCAGAGCAGAAAGGATGGTTGTGCTTTCAGTGCACCTCAGTGAAATCAGTGGCTTTGTGATCTCAACATGACCTGCTTTGTAGGGCCTGGGTGCAGGTCTTTGGGATGACTGAGGGCTCTGTATTATTTCTCTTTGTAGTTCTGCCTTTTTGAGTTTCAATAGGTTTTGCTTGCAGTAGGTGGACACATTTAGGCCACTCACACAATCGGCAAAGAGCAGAAACTACAGCCAGCCATCTCCTTCCACTATGGCAAGGGAAATTACACTAAAAAATTATTCTCCTCTTATCCTTTTTCATATTTGAGTATAAGTAAGAACACTCGAAGACCCTGTCACTACCATATGTCACTCCCCTTCCTTCCCAGTTTTCATTTCTTGGGTTTTGATTCAGCCAGCTCAATTTCTCAATCTTCACCTCTTTCTTCCAAAGTGGGCTGCAAGGAAAATCACTTGCCAGCAGGAGAGCAGCAGCAATCTTGACTTTGCTGTGTGCACCCCACCTGCAGCCCCAACAGGCAGTCCAGCAACTGAAAATGGAGCTGGAACCTAACAGGTGTTACAAAAAGAGAAAACAAGGACTCACTGTCTGAGGTGACAGAGATGGAGCTGAAAGGCCAAAAAAAGAAGGACCATCATATTGTATGCATTTTCAACCTTCCCCATGCCTGATTTTCCAACATGAGCATCCTTGTGGTGGAGTTTGCACAAAATAGACGGGTAATATCAAGAAGAAATTGTGTATCTCCGACACAGCTTAGCTGCCTACAGTGTACTGTAACTCTACCTACCAATTAGTGTCGATATGCTGCAATTTCTGCTGCCTTTTGTTAATGCTTCTTTGTTATTGTGTTAAGCTCAAGGTTTATATATGAGACCAAATTCTACTTTGAGTTGCACAAGTTTAAAGTGGGAGTTAAAAACAAACATCAGCATGGTGTTGAGGAACAGCCTGGGAAAATCATTGTTGAGGGACAAGAATCCCATGCAAAACTGACTGATCCACTGGAGGGACAATGTTACTCTTGCAAGCACTGAGGTGCAATCTGACAGTCCCAAATTGGTGAAGATCATGCAGGTGGTGATCTTTTCAGGACTCATGTTTGGCTAGCCAGACCAGTTAAACCCTTTAACTCATACAGCCCCATAAGCCTAGCTACTTCTGGAGGGTCAGACCAAGACAACCACCTCCAGGAGACAAGATACAATATTTAATCACCTGACAGGTTTTATCTGCTTTCGCACGCAGATCAAAATCCTCTGTGTTGTTTGCCTTCCAAGCAGCCAGCTAACATTTCTAGAGGCCAAGAAAAGCTACTTTACAAGATGAATCCAGCTCTCTGGCCATTATCTAGTGACCAATGCCTTATATTGATGTGCATAACAAACCAAAACACATGAAATTGCTTCATGAACTCTAATGAGGAGAACAAAGTAATACTCCAGGAACTGCCAGCTCTCACCTCTCAGCGCCAACAATCAGCCACTGACAAGAGTCAAAATACTGGACTAAGTTAAGCTATTTCTCTGTTCTAGGTCAATTATATTTGCTGCTAAACTAGCTGTATGCATACTGATCCTACTTACAAAGGAATCTATAGGCAGACAACAGCACACTACCAGATCTTCTATACAAAGACAATACATTTCGAAGAAACAAATCCAGCCAAAGGATGACAGCATTTTCTTGCTTTCTTTGTGGTTGTATTTCCACAGGCAGGACTGATTTACCACTGATGCAAATTAACAATTGTGAACAGCCTTCAAGGTCAGGATTTAAGAAATAAGATAAATAGCAAACGTGAACAGTGCTGACAACAACTGATAAGGCAGGTTTTGCAGGTGCTGAGTAGCTCATCAAACACATTTTGAAGCTATGACATGGAAGATCTGTCCCAGCTACTGTAATTCATAAATTTCATAATAAAACAGGAATAAAATGAACCTGAACATAAAAGAATTTACAATTTCTCGTGACGTGGACAAAGGAACATGTAGACCAAGGATATCTGTGACATGGTGATAGATAATCTAATTTACCAAAGTGTACTGAGGAATAAGGATTTGATAAACGAGGAAGGTTCCATTTTGAAGAAAGCTCTCAGCATGGGCAGTGTTGTTTAGGAATCTCAAAGTGACAGAGCAGTACGGGCATTTGATAACTTCAAGCCTGAACACAAAGCACTATGCAATTAGTTTATCCTCTAGGAAAATCACACCAAGAAGCATCATGACAGTAGCAGAAAATAATACAGTATCTGCAGTGTTGCAGTAGTAGCTCAAGTCCCAGTCCAGAATCCAGGAAATCTCTCTGTATGCTTCCAATCAGCTGCAAATGTGGGTAAGCCAGGGTAAAACAGATACGGATATGTACAGATAGCTATATCCATACAAACTTTTAGTGTGCATTCCAGGAAGATCCCTGTGTGTTGTGTAAACAGTTCCTCTTTGGTGCTTGGTGCACTGGTGTGAAGATAAAATACTGGGATTGTTTAGGCTGGAGAAGAGGAGGCTCAGGGGGGACCTTCTTGCTGTCTACAACTACCTGAAGGGTGGTCGTAACCAAGGGGAGGTTACCTTCTTCTCTCAGGCAACCAGCACCAGAACAAGAGGACACAGTCTCAAGCTGTGCCAGGGGAAGTTTAGGCTGGAGGTGAGGAGAAAGTTCTTGACTGAGAGAGTCATTGGCTACTGGAGTGGGCTACCCAGGGAGGTGGTGGAGTCACTGCCCGTGGAGGTGTTCAAGATGGGTTTGAACGTGGCACTTGGTGCCATGGTCTAGTCTTGAGGTCTGTGGTAATGAGTTGGACTTGATGATCTTTGAGGTCTCTTCCAGCACTGGTGATACTGTGATAACTTCCCTGTGTTGAGCCTTCTCTGTTACAGTTTGGTGTCTAAGTAACAAGACCCCTCTCGTCTGCCCACTTAATCAGCTCTATCAGAGAGCACAAGAGATAAACTGGGTATTAATTCCAGTACAGTATGGATGTGAATAGGCACTGAACAAAGTAGGAGCTTTTGTGCCCCACAACACTCTCGTTAAAAAACAACCCTGTATAAGATACAGAAGCACTAAGCATGCATCATAGATGTTTTTTTCAATGGTTCAGAGCTAAGCTGCACCTTGTATGGAGCACTGCTAACTGCTGGAGTCTGCACTTCACCAATATGCATGATTATTTCTGTTCCCTGCTACGTTTGTTGTTTGCAGCAAAATTAATAGAGAAATGGAAACAGTAAGATCAGTACTATAAGAATGCCTGGCTACAAGAACAGGAAAAAAAAGTAACTCAAGCCTTTATGGTCACTGATTATTACATTTCCAGTGCTGCAAAAGAGAGGTGTTTTTTTTTTATGTATGTTTACAATCATCTCCAAGTCCTATAAATATTGCTTTGTTATTGACTTTGTGCCATGAATCCAGTACCCAAGAAAATACTCACCCTCCCCATTGCCAATAGCAAATCAGTACTCTTGCTTCACTTGGTCTTTGTGCAGTTTTACTATTTGTAGGACTGAATGTTCAATGGCTTAAAAATAATGAAAAGAGTGTGAAGAAAACAGCTTCTGCCAGAATGAAAGAATAGTACAAGTTTTAAGTGCCAGGCCTTTTTTTACGTAAGAGCACAGTAAGCACACAGCTGGCAGAGTTACAGCTGTTCCAAAAGTGTCACTTGTAAGGAGACAGCCTTGTTAAATTTCTCCATGCAGGGAAAACACATTTTTTGCCTGTTCAGCAGGCTCATACAAAAAACCAAACCAAAACTAAACAACAAACAATTAAAGTGGGCTGAAATGCCTGGATAATATTACTTTTAAAGAAAGAAAATACAAAATCAAGCATTTTTCTAAACAGAGAGCAGGAACTCATTTGCCATCTCTTACATTTCTTTCAACCCATGGAATGTCATAAAAGCCCCTCAGATAGGAATAGGTAACATCCCAAACTGCCTTTGGCAGGGCTGAACTGCCATGTTACAAGAGCACAGGGATAATGTGGTATGGGGCAGTCCTGACATGAGCTGTCCTGTAGATCCCTTTGCAGGAGTTAGGGACTACTGATTGCTGATACAACTACCTCACTTTGCCTTAAATTCTGATCTCTGACAGATTAGAATCACATTCTGATACACCTGCAGATCAGAAACGTTGAGAACACTGCAAGTTAGGAAAGCTATGAATGGCCAGAATTTAAAGCCATTTAAGACAGTTCAATTCCATATAGAACTGAATGAAAGTATTAAAATGTTCTAATGCCTTCTCCAGTTTTGCAAAGCAAATATTTCTTTTGTGACTATAAGACTCCACTGTAAAAGCAAAGACCAGACATTTAGAATTACTGAGCCCTGATGTTAAAACCTGATACACTTCTTGCTCACAGGTGTCTCCATAGGCTGGGAGGCACTCAGGTAGTGCAGGCAGACAGTTCTGTCTTTTGGCAATACCTGGCAATGCCTCTCTGGAGCAGCTTAGGCCAGCAGTTGCATCCAAACTGATGGGAAAGTTTTGCACAATGTCAACAGGCTATTATCACATCTTACAGAAGCTGATATACAAGATGTAGCAGTTGGAATAAGAACCCTAAGGTGAATTTGGAGAGAAGGTTGGAGCTGAATGTTCTGCTGTATTCTTTTTCATTACTTCATTAACAAAATCAAAGCAAGCACAGAGATCATGTTTATAATGCTCTGCTCTGAGTGGCCTTCATGAGTCACCTGACAAAGACATTTATCATCACTAGTGTGATTTGAATTTTATTGAATAGCTTCTAAAGGACATTATGCCTTGTCATTGTGATTGTGCTATTATGACAGAACCTCATCCTATAATATTTAATACAGCAAACAGGACAGAAGAGACACAAGGAAGGAATCTACTGTGCTGTTACTATCTTCAGTCCAGACTACTGCAGTTCTCCAGGCATATCAATGGGGGTAAGTAGCATCTCAAGTAGAAAAAGTATAATGTGCTTTACAGTGCCTGTCCCTTCCTCCCTTCCACACTGGATTTCAAATATCACTCCATCCTATATGCTTGTTACTTCTTAAAAACAAACACATCCCACTAGTTCAGTGCCAATGGAATGCACACAAAGATGAAGACAGAGCCCTGAAAATGTGGATTATTTAATGCACGAAGCTGAGACTCAGCTCAGCTTGGGATAAACATGAGAGGTAGTAAGGATAAATGCTGGGTGCAATGAACTCTTCCCCTTTGGAAGAAGGCATTTGGGCTGTTTGTTGCAGTAGAACCACAGTGGACAACAGTTTCTCACCACTGACTTAATGAACACAACCAAATTGTATTTGGAGAGTTTCTGGCAGAGATACTTTTCATATTTCAGAGAGCTGGGGTTTTTTTTTGTTTTTTTTTTTTCCTCTTGGGAAGATTTAGGAAATCACTCTGAATCTCTCAGTTCCTCCCAAGCATCAGATATATGCAAAGCAGAGCACAACTGCTTTAAAGCAGAGCTTTTCTGAAGTTGGGAGGTTAATGTTCATTTGATGCTAAGCTCAATAACATTTACCTTAACTGTCACTCTAAATATTAGGTTGAATGACCTATTTTTCCATTTACTAGGATTTTGCACAATTTTCTGCCTTTGCTTTAAGCCATGTCACCTCATACTTGACATCATGAGAGAAGAAGAAAGCTAATTATCCTTAGCAGCTTGCCCATAGACATCATTAGCCACTTGGCTCTCCTTGCACTCAACTACCTCAAATCCATCAAGTATTCCTGCAACAGCAAAACCAACCAGGGAAGGCATGAAGGAACAGCACAAGCACCCTTCATGACAGAAGCAAAGTTGCAGATAGTAGCGAGTGCCACATGGTTTTTTTTGACATAGCTGAGGCTAGTATTTTCTATTCTCCTTAGAGAAGAGAAAACAATGGTGGTTTTCTAGTTGAAGTGTCTGTTCTGACCACGGATACTCTGCTGGACAAAGGTCTACCACATTGTCGTGAGAATCCTCTTTTTCTAAACACTCTTCACAAACCTCTTGAGCTTAGGAATCCTCTAATCTCTCTAACGTGCATCTTGTCTACTTTTTGTTACATTTATTGGCATTTACTTCAAGCTTACTTTTCCCCAAAGATTGTCTGTTTCTGTGACAATACATCTTAATCACTGGGGTTCCTGCCTTTGACCTCACTCACGTCTATCATAGCTTATTGTGCAGTAGCAATACCTGAGTCTTTTATCATACCACACACTTCAAATCACCTTCCGTTGTTTTTCATAGGTGATTTGCCTCTATCATCTTGAATGTCATTTTTAGCCTCCATTCATTAAGTAGAAAAATCAGTTAAAAGAGCAGAAATGGCTAAGTGTCATGGAGTACTCCAAATTCCTTCTCTCCCCCTCCCCCTGTTCCATTCTCTAGAAGGTTTGAATAGGGCAAGAAGGCAGCAGCATGGAAAACGGCTTTCCCCCCGGCCCCCTGCAGGCTTGAAGGGGGGAACAGCAAAAGGTGCCTTTTCCACACGGCTACTGACTCGTGTGGAAGCCCACGCTGGGAATTGGTTGGTGGTTGGCTGGGTTCTTCACACCCAGTAGATACAGTAAGTGGACACTTTGTCTAGAAAAAGCATGAATTGAGTAAGGGAAAAGGCATGGAGTTCCCACCTTGACAGAGGCCCCACTTGATGGAGCACTGGCTTTACAGTCTTCCTGTCTTTGGATGGCTCCTACTTTTGCACTGTTCTGTGCAGATCTGCAAGCTTGGCAAGTCCTTAGGTCCTTGGGTCCATTTGAGAGAGAGCTGCTGGTGGTACTCGGACCCAGCTTCTCTCAGACTGCACTGTGTAGCCCAACTTCCTGTTGCCACCCCAAGCTGGGGAAGACGCCAGCAATTTGGCTTCCCACCCTGTGCTGCTGAGGCAGTGCTGCTTCCACGATCAACCTATTTAAGAAAGCTATGTCTTTGACTTTGGTGAGTCTTTCCACTTGCCTGGGCTTTTTGCCATTTGGATCCACAATTGGATATTGCTTGCAGTGTCAGAAGGCAGTTGAGCTGCAGAGAAATTCAGCAAGCAATCATCTCCAATTTCCTATCTCACCTCCGTGAGTAAAAAGTTGCTTCCCTTAGATTCTCTGCTCAGCCTGATTTCTAGTGGGGCAAAGATGTGTTTATAGCTTAGCTTTTTCCATTTTCTGCCTTCCCTAAATCTCTAGATTTGTCCATAAGCATCCTTTGAAGGCTTTCCTGACCGAATTAGAATGTGTAAATAAACCTACACTAGTTCTGTATATAGTTTGGGGGTGGGTTTTTCGGGAAAATAAAAATAATCCCATTTTTGTAATTCCTGCCTTGGCCAATTAATACCCCAACACTATGCTGCCTCAAACTCCAGTAAACTGGCCCAGCTTCATAATTCACTATTTTGCATTTATATTAAAATTAAGGTTTCTTTAAAATATATATATATAACATTAACAAATATTATTAAAAGCTAATAAATAATAGTAAGTTTTGGCAGCCACCAATGAAAATTAAATGAAGTGATCAGCATACTATAAAACGAGGGAACAATAACAGAAAGAAAACAATGAAAACTTAGGTTGTGTAAGTGGATGGTGATATTGTCCTGTGGGTAGTGTCATGAGGCTTTGGTTTGCACAAAGAATCCTCTAAATCCTGTGGAACCAGACCAAACTTTTCAAAGGTGGTTCATCAGTAACTGCAGCACGGCAACAGGGAAAAAAAAAAAAGCTACAGTAGGAAGATCTATTTCATAGAACACAAGAAAAATGTCATCATATAAAAACAACAAAAAAACCCCAAACCCAACCAGTCAGAGATCGGGCTGAGTGACTAAAAAAAACAAAGGGAAACTGCTGACAGATTAGACTGATATTTCCAGAGTCCACAGCCCAGTTTGATGGCAGATTGGAAAGATGGAAGTTAATGATGGACAAGATCGATGTAGCTCTTGTGGTTAGCTACTCTTTACATCAGGTGAGAGACTGAAGTTCACAGCCTAGGATAAGCAGGAAAAAAACACTTGATAGAGGAGAAAAAGAAAAAAAAAAAAAGCCATGTGAGAAGTTTCCTTTAATCAATTTCTGTGATTGTCTCTGCTCATTCAAAGTGGACAAACTGAGACTTTCCCTTAAGACCATTTTGCCAGAGGTCTAACACAACTCCTCCTATCAAGCATCACTCCTGGTGACCGTTATCACCAGCTAACCTGTTATGGATGGATAATTCATTAATGCAATACTGTATTTTCCCAAAATTAGTATGATTCATTTTGATATTCGTCCCCCAACCACTAATTTTAATAATAGTTGGTTCTTTGCACAATCATGGAAACTTTATATAGATAATAATACAGGCACTAAAAATAAGTAGCAATAATATATAACACTAACCGAACTAATTGAACTGGGAGAAGATTCCTGCAGTCAATACACCACTTGCCCACTCCATGGACTCAGGGAGCTCCTTTCTGCTTATGGCAAAAGGCAATTGGTGAATTACAAGAGGCTCCAAGTATTTACTCACAAAATTATCTCTCAACTGGCAGGGCCAGCTACAGCTTCAGACAGTACTCAAACACTTTCAGGGAATTCTGTTACTGTCTTGTTAGCCCATGAGACTTCTGATTCTTCCCTGGGTGCTGGGGAAAGAAGGCAGACAATCTCAGATCTGGTCCTGATCTCCTCTGGATGATCTGTGTATCTCCAGGACCTCCTGTCTTGGCAGGACACTTTCAGGTGCAGGCAGGGTGTCTTGTGGTGTGCAGTCTCAGCACAGTGTCACGCCGGCTGTGCAGGCCCATTGCGTGGAGGCATTTAGAGCCTGTTCCTGGTAAACTCAAGGCAGTAGTTTCCAAGCAGTTTGGGATGCAGTAAGGCAGTAGCAAGCAGCAAGCACAAATGCAATGGCAGAGCACATTGTATCACCTGCTCATCCGCTTTTATCAATACAGTCCAAGACTAATGAGCCTTTGGACACAGAATAGCCAATCGGAATGGCAGTTAGTCAAGCCTGAACATATTAGGTGAAGCCATAGGCTTGCTCTACTCTTTTTTTAGGGCAAAACACAGGCCTTGCACAAGGCATGCACAAGTTGAGCATGTCTACCTTGTTTACCACAGGATGCAAACAAGACTGTGCAAGCCAAAATGCTCAGACTCAGTGGCTCCAGGTTCTTTGTCCTCTTCCCACAGTTTCTTCTCCCCAAAAGAGGAGGAGAGAGAGTAGAAAAACACGTCTGGGCAATCCAGGACATGTATAAGCCTATTTTGGCCTGTTTAAGCCTACCAGGACAAACCAACAAGAAAGTGAATGGCATAAGGCTTCCAAAGAGTCCAGAATGGGCACTAGCTGATATAAATGCATCTTATTTCCCCAAGAGTCCCACTGAAAAACATGCAAACTATGCACAATGTTAAAAATCAAAAATGAAAAGTCTTTTGTTTGTATTTTGCTGGGCTCTGTTTCTTTTTAGGTTGTTTTTTTTTTTGGTTGGTTGTTGTTGGTTTTTCTGTGGGTTGGTTGGTTGGTTTGTTGGATTTCTTCCTAGCCAGTGAAGAAGGTTTAATGCACATCATGGTGACAGACACAGGATTGTCTGGCATGCATTGACTTGATAATGCCAAGGTCTGTGGAAAAGTAGTACTAACATGATGCCCAACGTATTTCTGAGCTGCCTTTTCAAAGACGTTTTGGTCACTATGATGTAAGAGCATCCTCTTAAAGAGTGCAACATTACAGCTTAGGGCAAGCCCTTTGAGGGATTTTGCTACAGAAAAGGATTAACTGATGTCTAAAATAGCTCAGAGGTAAAGTGGGAAGGGAAAGGCATCCCCCTAAGCTGTAGCACTGCTGCAGGGCATAAGGAAGATGTCAGACCTTGAATATTACAATGGTACTTCTGAACACATCTTCATAAAATGTCACTGCTGAGTGCTGGAGAGAAACAAAGAAGGTCAAAGTTTGCATCAAGTTTCTCCAGTCAGTACACTGTTCAGAAACAAGAGTTCAGATGCCAACATTAATTAGAAAATGCCCTTCTAGAGGAGATAAAAATTATTCATTACACCTAGCAAATCATGAAAGTTTTTTATTGGGAAAAAAAAGAAAAAAAGAGGCCTACATAAAAGAATCAGGACAGTTTTCCTTCCTCCCATGATCACAGCATGTGGCTCTGCTCTTAGGGGTGACTTAGTTCCTGTAGGAAATAAGAAATAAATCTGCCTTGAATATATTCCTCTAAATTTTCTTACTTGCATGGTTTTATAATTTCTGAAATCTTCAGTTAAAAAGTCGATTATAAAGACTGTGCATATAGTCTCTTGTGTTTCTATACCCATTTGATGCCTTGAAATTGGAAGTCTGCAGAGCAGTAGCTTCATGCATAATAAATACACAATTCTCTAGCATAGGCTGTCTACACAATGCTGACAAAATATGACTGTGAAATAACACCCAAGAGATCACTCAGAAATCAATAAACTCAATCAGCTAGGATCTTAGCACTGTCTACAACAACAATACAGGAAGAGTGATGAACACTGCAAGGTTACTTGGTGATTTTAAGATGAAAACAGGTAAGATCCCCAAAATGTTATCTGCAGGCTGGAGAGTGGAGGAGAAGGTGGACAACAAAACCAAACCAAACCAAACCCCCCCACAAAACAAAACGAAAAACACCAAACCAAACCAAACAAACAAAACCAACAAAAAAAACCCCAAAAAATCAAAACACAAACAAACCCCAAAACAACCCAGTTCCAAACTATGTGCACCTTAGAAGTATGGAGAAAGAGAGTATGTGACTTCTTATCACAAGCATGGTTAAATGGTTTCTCACCATGAGCTGAGAGTGGCCAGTCCCTCATGGTTCAAGAAAGGATAAACTGCTATAGGAAGATGTTTTTCTATCTCCAACTTACAACCTTGTAAGTAAGGATGAAGCAATGAAAATGAGATTCAAACCTGCCAGCTTCAGATTCAGTTTGTAGAGAACCAAAGAATGGACTCAGACCAAGATAATCTGTTTGAGAAAACAGAGCTGAACGCTGCACCATGATGGTCTATTTGAATCTGAACAGACTACAACAACTGAAAAATGTTACTAAAAATACTGAGTTTCCTCTGAATCACTAATCACCATCATACAAATTGCAACAGGAGCAAAACTATCCTCAAGAATTCTCAAACTCATTAGCTCTTCTGTAAAAAAATTACTAATGCCAGTGAAAGTTAGAATGTCCCAAAAGAATTCTTCAGACTATGCTTCAGTCAAATATTCAGAAGGACTTAACCATAATCCAGGGGAGTGCTTGGGGCCTTTGTAGTTAAAGAGGATTAACAGATGTGGAACCGGACAGGTAGTAGTTCAGGTGAATCAATAGAACTTCATGTACCCAAAGAACAATGTTGGAAAGAGTGCAACAAGAGAGGGAATGAGGCAGCTGGCAGCAGCTCTTAGGAGGGATAACAGGTAAGAGACAAATCTGTCCCCATGGACCTTCAGGAATACTGGGCATGTCAATTTATAGCGAGGGATTTGAAGGATTGCCACAAAGCAGATCTTCACGCCACATGCATCAGTCCAGCTGTCTATGTGCTACTTCATTCTGTCCTTTCAAATACATTTTTACATCAGCTTTGGGTTCTCCATCAGGACATTATCCAAGCATCACATGACACCTATCAGTGCCCCCTCTTTCCATTTCACATGAAAAATAAGCTGCAAGATAGGAAGACAGAATTTGCTACCATGGGAAGTCTATGAAAGAACAGAGGGTTGAATGCAGCCTTCCCAGTCTCCCAGTAGTGTTGTCCAGTCTCCTCCCCATGCATGATGACACACAGCTATATATAAAATTTCCCTTATGCTGGTTACTTAAAGACAGTCTCATCATTTACCAAATGAATAATTTTATGGAAGAGGTCATAAGGAGTTTGCTAAGATGGTAGAGTTACCAAGTAGCTCAGTTTTGATTCCATATGTTCTTAATAAATGCATTTCCACACCAGCTGGTATATGGTTGCTGTAGTTCATTTACAAAAATGATTAAAAATTCAGTCAAGATTAATCTTTATTTTTCATTCTCCCACCTTCGAACAAAATCACCTACAGCAATGTACATGGTAATCAACTGAAGCAAAAAAAAAAAAAGCCCCAACAAATGTAAACCTTAGAAATGGGGAAAAAAAATGTGTAAAAGGTTATTAAAATTTGAATTATTGCTTTCCTACAAAGTTTTGAGACAATGCCCTTAAACTCTGAATACGACAGTTCCTCTACTTCTGCTCCACCTGCTATCAATAAACAATTGACAGTCATTTGACAGCCCTTTAGAAACACTGCATTAAATTTATAAATAAAATGCTAAAGGATAATAGAAAGCCTCCACACAAAGACATGAAAGAGAATTTGCTTGCAATCTGCATTGTAGAGACCCAACTGCATTTGAAATTACTTCAAAAAAATATTGAGACATCCGAGTTACACACAGGAATACAAATACTCCCAAGAGGATAAAAGCAAAGCCACTTTGCACAGCCAGCCCACACAGCCTGGCATGCTGGCACGCCTCAGAATGCAGACTTCCTCCAGGGAGTCCCTGTGACAATGAGAAGGTCTCCAAGGTATGGTCTGAGTTAGGAACAAGACCAGCATTCTCTTGGTGGTACACAGAAGTTCTCATAGGAACTGCAACTTGTGTTATAAGCTAGTTTTGCACTGCTAGTTGCCTCAACAAACCAAAGTGGTGACTGAACTCCTCTCAATATCCACCTAATTACAAATGGCTTCTTGGGGAAATCACAGCCCAAAATAAAGCACTGAGGAGAGCGTGGACATTGTGCTGTAGTAGAAACCATCAAAAGCAATCCTGCTGGATTGCATTTGTTCACCCCTATGGATTAGGCTGGCAAATAACATACAGAGCCCTGAAGATACATCTACTAAAAGAAGCATTTATCCAGTCTAAATGCTCATGAGAGAGGTTCAGAAGTCATGCCGTTGTGCTTGCTACTGACTAGTGCCTCTGGTTTGAGTAATGCTTTGGGAACTCCATGTGAAATTAAATGCTTTGGAAAGATGCTTGCTGTTCTGAGCACTACAT
>VWZE01025770.1:197553-229030 GCA_013396675.1 Eubucco bourcierii | reverse complement strand
AAAAAAAAAAAAAAAAAAAAAAAAAAAAAAGCCCCATCCAAAGCTTTCAGCCTGACAGCTTGTCCTGAAATGACAGATCCTCCATGTGCCACATATCTAACACCCCAGTTGTATCTTTATACATCTCTGTCACCTCCTCTCAGCTCACAAGACCCAGAGCCTGGTACTTTCACGGTTATCATTTTGCCAACCTCAGTCTTCAACACTAGCTCTAGCACAGGGCCATGCTGATTATTTCTCTGATTCTTCTGCATGCTCAAAACCATTTACCCTCTTCTCTCTTGCTGTTTCTGATGCGGCAGCACCAGTTCAAGAGCACTGAGCTGTACACTTTAAACAAGCCAATATTCAGTATCCTGAAAGAAGATGATTTTCTGGATCAAGTTCCCCTTCATCAAGACTGCTCTTAAAAAACCCAGTCTTTTTGAAGGAATGGGACACTTACATGTTCCACTTCCTAAATTTCTTGACAAGGTAAATTAAGAAGTTGACACCTTGGACATACTGAGTGATGAGTGTTCATGCACTGCTTTGCTGTTTGATGCTTCCCTCACACCAGGGTCATTCCCTTCCCCATGGGAAATGATAGCCCAACCTGTTTCATGTCCAGGATATTTTGAGCAAACATGAAAAAACAGCATAATGATCTCCATGCTGCCCAGAAGATTTCATTCATCAGTGCCTTCAGAGAAGTCTACTACAGTTTAGCAACTCCATTCTTGCTATTTTTGGAGAGGGAGAAAGGAAATTGATTCAGGAAAGAGGAGTTTTCTTATTCCTTAGAAGGGTACACAAGCTATCCTAGCCTGCATTGTGTACATCAAGCAGCCCTGGACCCCAAGCGACTTTTTAATTCTGGTCCATCAACTTCTGTGACATCTCAAAACACTCTGCCTACATACATGCACAATTCTTTGTGTAGGACTCAACACTAGTCTCCTTCACAAAGGAGAAAGTAGGGCAGCTATGTTCGTTGTCATAATCATGCAGGCAATCCACAACAGGACAGAGACAGAAGGATAACCTCCAACCTGCCCCTATACAGGTACCCCATTAGTCACAGAATCACAGAACTTTAGAGGTTGGAAGGGACCTCCAGATATCATCGAGTCCAACCTCCCTGTCGAGGCAGGATCCTCTAGGGTAGTTTGCTCAGGAATGCATCCAGGCAGGTTTTGAAAGTCTCCAGAGAAGCAGACTCCACAACCTCTCTGGGCAGCCTGTTCCAGTGCTCTGTCACCTGCATTGTGAAGAAGTTTCTCCTCATGTTGAGGCGAAACCTCCTATGTTCCAATTTGTAGCCATTGCTGCTTGTCCTATTGCTGCTGACCACCGAAAAGAGATAGGCTCCATCCACATGACATCTACCCCTCAGGTATTTGTACACATTGATCAGCTCTCCTCTCAGTTTTCTCTTCTCCAGACTAAACAGCCCCGGGTTTCTCAGTCTCTCTTAGTAGGGGAGATGCTCAAGTCCCCCAGCCATCCTCGTGGTTCTCTGCCGGGCTCTCTCCAGCATGTCACTGTCTCTCTTGAACTGGGGAGCCCAAAACTGGACTGTCCACTTCTCACAGCTTTTCCAAGCAACAGAGTGGTATTTTTCCTACTTTTATCAATGTTGTTTACTTACCATATCTTGTCAATATTCCCTCCTCTATTTCCTTCACAATCATTGCTTTCAGAAAGAGATGTTTTTTTCAATAGTCACCTCAAATGCCATCAAATAATAGCCCCATATGACTTACAATTCTCAATTATCTTGCTGTAGTCCCTCTATAATGCAGTACTGGGAAGGAAGATGGAGTACTTCAGGTTTTTTTTGAGAACCATTGTCAAAACAATTCTATCAGCCCGTGGTGCCAAATGCTTTAATTATTGTTTCTTAATTTCAAGAGACAAAACTTCAATTGTAGTAACAGAAACATCTATCAGACAAGGCATTGTTGCCATATCATTAACAGCTGTCCTGACAAAACTCAGAGTTTGACATATTTGCAGGACTATATTTTAAAAATACCATTAGAAGGAAATGAGCTAAAAGAGAGAGAGAGAGTGGAATATTTAGTACCTCCTCCTCTGTTGCTGCAGGGCTGATACGGAAATTAGGGACTCTTTCTGGCATGATAGTCCACACTGTTTATGGAATTATAGTAATGGATGTCTGGATTAACCAGTATGATTCTTAAAATATTCTCAGAAATTCTGCCTCTGAAGCCACCATTTTAGTCTCTTAAATATAGTTACAGAAGCAGGCTGCACAGACACAAGTCAGTTATTTGCTAACTGTCAGAGCTGAGTGTTGTAAGTGATGGCAGAAAAGTAGAGCTAATTTTGCACTAGAAGAGTTTCTAAGATCTGTGTACATAGAAACAGACATTTTTATTAGTAGTGCAATAAGACTGTTTTTATTTTCCCCTGGAGAAGCTCTGTACACAATCCTATATCACTCCGCAACAAAATTAGCTCTGGGCAAAACTATACCAGGGCTGGAAGGCACACCCAGCTCTATTTATGTTCTGAATTCTCTCCTCTCTCTCTGTCTCTCTCTTTTTTTTTTTTCTTTTTTTCTTTCCCCTGCCATTGGTCTATAAATACCTTAGTGAAATTCAGGCCTAGTTATGTTAGAGATCCATTAGCTAGTCTTTGATTCAGCTGTTAGTAATGCTGCTTCCTGATACAACCAAGTCTTATGCAGGGCTGCATTTTCCATAGGCAATCATTCGACTCAAAATATGGAGAGGCAGCACGTCTGTCAGAGAGGTCTGGGCACTTGTCCCACCTAAGTGAGACCCTGGAGGCATTTCAAGGGGTGTCTTCTGAAACTGAGATACCTTACATGACTGTCGAGTTTCCACATTTAGTGATTCCCATCCCTCTCCTTTCCTTTAATATAACTGCATGTATATTTTTGAAGTCAAATGCTTTAGTGCCCAACACAAACACTGTCATGTTTGGTGGGAACATACTCCTTGCTTCTCCACTTAACATTCAGGTTTTTTGAAATGTATGCCCAGTGGCTGATGAAAAACATGCCACCAATATGTAAAAGGGACAATGATCCAGAAATTAACACTGTGGTCCCCTAGCCCCATGGCTGTAGTGAAGTTTGTGCAGAAAGCACAATGAAGAGAGCGAGCTGGATCACTGCCCTGAGACTGAAAATATCAGGGTTCAGTTTAGCTTCATTAAAATGAAGTTATCATACCTCTGTACCTCATGCTGACATTTACAGTAACCATTATTAATTGTTTGTAAGACACCCCTTTAGAATACTGATGGAAATGCTTCAAGTCACTATCAAAACTCTGGAAATAAATATCATTCATTCCAATGTCATCCTTAGTGGTGAGATAAACACTTATTCAATCCTCTTGATAAATTTCCAAGTAAAAAAAAAGTAGTTATCATTAGTTGTGGGCATGTATACAAGATCTAAGTATTTAAATTGTTGCAGAATTTTGAAGTTAATATACCTAGGTTGATTAAATGCAACAAATGTGGCTCTGGCTGAACTCTCTGCATCCAGAGATGGGAATTGGAAGGATGTGGAGGGTGGGAGTTTAGAATAATATGAGCTAAATTCTAATTGAAGTCCTACCTGAGCAGAAACCTGAAATAACTTACACAGTGCTCTAGCACAATGCTGTGTATCACTGAAGATTTTTGGGACAATGCTGCAAATTATTCTACTGGTGTGGCTAGATCTGGAGGATGGTGGTGAAGAGAGCTCTTAGCTGCTCTTACCCATCTCCTCTCCTTGGTCTACAGATCCTGTTCCAGTTATGCAACCCAGGCAAATAGTTTTGGACGTGCTTGTAAGTGGGCAATGATTCAATGTCACAAGCAGAGCTTTAATAATCATTGCATAGGATATAGAGAAGCAGGCCAGCGAGCCACCTCCAAGGTGCATTTACCATATGAGGAAGGGGATGGGATGGAGGTCATGAAAAGGAGCCTTTCTGAAGGCTCTGACTCATGAGGTCTATCCCTATCTCCTCAGCAAGGCTTTGTCTTTGCCTGTAGCTAAGTGCAGCTCCCCAGTGCCATGGCTTGAGATCTGCAGTGCTGCAGCCTTGGTAAGACCTCACTGTTTGGCACCAGGGGAGGAGCAGAAGCAGCACAATGTGAGGAAAGAAGGCTCTCCACATGTGTGAATGAAGGCATCAGAGCAAACCCATACATGGAAATATCTGGGCTGTTATCCCTACTTAAGAGAAAGTGAGGCACCAATGGGCTATCACATTGCACCATCCTCAGTACACCTGAATCTCACAGGTCATACCTGTCTGGAGGACATCAGTGAACCACCCATAGATTGTGCTGGTGTTAGGGAGCAAACACAGCTTTGCATTCAAATCATTTCAGAAAGATATCTTTCTGGAAAGTAAGCTGTCAATGTAACCAAAGCCACAGCCTTGCTGAAGAGGGATCGAGCTCCTTTTGTCTCTGCCATGTGGAAAGTTAGATAGGTGATTAGGAAGACCACGTCAAGCATTAAAATTCTGCAACACTCCAGCATCCCAGACACATGTCTGAACCCCAGGACCTCGCTTCCTCTCTACAACCAGCAGAGCTAAGTGTATGTTGATCTTTTGTGGTTGTAAAAATCCTTTTTTTTTTTTTTTTCAGAAAGCTGGAAACCTTTCCTCTTTTGCAGTTTCATTAGAGTTTAGAAATCAAACAACCAGCTCTGAAAGCAGCTGCTGGGGCACACAGACTTGTGAGCTTCCCATTAACCCCCCTCTGCTGTGTGGGGATGTCTGTTTTCCTAAGAGTGACAAGATCTTTCATCTCTGCAGGCAACCGTTTCACATGGGCCCTTGTGCAGCCCTTGGGTCTCCTGTTAGCAGATCATGATCGGCTTCCCAGGAGGGAAGTGGGCAACAACCCTGATACATCATAGCCTTGGGTAAGTTGTTAAGGAAGTGGGAATGTGAAACAAATGGAGAAGACTCGTAGCAGAGTATGGTCTTGCACCCAATGAAGTACAGAGGAGCTCCTGACCGAATCCAGTGGGAAGAGAGTTTTTTTCCCAGTATTCACAATGATCAATGAGGAAGTGATGCAGATTGCCTGCAGCTCCTGACGCAGAAAGCAGACCAGGCACCGGCGAATTGAATTGCCAAGAACTGTTGGCTTTTACACAGGCTTGTGCAAGGTCATTCATCACCACAGCACATGCTGACTGCTCTCAGCAGCACGGAAAAGAAATTAAAAGTAGGTAAAAAAGACCTTTTTGTTTAGCCGGAGGATAAGTAATAGATCAAAATGTTTAAAATATTAACATATTGCTGCTGCTCAGACATACAAGTGGGTTCCTGCAGCTTAACATATGGTAGAACTGTCACCTGAGCTGTGGTGACTGAGTGTGTTGGTGGACAACTGCCAGGAGAAAAGTGTGGCCCTAAAGTTAATTACTGTGAGTGATCTGTGATAGCTTGTGATATTTCTTGTCCAAGCTTGAGAGCTGGCTGAGGAAAGCAACTACCCTGGCCACACAGCAACAGGACGCGGCTGCACGTGACGGCAGAGGGCATTGCCCATTGCCTGTCTCTGTCAGCAACTTGGCCTTGGAGAGGTGGAGCTGTTTGCCAGGGTAGTCTTCTAGTGAGTTTGAGGGGTTTTAAGCTCGCTACAATCAGTACAGCCTTTCCTGGAATGTTAATATTAAAATTCCTTTTCAGTATTGAGGCACCACAGAGGGTACTTAATATATTGAATAGGAACACAAGATCCTCACTGCTGCAGGGGAAAAAGAGGGAATAAGAAGCAGTTCCTGCCCTGATTCCTACTCTTTGCCACCAAAATGCTGCTTAAATTATCCCCTTCATAAAGAAAGTGTTACTTCAGGTCAGCAGCTGCAGAGATTAAGGTGAACTCAGAACAACCAGCAAAAAACTCAATTATCAAATGCTTTCTCCACTCAAGACATACCTTCATGCTCAGTAGCAAAACTTTGGTGTCACCTCAACAGGTGTCATGGCTGTCTAGAAAGGTAGCACGGCCCACGCCACCAATTCCAAGGAGACAGACCCTTGCTGGGCTTGCACTGACTTTCCCCAGCTGCTTTTCTTGCAAGCTTCTTCTTCAAATTTGTGCACTGGTTTATCTTTCTTTCTTTCTTTCTTTTTTTTTTTTTTAAAGGTATTAAGAGGTGACTGAATCCATGCATCTGACTGGAACCACTATGAAAGGAAAAGGAGACTGGAGAACTGCTTCTCCATGGGGCAGTCCAAGTTCACATGGTAGCCTCACAGAAGTACCAAATGGAGACCATTCTCAGGAGACTTCACAGAGCTGCAGTAGTTATTTTCCATATTATAACAGGGACATGAATAAAAATGTCCCTGTTCACACAAAATTGTGCTGTAACTGATCTAAGGGCTGAACTTGTTCACTCTTTGGATTGTTCTTCTATATTCTTCTTATCTGAAGCCCATTTAAAAACAATTGTACACTCTTTCTGTATTAGCTATAGAGTCCATGTTCACAGTGTAGGTCCACCTGCAGCATTCCCATTTATTACACATCTCATCCCGTTTACGGGTAAGACATGGGAGGAGACTTTCTCAGTTTCTGAGAATTTTGAATATCCTCGAGATGTGTACAATCCCAAGCACAAATCCAGGCTGGGTGGTGAATGGCTGGAGAGCAGCCCTGAGGAAAGGGACCTTGGAGTCTGGGTTGATGAAAAGCTCAACATGAGTCTGCAGTTGCAGCCCAGACAGCCAAACGAGTCCTAGGCTGCATCAAGAGAAGCGTGGCCAGCAGAGCAAGAGAGGTGATTCTACCCCTTTACTCTGCTCTCGTCAGACCCCACCTGGAGTACTGTGTGCAGTTCTGGAACCCTCAGCACAGGAAGGACATGGAAGTGTTGGAGCGGGTCCAGAGGAGGGCCACAAAGATGATCAGAGGGCTGGAGCAGCTCTCCTATGAGGACAGGCTGAGGGAGTTGGGGCTCTTCAGCCTGGAGAAGAGANAGGTTGCCCAGGGAGGTTGTGGCTGCTCCCTCCCTGGATGTGTTCAAGGCCAGATTGGACGAGGCCTTGAGTGAGCTGTACTAGTGGGAGGTGTCCCTGCCTATGTCAGGGGGTTGGAACTAGATGATCCTTGAGGTCCCTTCCAACCTTACCATTCTATGATTCTATGATTCTATGATTTACACTTATGAGTGGCAGGGTGTGTGGAAGAATATGGGCAAGTGCCTAGAGTGGTGGCATCTCCAAGTTCATAGCAATTTCCTATGAATGAGTGTAGAATCCTGCTAAACTAGTAAAACATTTTTGAGAAATATGTTGTCAGTCTGAGAGACACAAATCACTGCAGTGTGATGGGGCCAGGTCCACACCTTCTCAGTTGTTTTTGACACTATTCAGTGCCCTCAAGGGCAAGAGAAGACATACTGGCAAACACCACGGCTACTAAAACCCCAGAAGAAGGTGCTACAGCTGCACCAGAGAACCAGTTTGTGCTGGTATCAGTCACCCCTGTACAGAAAAAAATAAATGCATGAGAAAATCAGTTCATTTTATGAAGGATAATGATGAAGCAGGGCGATCACAAGAACAGGATAAAGAGCCAGAGGTAATCCACTGCCCCCCTATCCCTAGGTGAGCTGTAAGACATGCAAAAGGATTTCAGTCATCTTCCAAGTGACCACATTATCACCTGGCTGCTCCGATGCTGGGACAAAAGGGCCCTTCCTTTTCTAGGGAAGGGAGCATTAACAAGGGGATTTGAAACAGCCTCATCCTCTGGAACTGGTTTCTGTCAGATATGAAGGAAATGTATCCCTTCAAGGGAGATGTTACATGTCATCTAGGCAAGTGGACCAACATGGAGAGAGGCATCTGCTATGTGAGGGAATTAACTGTGCTGGAGGTGATTTATAGCAATCAGAATGACAAGCAGTCACAATCAGATCCAGAAGTACAATGCACACCATCCATATAGCAGAAGTTCCTACAAAGTGCATCCCCTTCATAGGCCAAGCCATTGGTAGCAGTTTCTTGGAAAGAAGGCCAGGGATGAATAGTGGATGAGTTGGCTATATGGAGCTCAGCTGCTGCTAGCTCTAAACCCACAGTCTGCAACCCATTTTAGCTCAAAGCTTACCTAACAAACTTCTTACCAAAGTTACCTCACCTGGTGTTTTGTTTTGGTTTGGTTTGGTTTGGTTTTTTTCTGTATTCATGCAGGTATGTGCATAAAAACCTCACAACAACAGGTATCCAGAGTTTTCAAATTCCTTAACTCTGACACAATCCATTTCTTGTAGGGCAGGAACTGGCTCCTCGTAACACCTCTGAGTGAACTCCAGCCCTTTGCTGCAGCTGCCCACAGCTGAGCACAGACTCATGGCTGACATGTTTCCCCACCTTTTGGGGCAGGTTGTGACCACACTCTCTCCTGCACAGACCCACTGTCACCCGGATTTAGATGTATGCACCTCCCCTTTCTTGGCTGAATGCCCCTCTCCTAAGCTTAGCAAAGGAAGTAGTATTTACATAATATGCACATGTATGGGTAAAAGAGGGTGTCTTGTGGATGCAGGTGCTGGATTTTAACCTGTAAGTCAAGTCACGACTCGGGGAGCATGTAGAGACCTTGAAAAAATATGTATCCTGTAAGCACATCAAAGTGTCCAGAGAAGTGGAAAACAGCTGTGCATGTTTTTCTCTCTCCTCCTCTCACTTTGGGACTAAGCCTATAAAATAATAATGTGCCTTTCTAGTATTATCATTTTTTCTTTGATTTTCTGTAGAGAATTATGGAACTGCAACAGTCCTATTAGCATTCAGCACTCAGGCTTTTGCTTTGTGCTTTCTACCTCATTCCTTTTGTTTAATAAAAGAATGAATTTTGCATCTTATAGATGCCTGACAACCCAGGAGTCTGGGCTGTCTTCTGTTTAGCCTTTAAATAAGAAAACGTGGGACTTGCCTTTGCAACATGCCAGCTTTGTCCATACATTAGGAGCAAGCAAATTCAGATCACACTGAGGCAGTGATGCTGATGGGAACTTAATAGAGCAAGAGGGCCTGAAAGCTGTCCCTGCTAGGGGGCAGTTATTTACCAAATAATCAACATTTGCAAGCCCTAGGATATGAGTAGGTTGAAAAATGCTCTGTGCAAGAACTGCTTTTCAGGCATGTGTTGGCTCAGTGCCTTGTATAAGGGAACTGTATCTGAAGTTGCAACATATTCCTACTATTACAGTTAACAATATTTCCTCACCTGCATTTCTGATCATCTCACTTACTCTCTGCATGTAAAGAATCCCATGGGGATTTACAAGGTGCCTGTCCAAAAGGAAAGTATGGGCTCCCTCTGCATAATATAGTAGGAGGAGACCCGGCAATACCTTGCTCTGCTCTTGAGTCACAGGGTCCCCAGCTGAGTGGGTAAAGCTGGGCTAGTAAAGCTGGGCAGTGGGAGCCACAGAAACAAAACATGTTATTCCTTGAGTTCCTTCTCTGTCTCTAACTCTCTGGGGTGGCCTTCACCACTGCTGCTGTGGTGTGATCAGCAACAAGTGTCAGTGGCTGGAGAGCCCAGGCCAATGCCAAGCGTGGCACACAGTGAAGGTGCTTGCAGTGCACAGTCACTGCACATGGGCCAAAGGCTGGGAGCAGACAGCCTTGGAAACCTTTGCAATTGGTTGCTGTCTGCAATTGCTGCCTTGGCCAGCACAGACAGATGAAACATCTCCTCTGCTATGAATCAGCATGGAACTTGAATCCCAGAGCACCAGGTCTGGCTCTCCAGAGCAGCAACCACAGCAAAAAGCAGCAACTTCCCTTATGCTGGTTACTACCACAGCAGAACCTCACAGCTGGGTAGGAAAGACTGCTCTGAAACGATGATATCTAGTGAGGCTTTGTCCCTCTGTCTCCACCTTTGAGTAACATTATTTAATAAAATATTTTTATTTTTAGAGTTTAGAGAGTGAAAAAGCAGATTCTCACCTCTTTCCAGGGGAATGGTGGTGGTTATTGAAATTTCTGAGGTAGCCACTAGATGCCCCTGTCTTCTGCCGGGCACTCCAGAACGGCACATGCACTGGAGTGCCGCAGCCTGGACCCGAACCTGGGGGCTCAAACTACCTACAAATTCCCATTGCTGCAGTCTTGTTTGTCTCCCTAGTGCCTTTCTAATTAGCTTAGACTGTCATTCAGCGTGTGGTAATTAAGAGAGGTGGTGCAGTTCAGTAGTGGGAATGGTAGTGTACGCTCGTATTTTCTGTTCCGTTTTTGTAGTGGCTCTGGAGGAGGTGATGTAAAGCTCAGAGGGCAGTGGTTGCACATCTGGGCACGGCTGTGTGGACCTGTTCTGATCATGCAGCCTGTTGCAGTGTCCCACCTCTGGAGGGGCACTCTCAGCCACTACTGTCCCTCGGAGATGAATCAATCCATAGCAGAAAAGTGGTCTCTGAGTAAAGCCATTAACCCAAGCAGAAACATTTCCCTAATTGATCCTGAAGTGTTTCTTTGTGCATATAAGGAGACTGGCACCATTCAACTGGGAATCTGTTGCTTGGTCTGTGTGGAGAAGCTTCTGTGACTGCTGAAATAGCTGTGTACCCAAAAGGTAAACATTTTTGCTGTGCTCCTCCAACTCCAGAGAAGGCAGGCAGCAACGTTCAGCATAGAAAATCACATACAACCACTACTCCTTCTGAAGTGACCCCTCCCCCAAAAGGGTCTTGACTTAAGGAAGTATTTATTTGAGGGTCTCCTAATTTGAGGAAAGTAAATGTTCCTGCTCTGGTGATTCCCTGGCCAGGCTTTGTGGGGTTTGCACCAGCACATTTTCTCTTACCACAGGCTACAACAGACCCAGAGGTAACAAAGCATTTATTACAGTCAGATACCCTGGGAGAAATCCGTGAGATACAGAGTGGTTTCTGTCTGAGCACCCAGTCTCACAAGGGAAGTGTTAAGAGATCTCTTTGCTTGAGCTTTTTTCTTAACAAACTGTGTAAAGTGATGAGAAACCTTTAGAGAAGATCAAAAGTGGGCTTTCAGCATGAGAGCACCTGTAAATGGTTTCTGCTGCCTAATTCTCCCAGTTTTCAGGAGAAAGGTGCCAAATTAGCACTACTGAATGTGATGAGGACTCAGAGATCTGAGTCATCTGGGAAGATGTACTTTTTCAGTTGACACTGCTGGAGAAACCAAGAGACTAGAAATTCCTGGTTACTTAGAATCACAAAAACTGATGGGATGTGAAATGCTTCTACAGATGTTTAGTAACCAATCGTTACTCCATCTGTCACCCACTGCAACTAAAACTGTCCCTCTGCTTCTGTCTGAAAGATCTGGATCAGGGTGTAAAACTCCTGACAGCACTGTCAGCATCCTGCTGCTAGTAACCGTGTTTAACATGGTCTATTCCACAGGTTTTTGATTACGAGACATGAAATGTTGGTAACCAGCTTTATGGTCATGGTGGTACCAGCATAACAGCATTTCAGGTAGGCTTAGGTAGATGTGTCACACAGTATGTAGCATAGGCAACCCTGAGGCTGGTGTTTCCCTGTGCAGATCAAGCCACTTCTCTGGAAGCCACACATTGCTTGCCATCTTTTTCGTAAATTTGAAAGAAAAAGGCTCAAATGTACAATAGAAAATGAAACCTGGATTAACTGATATCTGTCTTCCCTCCGTGATTTCCTTGTGTTTTCCCTTGGGCCCATGCTACTCTACAGGATTGTTGCATCCCAGAATCATTGGCATAATGATAACGCGACTAAAGAAATATGGAGACTCTCAACTCCACACTAATTCGTGCCAAGAGAATACTGAAGGCAGTAGATAAAGGGGTCGCCAACACTGAGCTACATTTTTCTTCTAAGAATTGCCTCCCAGAGGCTGCAGTCATTTTGCAACCTTTTTAATTTTCAGAGAAGATGCCTCCCGTGTCCGTAATTAAGAGTTTAGTGTGCCACAGGGTCCTGTTTATCATGGTAACTTATTTTTGCAAAAGAGCAGATAGACTTTCCGTAGGTCCTTTGAATACCTTTCAGCTAGTCCATTAGATGGGGCTGCGATACTGGGGATTTTAATAACTGATATTCATTATCCAGTTGTTATTAACTTATTTTAATGAGTAAGCTGCATTTTCCCTTTGTGGTACAGGCACCAAGATCTGGTCAGGGATTTCAAAAGAATTTTTTTGTTATCTTCAGTGTGCGCTGACTACATTCACATCTTTCCAGGGTGAATGTTAGGCTGAGCTTTCTCTTAGCAGGGAAGGCATGTGAATCCAAGGCAAAGACACCTGTAAATGTGGCATGCATAAGAAGACATGTGGAAGCAGTCTTCCATGTCCTATGTTGATTAATTGCATGTTCCCACTTGGAACACCTTAATAATAACTGCTTAACTAACTTAATTTCTTTTTATGATGAGATCACTTGTCTAGTTGACTGAGAGAAGCCAGTAGATACTCTGGACTCCCCAGAGCAGTGGTCATGGTATCAAGCATGTCAGGGTTCAAGGAGCATCTGGGCAATGCTCTTAGTCACATGATTTAGTGTTAGGTAGTTCTGTGAGGAACAGGAAGTTTGGCTTTATCTTCAGGTGTCCCATCCAACTTGAGATAATCTATGCTCTTCAGCTCGGAGAAGAGAAGACTTGGAGGAGACCTGGTAGTAGACTTCCAGTATCTGAAGGGGACCTACAGGAAGGCTGGGGAGGGATTATTTACAAGGTCTTGCAACAACAGGACTAGGGACAATGGGTTTAAACTGGCAGAGGGGAGATTTAGACTGGATGTTAGGAGGAAGTTCTTTCCAGCGAGGGTGGTGAGACACTGGAACAGGTTGGCCAGAGAGGTTGTGGCTGCTCCCTCCCTGGAGGTGTTCAAGTCCAGGTTGGAGGAGGCCTTGAGTGAGCTGTACTAGTGGGAGGTGTCCCTGCCTCTGGCAGGGGGTTGGAACTAGATGATCCTTGAGGTCCCTTCCAACCTTACCATTCTATGATTCTATGATTCTCATGTAGATAACCTCAAGATATGACAATGAAATTTATCTATTTTCAAGTGTCATCACTGACAGTTTTGTTTCATGAGCACTGCAAAAACCACCCTGCAGTTCACTGGATCTGAGTACCTTTTACTTTCTTTCATTCAGCTCAGCTGGAAAACTCTGACCCATTGAGGCAGATCACAAATACCTAGCACATTTTCTATTTACTACCTGACCACAACCATCTTTCAGCTTGTGGCACACTCAATTGCTGGTTTGGAGAAATGAAGGGACAGTAAGTAGTCCCCCTTCACACCCTGGTTGGTACCTAGTGAAGCATGTACAGGCCATCAGATTATATTGCAGCTGTTGCCATCTACAGCACATCTGCATCTACCTCATGCATCAGGGTAGCTCATGGAGTTCTCTGGTCCCCTATTCTGTAGAGAATTACCATTGCTTTTGTTTTCAGGAGAAAAGGGATCACACTTGTCTGCTATGAAGACCTCAATCTCTGCCTTAGCAGATGCATTTTTGAGCCAGTAATTTTCCATACCACTTTATGCTGCAGACAAGGCCTCTTGAAGAGTGTAGAGAGTGCCCGACAAACACAAAATCTGTAATTGTATGTATACAGACCCTCACTTCAGTCTTCTAGGCTGAGACACTCAGACAGAAGAGAAACACTGCTTCTGTTTCAAGTCAGTTAGATGTTGCACGAGGATCGATTCTCCTTTTAGGCTGTTGTAAAATACAGCACTAGCACTTAAACTCAGAAATTACTAGGTTCTGCAGTCCTGTACTTCCTGATTTACTGCTACAGAAGGCGTGTTGCTGGGGGAAATATCTTGAGTCCAAATGGTCCTGCAAACCCCAGAAAGGTCATTATAACCACTGAGGCTTTAGAGTAATTGTCTGGGCTGTTTTACTTTGGGAAAGAATATCACTGGAAAGCCTATCCTGTGTTTACCCTTTGCAGTGGTTACACTCAGAGTCTGGGACAGAGTTTTCCATCAAGAAAGCAAATAAGTCAAGTGTTGCACATCTAGCACCTTGAATGCTCAGTGTATTGCAATGGACGTGAATACATTCCTGAGGCCATCGCTCCCCAGCAGGTAACTCCTGTTCATTCAGAAGTACCCCAAGTCCAGTTGCTGTCTCATCAGATGTTCTTGCTCTCATTCCTTACTCCTAAATGTTTCCCATACTACTATATAGAAAGTAACCTACAGGTGATTTTAACATGTTTCTTTCAAAGAAAAGATGACATCCTTAGTTACTGCAAAACTGGGCTGTAAGAAATCATGATTAGCACCATTTGATCCTAACCATTTGTTTCCCTGGACTTTTAAATAAAGGCAATAATCTTTTGATGCGCAGCAACACTGGGATTCTGTCCCAGCTGATAACCACCTGTGAGAGTTTGATCATCTCTCCCTCAATGGAATCAACAAAGATAAAAATTGCCTTTGTTAAACATGGGCCCAGATTCCTGGCAACGCTAAGGGATGCAAACAGCACCTTTGTGGACTTACGGGACTTGACCCAGATATCTGCTCAAGAACTCAAGAATGCTAGATAGAGTGTCTTGATGAAATTCTGTGACTCCAGCCTGGCTTGAACACCCAGGATACAACACTGCACACCAGCTACCCTGAAGAGAAAAGGCTTCTGTGTATTTGGGGTAGGGAAAGGTAAGTGGCTCAGGGAGGGGGAGGAGGCCCTGCCCAGTGCCACCTCCGGGCCCCTGCAGATACATGAGAATACACAGGAAGATTTCCTGGGGAGCTGCAGCTGGGCAATGGCCTAAAAAACTGTGTAAAAAGACATAAGTGATGCTTGTAAAAGTGTGTGCCTACATCAGTGGCCCTACCACGTGTGCATCTCCATCAGTGGCCCTACCATGTGTGCACCTCCACCAGAGCTCCTCCATGGGTGCACCTCCACCAGAGCACCTCCACAGGCACTTCCACCGGACCCCCACCACTGGGGCATCTCCACCAGAAGAACCTGAGGAACCACCCTACAGAAGGACATCCCTGGGCCAGGCACACCTGTGCTGGTTTGAGGTTAATTAGAATATTTCGATAGAGAAAATTACACCATAGGCTGTGAAAGGAAAACATCATGATGTCTACTTCACTCATACGCTTGCTGGAGAATTGTTTGGGAACACTAACCAAAACAATAGATAAGTCAGTCTCTCTCTGTTGCTTGCTGGAACAGGAGCTGCTGGTGGGATCTAGCAGCTTCTGGGCTCTGGCTCCTCTGCTGATTAATCCTCACTAACCACTTTTCTTCTAACCCCCTTGGCCGATCCTCCTCATTTACCTTGCACATAAGGCAAACCTTGGGGTAAGGTACAGGGGTGGGGAGAAGGTGGAAGGGTGGTTGGGAGCCCCTCCTGGGGTCTCTGATTTCTGGGAGGGGAGTTGTGTTTCTGTATTACCTTTTATTTGTATATTTCTGTTAACTATTCTGTATATAGTGTAAATATCTGCTGTACATTGTGCAAAGCTGTAAATAGAGCTTCAGTCCTTAACTTCCAGCCGACTGAGTTCTAGTCTGGGTGATTTTACAAAGTGTGGGTGGGCGGGGAACTCCCAAACCTTCACAACACCTCTTTCTCTCTTCCCACCATCTGCAGCTAATGGTAATATAATCCTTATTCTTTTCCTTCCCTGCTCTTCTTCTCCATTGTTCTTTCTCTCCCCTCTTCCCTCTCTCCCTCGGTTTTGTTCAACTTTATCCTTTAATAAGTAGTTTTGTGGTGATATTTGATCTCGTTTGCACCTTAATTTCACAACATGGAAACCTAAAGGAACAAGTCTTGCTCCTCTGGACAGAGATACTGTTAATCTCTGTTCTCCAGACCCTGACCACCCATGTTCTGTGACACCCAAACTAAGCTGTCCATCTGCATAGGTTGACATAGTTTTAGGTATAGATCATCCAAGAAAAGTGATGTCATGACCAGCCTTCCTATCTAGCTGCTTAGAGTATCAAGCAGCCCAAACTATTTGACAAGAGCCATACATGAGTGTCTGTGTAGCTCTTTGTTGGGGAATGTGGGTTAGGTGAGGACTACTCAGTGGCCAAAATCAGGGAGCATTTTACAGAAGAGCTGGTCCAGTGGCCTCTGGTTTCACCAATTCTGTATCTAATGCTGACTCACTTCCTATCTCTACTCCTGCACTGGGGTAATGAGAAAAACTCCCCCCTCTCCAAAACTCTCCACATTACATGTTGCTTTGCAGCATATCTGGCTCCAGCAGGAAAGGAGGTTTCCATGAACAATACTCCTTTCTTTGTGAAGCAACTCTAGACCTATGCCTGAGGTCTGGTCCTGCACTTTTTATCTCTGCTGCTGGCTGTGGAGGAGCTGTGAGCCAGGAAGCAGCAGCAAGCAGATTATCCCCAGAAGTCTTGAGAAGAAAGGGAAGAGGGAGATAGAGATGGAGTCAGAAGAGGAGGAAGACCTTTTATTCATGAGCAGATTTCTGGACAAGAATGTATCCTGGCCACTGGAGAATAGGGAAAGGATACACAGTGGTGGAAGAACTGGTGGACAAACCTCTGTCTGCTGAAAACTCTCAAGAGATGACTTCAAACATTTGAAGCCAGCTGTTGGAGTGGGTGGCTTCCAGGAAGGCTGGAATGACCATGGAAAAGACTTTGTCTATCACCTGCATGTGCCTCTGAAGGAACCTCTCAGGCACTCTTTCTACCTCAGTCTGGGCACCTGAGACTGACATGACTGTAGCTCCTCAGTTCCTCCTTGCAGCCCTTCTTGTAGATGAGCATCATATTTGCAAATCCCAAACTGGAACCTCCCTGATTAACCAGGACTGCTGATAAATGATGGATGGTGGCTTCATGAGCACCTCCAGTAGCTTCCCTAATACCCCTGAGTGGACCCCATATTTGCCCCATAGACATGTGTGTGTCTGAGTAGTGTATCTTGCCACTGGCAATTTCGCCTTGGATTATGTGGGTTTCATTCTGGTCCCAGGGGGCTGTGCACCACATGGACAATTGGGCTTGTTATTAAAGACTGAGGCAAAAGAGGCATTGAGCACCTCACCTTTTTCTACATCCTTTGTCCCTATGCTTCACCTCTCGTCCAATAAAGGATGGAAATCCTCTTCAGCCCTCCTTTTGTTGCTAAAGTATTTATAGGAATATTTTGTATATTCCTATATACAGGCTGAGAGAGTTGGGACTCTGCAGCCTGGAGAAGAGAAGGCTTTGAGGGGTCCTGATAGTAGCCTTCCAGTATCTGAAGGGGGCCTACAGGAAGGCTGGGGAGGGACTATTGACAAGGTCTTGCAGTGAGAGGACAAGGGGCAATGGGCTTAAACTGGCAGAGGGGAGATTTAGACTGGATGTTAGGAGGAAGTTCTTTCCAGTGGGGGCGGTGAGACACTGGAACAGATTGCCCAGGGAGATTGTGACTGCTCCCTCCCTGGAGGTGTTCAAGTCCAGGTTGGAGGAGGCCTTGAGTGAGCTGTCCTAGTGGGAGGTGTCCCTGCCTATGGCAGGGGGCTGGAACTAGATGATCCTTGAGGTCCCTTCCAACCTTACCATTCTATGATTCTATGATTCTAAGAAGTAAATATTTTAGTGGGAACCTGTAGAAATTTCATTCAAGCCTTGCTACTCCCAAGGAATGCCAAGGAAGTATGCTACCTTGTGACAAGCTGCCTCATTTCTGTAAGCTGGAAAAAGACTATAGACCTATGTGTAGAAGAAACAAATACATCTATCTCAGCTAAACAAGACAAAGCAACAGCACAAAAGTTCAATGATATAATCACATTAAGCATTACTCAGCTAGCCATGCATGCAATACAGCTCCTATTCCCTATTTGTCAGCATTATGAATGTAAAATGCTCATATTTTATTGTCCTGCACTGACAACAAAGTGTTAGAACAGAAGAGTGACTGTTTTTTTGTCTGGAGTTTCAGGTCTTAATGCAAGCTTGAATGGCAAGCAGAATTAATCAGACTCTCCTCTTTAGCCAAGGTTATTCACACAAGTAGTCCTTAAATAGAGCTGGGAATGGGACTCTGGTTTCCTTTCCATTAGCTTGGGTATATATATTCTACCTGCTCAAAAAGTCCCAAGGGAATTGAGCACTCAACTCTTGCCCAATTTCAATAGGATTTTGAGATTTACTCTATTTAACCTCTCTGGAAAGGCTAGATTGAAGCCACAATGAGTACCTGGCTGAAGCCTGCTCTGACCCAACAGCTTCTTTCAGTCCAGTGCCAGTGCTGCTGGCACTTGCTGAAACTGAGATACAGTCTCCATCCACTGGTACTGAAAAGCAGGAAGTGGGGAATATCATCTTGGGACAAAGTGCCAGATGTATCACTGTTGCTGTTTTGACAGCCTGGTATTTCCCTGCATGCTTGTAAAGGACATCCAGCCAAAGACTAGAAATGCAATATGGTTTTTTGTGCAACATCCTGGTCTGAGGGCCTGATGGAAAACCCAGACGAACTGCCTTCCTAAATTTTGACTCAGGGAGCAGAACCTATCCTCACCATCACTCCCCCAAGCAGTAGCAGTAGGTGCTGTGTTTTCCTGTCAGTGCTGGATGGGCAGAAGCTGGGTGTGTGCTCACTGGAAAGGGTTTACCCTGATATACAGGTCGCTGAATACAGGTGGCCACATGGAGTGTAGAGGTCACCTCCTTTACAGGGTTTTACAGAGAGCAGCTTTGCCTCAAGAGCTGAGCATGGTGACAGGCTCGAAGCAACTGGCTATGCTACCTGTCACACCTGCCCAAAGGAAACTGTAATGAAAACAAGTGGTTTTCAATAAAGCTTAAGCATTCACTTGGAAATAATGAGAACCAGCGCAAGGCAGCTGAGGAGCCCTTCTCAGGCTGTGTGACACTGTTCCCTGCAGTCACACTGTCACCAGCCTTCCCTAGAACAGGGTCCATTTGACCACAACAATATGCTGCAAAGTGTCATTGGCCCCACAGAGAACTGAGTGCTAAGGGATAGCACTAAAATAAATGAACCTTTCAAAAATTAAGTAGGGAAGTATTTCACAAGTGTTTTCCAGTTGCTGAAAGCTAAAATTGCTGTTGGAGGCTACTTTTCCTTCAGAAGTCAGCAGAACCTCTGCTCACTTCAGTTGAGGAGGACACTCTTGCTTTCATGGCCTAGATGGATAATGCTGGTAGAAAGGAAGTACCCCTAAAGAGCAGTACTCTGTGTCCCTGAAGATTTTCACTTTGCAAGTAAATCTAACTGCTGTTGTACAGGGGGTTTGATAGCCCTTGGAGGATGGACTACTCCTACAGCAGGTTTTAATGGTAACATAAAATCTGTAAGCTCATAGGATCATAGAATGTCAGGGACTGGAAGGGACCTCAAAAGATCATCTGGTCCAATCCCCCTGCCAGAGCAGGATCACCTAGAGCAGATCACACTGGAACACATCCACATGGTTCTTGAATATCTCCAGAGAGAGAGACTCCACAACCTCCCTGGCAGATGGTTCCAGTGCTCTGTCACCCTAACAGTCAAAAAAAATCTTCCTATGCCTCAACTTCCACCCATTGTCCCTTGTCTTGTCACAGTGTATCACCAAGAAGAGGCTGACTCCATCCTCCTGGCACTCAGCCTTTACATATTCATTAAACATTAATGATGTCACCCCTTAGTCTCCTCCTCTCCAAGCCAAAAAGCCCCAACTCCCTCAGTCTCTCCTCATAAGGAAGATGTTCAACTTCCTTAATCATTTTTGTGGACTTCATTTACCTTTTCATAGAATCATAGAATCAACCAGGTGGAAGAGACCTACAAACTCATCTAGCCCAACCTATCACCCAGCTCTATCCAATGAACTAGACCAAGGCACTAAGTGCCTCATCCAGTCTTTTCTTGGACACCTTCAGGGATGGTGACTCCACCACCTCCTTGGTCAGCCCATTCCAATGGTCAATCACTCTCTCTGTGAAGAACTTCCTCCTCATATCCAGTCTAGACCTCCCCTGGCACAACTTAAGATTGTGTCCCCTTGTTCTGTTGCTGGTTGCCTGGGAGAAGAGACCAACACTCACCTGGCTACAACCTGCTTTCAGACAGTTGTAGACAGAAATGAGATCACCCCTGGGTCTCTTCTTTTCCAGGCTAAACAACCCCAGCTCTCTCAACCTCTCCTCACGGGGCTGTGCTCCAAGCCCCTCACCAGCTTCATTACCCTTCTCTGGACATGTTCCAGTACCTCAACATCTCTCTTGAATTGAGGGTCCCAGAACTGGACACAGGACTCAAGGCGTGGCCTGACCAGTGCTGAGTACAGGGGCAGAATAACCTCCATTGTCCTGCTGGCCACACAATTCCTGGTACAGGCCAGGATGCCATTGGTTCTCCTGGCCACCTGGGCACACTGCTGGCTCATGTTCAGCCTACTACCAGCAACCCCAGGTCCCTTTCTGCCTGATTGCTCTCCAACCACTCTGTCCCCAACCTGTAGCGCTGCTTAGGGTTGTTGTGGCCAAAGTGTAGAATCCTGCACTCAGCCTTGTTAAACCTCATCCCATTGTTTTTTTAGAGTGTATTTCACAAACTTAGTTCCTGTATTACAATTCAGCACATAGAAAGTCTGTCCACTTTGTGTTGGTTGTTCAGTTTCCACATGCTTCTTGAAAAGTCTTGTTGGATTTCCATATGACTTGGTTGTGTGTTTAAATCAGTATTCAAAAAGATTACTGCAAGTTTACTTTCTTACCTTTGCTGTTCACTGGGTGTGCCTGTCCCTCCCTTTTGTCTGCAGGGCATTTGCAACAGCAAGTTTTTTCTAATCTCTCAGACCAGTTCATCATCTCCCATCGGTGCAAAGCCACTAAATTCAAAGTTTAGAAATACATCCAATAACAATTTCTTCCTACAACACAAACTGAAGATGTTAAGGCAAACCAACAATTATTCTTCTGCAGTAACATCGACATAAAGCAGATTAGAAGAATTAAATGCACAGGAGCACAGTTCTTTTATGATTATGCACCCTTAATCTTCAGAAGATGGTTAATTACATTTTAAGCAGCATAAGAGCCCTAACATATTTGTATGTTAATAAAAATTCTCACCAGGGGTTTAAATCTAACATGTATTCACAGGTATAACTAATGGCATTTTTCAGTAATGCTGTGAAAAAATATGCCTCTAAGTTACTAACTTCACACAGGAAACTGCTGAGAGTTTTTAATTTACTCTCTAACTGTTCTCCTAATCATTTTCTTATCATGCTGGGATGCCTAAATGCATACAGATTATAATGATGGTGTGCACCCACCATAGCAATGTCAGCTATGACATTTGTCAGTGTTTGAAGTCAGGCTGCTGCAATCAGAGCTTTGCAGCCAAGGGAAGGAGTGAAATAAATGGGGATGACATTGCAGCTGCAGTTTTATGAGAACTTGTGTTTGTAGGTTCAGGGCTTATTCCAGTTCAGAAATGGATTAGTCTCTAGCCAGAACAGGTTCAAACATCTCTGTGATTCAGAGTATTTGGGACTACCTGTTAATTGTGCCATACTCAGAGATGCTGAAGGTCCAAAGAGACTTCTTTCCTCATAAGTGATGACAACCTGTTATTTATCTCTGCTTGGAAGTCTGCTGGGATCCTTTATCCAGGCCTGCCCATTGGAAATTTCAGTTCCAGATAACCCATGATTTTGGCCTAGACTTATTCAGTGTCAAAATCTTCTTTGCTTCCAACCCAGGATAGCTCAAGCAAAGCAGAAGGCATGAGCTCTGAGGGATCTCACTTCAAAGAAAGAGATAGTGTACCAAAATGGGAGGTGCATGCCTTCCTGCTGGGTTTACCTACTGCCCAGAGGCTGAAAGGGAGTAATTTAATTCACTAAACAGCACAAGGATACAGTAAGCTCAGGGGAATGAACATTATGGGGAAATGGGGAAAAGTGGGTGCTGTTGATGTGTCCTGCAAGTGTGAGGTCATAGTCCACAGGTTTCATCCTTCCCTCTGGTGTATTTATTCTGTTGGTGGACCATCATTGTACTCATTTCCTCCACTGCCTGAGATTCAGGAGAGAGAAGCTTTGCAGTTCAACATTACGTTTTCTCTCCTATATAGTCGTACAGTCTACTGTGGTTTTCCCATGTAGGTTTTCTTCATGTCTACTTTGCAGGGTAGACATTGTCATTCCGAAATATCCCCAGGGCATAAAGATAATTTGGGAAAGGAGGAAGGAACTCAACTTTTGAAATATGTTGCCTAATTATTAGCATTCCTCATTCTGAGCTTTATTTGTGGCAAGGATGACTCATTGCCCTTGAACACCCACCACCTATCTATTTCCTCTAATGTTGCTTTCCTTTTGATTTTCCGGATACAGATAGCTGACTGCTTATCTATTCCTATCATTAAAATGATGCATAACTGCTGCATTTTCTGGATGGAAACATTATGGACACTGAAATGTCATCACAAGCCCATTTGCTCATCTGCTGTTATTTACTTTCCAGCAGACAATATTCAGTACACAGGCGCACACAATGCAGAAGTCAGCACAGCATTCATCACGTTGATATTGGGACATACAAAGTATCCTGCCTCTGATCAATGGAAACAGTCTGGGCTGGAGCCTTTACAGAGCTCCCCATCTCCCTTCAGGATTTGTACAAATTTCCCCTGGATGAGACATGGTAGCTCTGGAGAGAAGCCAAGGCATGGCTACCTGCCAGTGGGAGGAGTTCTCTAAACAGTGGGGATGTAGAGTTCCACTGTCAGAGTGCTCTTCCTCTCTGGTGAATACAACTGTGCACTGCTTTCCTCCAAAGCCTACTGGTGTCACCACTATGCTCAGTGCTTCCTGGGAGGTTTGCACAACACTCCCTTGGGCACCAGCTTGCACCATAGCCTGGGATCATTTCCACTGGTGAGGCTTTTTGTGGATACAGATGAAACTCTGCCTAGAATAAAAAGACATCTCTGGAAAAGTAAATGCCTAACTATCCAAACTCATGTCCCAAGGAAATCAGTGGTATAGCTCAACAGGTGTGATTTAGACCACTTCAGTTCAGGGCTTGCAAATAAAAGCCACAATACTTTGCATCTACGCGTTATCCTGTGTTATGCCCTTTGTGACCATCATGTAAAAACTGCTCCTATCCAGGAGAGTTTCCACTTCAATGATGGAAGTAATCAGATGAATGCTACCTCCAGAGAGCTTGCAACAAGACACCTTTAAGAGGACTATGGAATGGGCTTCTAAGGGAACTGCTTGAATCACCATCCCTGAAGATACTTAAAGGAGTATAGATGCAGAACTTAGGGAGATAGTTTGATGGTGGAGTTCGTAGTGTTAGGTTTATGACTGGACTCAACAATCTTAAAGATATTTTCCAATGTAAACAATTATGTGATTCTATAAATATAATCAGCCAAATAATGGGAGTTCTTGACAAGAAACTAGCAGTGCTAAGGGTAAGGATACCAACCACGGACTCTGTAGACACTTGTTCTCTGCTTAGAGCAGGTAACTGGTCATAAGCAAACAGGATCCTGTATCTCATAGGGCTTTAGATCTCTGGAGGTCAGGAGATTGTCACTGCATACCTTCTGACCTTTTATTGCTTCCCTGCCATCCATCCTCAGTCACTTTTTGGGGAAAAAAAAAACCAAACAACAAAAAATTAGGTTAACTGGTGGCCATTCTGATGTGCTTAACGCCATAGATTTCTGGGAGAGGCCAAAGGAAAATCTCAGTTGTCAGAGGGTGACGCAAAGTGAATTTTGTAGTGCGATGAAGCTCTTCTGTCTCACATTTCCTTCTTATTGATTCAACTTTCTTTCAGTCAATTTTCATAATGTGTCATAATGCTGAAAAAGAGGAAAACAGTCATAACAACATTTACAAAAGGTGTGGGAATTATAGCAAATAAACAGAGCTGCTTGGAGAGCACTGGAGGCGGTAAGTAGTTGGGTGCAAGGTAAAGGAGCTGGAACAAAATATTCAAGCAGTGCAACACTGGAGCTCAGCCCAGCTGCTCCTCTGAAACCAGATCTGCTCCAAATAGCTGTTTCCTTTTCCTTTCACATGGTTCTGAACTTTTTTTTTGTATCTTTTCCTTTTGATGCCATTTTCAAACAAGGAGCTTCTCCATAGGGAAATTGGCAGTTACACCAGCTTGTAGTCATCTCACACATGCCACATAAGACAAAACCAGTCACTCACAACATCTGGAGTCATCTGGCAGGAAAGGTCAGACCCAGCTTCAAATAGCATTTGCTTTTGTTGTACTTGTCCTCCAACCCCAGTTCACATATTTGTTTTGATGCAACAGGAATGACAAGTTTTTAAGTTTTACAAGAGTTGCTTCCGTGCGGGAATGAGAAATGGTTTTGCCAGGTCAGATGAAAAGCTCAACATGAGCCAGCAGTGTGCGTGTGCAGCCCAGACAGCCAATTGTGTCCTGGGCTGCATCAAGAGAAGCGTTACCAGCAGAGCAAGGCAGGTGATTCTCCTCCTTTTCTCTGCCCTTGTGAGACCTCACCTGGAGTACTGTGTACAGTTCTGGAGCCCCCAGCACAGGAAGGACATTGAACTGTTGGAGTAAGTCCAGAGGAGGGCCATGAAGATAATCAGAGGGCTGGAGCAGCTCTCCTATGAGGACAGACTGTGAGAGTTGGGGTTCTTCATGGGTAATAGGTTTAAACTGGCAAAAGGGAGATTTAAGCTAGATGTTAGGAGGAAGTTCTTTACAGTGAGGGTGGTGAGACACTGGAACAGGTTGGCCAGGGAGGTTGTGGCTGCTCCCTCCCTGGAGGTGTTCAAGGCCAGATTGGATGAGGTCTTGAGTGACCTGTACTATTGTGAGGTGTTCCTGCCTATGGTAGGGGGGTGGAACTAGATGATCTTTGAGATCCCTTCCAACCTTACCATTCTGTGATTCTATGTTCTATGATCAGAGATCCACCAGTTTCACTATGTCCTGCCCAACCTGTCTCAGAGCAGAGGGACACGAATGGTAGAGGCTATGAGCATTGCAAGCAGGTGGATGTAGTTCCTCAGCGTCTAGTATTTGCGGTTAAATAATTCAGTCAGCTAAACATTCATTTCTTGCATGGAAGGCAAGGCACAAAAAGTTGCTTATGCAAAGGTAATACCAATTTGTGACACTGTATGCATTCACAAGCACTGTTCAGTAAACTTATGCCTTAAATCAACAGTTACTGCTCCAACTCTAGATCAGAGACACATTGTGAACTTTCCTGGTTGTAACAAGAGTACAGAGAGGTGGTCTTGATCCTTAGAGCCAAGAAGGTGAAAATACTCACAGATGTGAGAGCCACAAGTACCCATGAGCATCCTGAATCGGCTTTTTGTCAGCATGGCATAGACACTGTGAGCCACCACTGGGCTAAGAGGCAGGAGTGAGACTGGAGAGAACATTGGTGCTAGGTTCAGGTGCTCAAGTGGACTCTTCCACCTCCTCTTCACCTTCCGCTTAAGAGTCCAACCCTGTATCTCCTGACTGCAAATGACTTGGCTTTGAGAGCATCCCTATGTGGAGTCTGTGCATATGGATGTGTTCAAAGGACTAGGAACAAAAACAGTGGAAACATAAGGGTTTTGAAAAATATTTCAAATTGGATACCAGTTTTACTAATCTTAATGTTGGATTGCTGATGTTCATGGTGGCATGTCACTGCTGACCTAGAGAGATTTCTCCCCACTTGTACACATGCCAAAGGGATTGCCAGCTGAGCAAAAATTTCATCTGGGTATGAGCTGTGATCTGTAAACCTCCACTCTACACAACAAAGAGATTTGATTAAGACACTTAAAGAGCAAGAGATTGCACGTTTCCAATTTACATGCCACTCCACCCTACTCCAGCTGGGTGTAAATAATTCCTTCTCCTATGGGTCCTTCCACTCTCACCTTCCTTTTACAGCCCTTTGGCTGAGACAAAGCCAAAACCAGTCTGTGAAATCACCGAGTCAGGAAATGGGGGGTCAGGTCCAGTCTTGCCAGAGATTTGCCATGACTGAGCAATTCAATCTTACATGAGTACCAGAAGTGATGAAGATCTCAGTACTATCATATTAATCTGTAATCAAAGCTTGGTATAGGATGAAACTACTGCAGCAACAGAATATTCTTCATCTGAAGGATCCCTTTGCTCCAAGAGCCTGTGTGTATTATTGTAATTTTCACATCTGTTCATCACTTGGAGGAAATTTCTATTGTCCTTAGTAACTTCAGGCATATATTTTCCCCTGTCACGTCCCCCCACACTACTATGTTTTAACTGAAATACTTTTTCTAAAGCTTAGGACATGTTGTATTATTAAAATCAGGTTGGCAGCAAAGAACCATATCATTTACTACAGCTCTTTTTGTCATGTAGTGCTTCAGCTGGAAAGTGGGTGGGGAATTTGAAGTGATCTCCTACTTAGCAGCAACAGCTAAACCAAGACCAGAGACATGAGTAGTGACAATGGATGTTCATTGTGACATTTGTTACAGGAGCTTAATTTTTCAGATGTTTTATTTGGTATTTTTCTGAAAAGATAAATTCTGCCAGGTAACTCCATTGAGCATCCCCAAATCACAAATCACTTCTGTAAGTTGTACCCTTTGCCCTCCCACTGAGAATTGTGAAAGTGTACAGGTGTATGGAAGACAGATACTGCTCAACACTTCCACTGCCCCAAGTTTTCTCTTCAATCTTTTAACTTCTTTCTCTTATATATGAAGTAGCTCCATTCTTCTTGCAGACTTCTTCCCAATATCTTGTAAATGAACTTTAAAACTTGCACTGGTTCTCCAGAGAAGTAATTCAGCAATAATTCAGCCTGCAGAAGTTCCCAAGTCTGTAATTTATTGATTTAGCCAACAGTTTGTACTGACTAGATAACAGTTTTTTGTCTTATTACCCTGTGTTTTCATTATATCCAACCTGTCTGGTAGAAGCAATATCAATTTTTGGCAGCTTTCAATAGCTAACAGTAGCTGTTAAGTATCTCTAAACTTGCCTTTACTTCATTTTGGAGTGTCTTGAAGTTTCCTAATTTGGAGGGTTGACAGAGAGTTTAAAAGATTTACTTCTCTTCCTGAGGGAAACAACAACCAGAAAAATAAAAATAAAAAAAAAAAAAAAAAAAAAAAAAAAAAAAAAAAAAAGGGACAGACAGTTCTGTTCTTCTGGTGCCTGCACAAAATCCTCAGCTGCAATTCCCATCCAGCCTGCAGAAAGTGTTCATTGCATCACTCCTCCAGCTCTGTAGCAATAAAGGGAGACAATGTGTGGTTGCCTAGTAGACGGAATAACAGAAAGCATCAACGCACTTTATGATGCTTGGCAAAAAAGACAGACTATATCCTGCTGCATTTTCAGGACAGACTAGGTGTTGATCACTGATGCTTGTGGCTGAAAAAGGTTCCTCGGGTCAGAGCTGCTAAAACTGGACCCATAAAGCAGAAGTGTGAGGAGGGTAGGAATAATACAAAGCAGATGTTGGGTACACTCAGATATGTGAAACAACTTCCTTTCAACAATAGCCGCAATCATTTTGTACTTGGTTTCGGAGGATGTTTGAATGATTAGGTAGCTAAAAGGCTTGCAAATGGTGGCTGTCTGAACTGCAGTTTCACGTACCTGTTGCAGTACTGACATGAGCATCAGGAGTGCTCCTGTGCTCTTAACAGAAATGCTTGTACCATGCTACAGACAGGAACAGGAAAAAATCCACATGACTCAGAGTCCCATCTCAGGAAACGCTGAATGCTTGCTGTCTGTTCACAGGGAAACATTCAGAGACATTTTTAGGCAAGAATATTCTGCATTCTGACCTTGATCCCATAGACTACAATAAATAGTACACTGATTTCAGCTCACATATCTCAGAAGACAGTAGATACTTTCTCCTAGATCATAACAATGACAAACTTGAAGAGGTGGCAGAGACCCCTCACTGAGGAACAGCTAATGTGTGCCATCCCTGGTCTTCTTTGCGGGACTGAGTCACTTTGTCATCCCACTTCTTTCCAAGATGCCCTCTTTGTAGGAGACAACAGGGTTTTAGCAGGGATCTTGATGGAGTTCATAGTGTTCCTCCAAGAAAGTTCACATCCTCAAGTAGAGTAAAGCTATTTTCCTTGGCATGGCAGGGCACAAGCTCAGTCTTTAAGCAACACACTCATTCACCAGCCTACTCACTACCAGCTTGTACATCTGCTGCTTCACTTTCTAAAGCAAATTCTACAGAGACTAAGTGTCCACAACCCCACCACCCCTGAACCCAGTAGTTTCCTAGCCTTTGCTAGGAAGAAAACCTAGAGTTTTGATATTGAAACAAATTCAGCTCGGAGCTTTGCTGAAGTAACCTGACATTATCAGACAGGCCATGTGGTGCAGTTCCAACTCTTCTCTCCCATGCCTTTTCACGAAGATGATCAGAGGGCTGGAGCAGTTCTGCTATGAGGACAGGCTGAGAGAGTTGGGGCTCTGCAGCCTGGAGAAGAGAAGGCTTCGAGGGGACCTGATAGTAGCCTTCCAGTATCTGAAGGGGGCCTACAGGAAGGCTGGGGAGGGACTATTGACAAGGTCCTGCAATGACAGGACAAGGGGCAATGGGTTTAAACTGGCAGAGGGGAGATTTAGACTGGATGTTAGGAGGAAGTTCTTTCCAGTGAGGGTGGTGAGGCACTGGAACAGGTTGCCCAGGGAGGTTGTGGCTGCTCCCTCCCTGGAGGTGTTCAAGGCCAGATTGGATGAGACCTTGAGTAACCTGTACTAGTGGGAGGTGTCCCTGCCTATGGCAGGGTGTTGGAATTAGATGATCCTTGAGGTCCCTTCCAACCTTATCATTCTATGATTCTATGATTCTTAGTTGTCTGTCTTAACAGCACTGAAACTCTCTGGTTAGTATATCCCTAGGTGTGGAAAAAGAAGTCTGAGGTGTATATTATCTTTTCATCCTGCAAAATGCCCCAGTTTGAACTTTCCAGAGTTATTCCAAGATGTGGTAGTATTAATCAAAGGAATGGTATGTGATGTAATGGAGGGGTGAGACAGGATTTTTTACCCCAAAATTAATATTGTTTATCAATTTTGATATTCAAAATTCTTGCTAGCCACCCAGTAATTTTAAATAATAATTATCAGGTTCTTTGCATCAGTCATGAAAACATTATATAAAGGAATAACTGGATCTGGAACAAATGACTAGCAATAATACAACATTAAACTCAATTGAATTGGAATTGACCACTCTTGTGGTCAAATATACCTCTTGCCCGCTAGATGGACTCGAGGGGCTCCTTTCTGTTTAAGACAGAAGGCTAGGATTCAATTAGATTTAATTACAGAGTTTGTTAAAGATGTGCTAAAGAGGCTTTGAGTATTTACTCTCAAAAATATTATTTTGTGACTCATGGAGCTAACTACAGTTTCCACTTGTAGGGAATTCTGTTGGTGTCATCTTAGCCATTGAGGCTTCTGGTCTTCCCAGGCTCTTAGCAGGGGTGCTGGGAGAAAAACAGACAATCTCTGACCTGGTCCTGGTTCCAATTGGCTCCAGACTCAGCAAGGAGGTTTGCAGAGGGGTAGGCAGGATGTCTTGCAGATGTGCAGTCTTAGCACAATGCCACGCTGGCTGAGCAAGCCAATCATATGGAGGTATTTAGTGCTTAATCCTGGTAAACTCGAAGCAGTTTCCAGGTGGATAAACCCATAGTATCAGGGCTTGTTACTTTATGGCAGAGCTAGCTTATAGCAAAGCATGGCAGGATGCACTGAGGCAGTAGCACAGAGAGAGAGCACAATAAAGACAGGGCAGCAATGGCAGCAGCAGCAAGCAGCAAGCATATTTCATCTACCTGCTCATTTCTTTTATCAATGTAGCCTGAGTCTAATGGACACAGATTAGCCAATCAGAATGGCAATTTCCCAATCTTAACCATATTAGGTGACATCAGGGCTTGCTTTTACCTTTTAGAGCAGAACACAAACAAGTGTATGAACACGTGCAGATAACCTGTAAACAAGTTTGGAGCGACATGAAGGCACCAGACCCTTTTGTTTTCCTTTCCTGCAGCTGCTTCTCCCAACAACAGAAGGAAGGGAGAGCAGAAAACATGTTCAGGCCTGTTTTGGCCTATTATGACCTGCTCAGGCCTTCCATGACATCTGGTTATCTGGAGTAAAATCTGGAGTATTATATGACCAAAAAGAAAAAAAAAAATTTTCACAATTAATAGTTTATAGCATCTATTCTTGTGCCAGTCTGGACATAAGATGAAGGACTCCCTTCTTTTTTCTTCCTTTTTTTTCTTTCTTTCTTTTCCTTTTTCTTTTTTTTTTTTTAATTTTATCTACTCTCTGGAGGGGAATGTGGTATCATGAGGGTTATTGGAACCCTGTAGCTGTTCAAGGGTAAGATAGTTTAGCTGTTGGCTTTAGTACGTTACTTGTGCAAGATTATTATGGCCACAGATGACAGTGACAACCTGGAGCCTCTGCTCTGCCCAGACACTTTGTGCAAACTGTTTGTACTTAGGTAACAAGTCTCAGTATAAAGCCCTGGAGAAATGAGATTGCAAATCTAAATGAAACCACAATGACCTGTGATTTAGGGGACACCAAATCAGCTGTATCAGGAGAGGGAACATTCATCACCTCAGTCTGCTCTACTCCTTTAGAAAAGAGAAAGAAAGCACAGCTCCTTTTCTTCAAACAACACTGTGGTCAGGAACTGATTTATCTTAAATCTATCTGCAGTGCTTGCTGCTGGGTTTTATGATTGTGGCTCTTCAGGCATCCAGCAGCAATAAGAATAATTCTGTGTCCAAAAATTCTCTCCACGTCCCAGTTAGGGCTTTTTATCTGTGAGCTTTGAGCCCATTTCTGAAGTACTGATATAACCCTTTTACTGTACTATTAAGAAGAAATGTTGCTTGGTGCAAGATCTTTCTGCCTCTGCCCATCTTTTCCAGTAAAGGCATTTATGACCAAGGAAGGGGGTAAGGAGGACACTGAAATCTGGATAAACCCAAGAATAGGATCCTGAATAAGCAGACATCAAGAGTTTAATTTTTTCTTAACCAGTTCTTTTGATCAAGGATGCTTTATAAAGGAAAACTAAGTTTGCCTGCTCTGCAGTCCCTGTTCAGGGATCCTCGGAAGGACATCTTCATCCTGTTCACTCAGGTCAAACAGAACCCCTTGGTAGCATGATTCAGGGGTCTCTGAGTGGTGCTCAGAGCAAGCAGAGAAATCCACCCTGCTGCATTATATGTTCAGGTCCAAAAGAACACTTCACATTTTCCCCTTTCAGGTGGGAAAAGACTTTGATGAGAATTGAATGACAGCTGAAAGAACCACCCTCTGCAAACAGGCAGGTCAATAGAATGGGGCAGGTAGCATCTGGACCATGGCCATATCCATGTCTTGGCTACAGTGTGTCTGAGGGAGAGGTGAGAGACCAGTCCTGTGGATTTCATTTGTCTC
>VWZE01025770.1:181095-191125 GCA_013396675.1 Eubucco bourcierii | reverse complement strand
ATCCTCCCATGCTGCAGCTTTCATCCAGTGCTCCTTGTCCTATCTCAGGGAGCAAGTGGGCAGAGCCTGTCCCCTCCCTCCTGACACCCAGCCCTCAGATATTTATAAACATTTATTAAATATCCTCTCAGTCTTCTCCAGACTAGAAAGCCCCTCAGCCTCTCCTCATCAGGAAGTGCTCCAGTCCCCATACCATCCATGCAGCCCTCCCCTGCACCTTCTCCAGTAGATCTCTGTCCCTCTTAAACTGGGGAGCCCCAAACTGAATGCAGTACTCAAGATGAGGTGTCACCAGAGCAGAGTAGAGGAGGAGCAGAACCTCCCTTGATCTGCTGGGCACACTCTTCTTGGTACACCCCAGAATCCCATTGGTCACCAGGGCACATTGCTGTCCCATGGACAACTTGTTATCCACCAGCACTCCCAGGTCCTTCTTCACAGGGCTGCTCTCAAGTAGATCACCTCTCAACCTGTACTAGTGCAGTTTATTATTCCTTTGCAGATACAGAACTCTGCACTTGTCCTTGTTGAAACTCATTTGCTTCCTCTGTGCTCAGCTCTCAGTCTGTTCAAGTCTTGCTGGATGGCCATACAGCCTTCAGCTGTATCAGTCAAGCCTCCCAGTTTGGTGTCATCAGCAAACTTTGTCCCCTCATCAATGTCATTAGTGACAGGAAGGAAAACACTGACTGTTCTCATGTATGCAGAAGGTGATGGGTAGAGAAACATGCACCCTTCTTCAAAGAAGAAAGGCAAAAGATTAACACTCTTGTACAGCTTTAGGTTTGCCTTTCCCAAGGTTTGGCATCTTGGTTTATAGTCTCACCAGCAACAGCTAGGTTAATTGTTTTACAAATCAATTTTGATGCACTTCAGAAGCTCAATTTTATTTTAACCAGAAAATCATGTTTTGCCAATGAAATGGGAACAGCAAGATGGATTCAGTAGCTTCTTAAAGTCTCTTCCAGCTTTGTCTTCAAATGTTGGTGATTTCTGTTTGATGTCTCATGATAGTCTCTACCTCAAACTTTCAACATACTTTCACCCATACATCCAGAGGATCAGAGTGTAGGGTACCTGTTGCCTTTAGAAGATGCGCTACAGAGGAAGCAGGGCCTAATCCAGAGCAATGCTGTTTAACCAACCGAAATAAGGATTTTGATCTGGATCTCCTCTCCTTGTTTAGACTGTTGTGCAGTTGCACAACTTCAAGGAGTGGTGAGGCTCATTGGCAGCTCATGGTCTTCTTGTGGGGTCATCTTTGTTTTCTGATTATATGTCTAAGTGCTTCCATGCCTTTCAGTACAGTAGCAGCCCCTGCATTTCTATGTGAATGAGTGCCAAGGGAATCCATCACCATTACCTGCATTACCTGCTCATGTTCCCTGAGTAGTTCTGCTCCACGGAGTGTTGATAATGTTGTAGTCACCTCCTTAACACATTTATTTCCTACTCCCTGCATTAGATGTATATTCAATTATTAGGAGAAAATCTCATTCTGAAACTGGAAACCTCTGCATGTGCAGCTCCTCTACTTCTTGAAAGTCACAAAGACAGCCTGTGTCCTTGAGGGATTTCTCCTCATCTGGAGTGAATAACTTTATTCCTAGAATAGCCAAATCTCTCTGCAACTTGTTCTGTATTCCCTAAAGAAATCTAATCCACCCAGGTTTGGAGCCTTGTCCTAATTTTGGAGCACCCACTGTCTAGTTGCCTTGACAAAGGTGATTTTTTTTGTCTCAGAATTGTCCCTGCTTTGAGCAGGAGATTGCACTAGGGACTTCCTGAGGTCCCTTGCAAACTGAATTTTCCTTGAATTCCATGATCCTGTGCTTTATCTGGGAAAAGCAAACCGTTGCATGGCCATATATAGGAGAGAATCTTGCCTCCCATACTTCATGTTACAGTACTCTCTGCAGGTCTCTTTAGCTCCTTACAAGCACTTGTTTGTGAATCAGATTTGCTGGGATAGCAATGAACCCCAGTCTGGAAATTAGCCCAGCCTGGTCTGTCAAAGTTAAGAAAGCATGTTCCCTGGTCTGTTGGGAAAACAGAATTAATAAATTCACCTAGATCCCAGTACCCATATATATCACTGTCCTGACCTGAGTTATGGTATTGCACAGTGTGATCTGTAGACCACTCCTCTCCCCCAAAAGTTGCCAAATCTCTCTTAAAACAAAACAACATGTCAAGGCATGGATACATTCTGTGCATGCAGCTGATGATCAAAGGTGCAACACCTAATGCCTGGCCAAGGTTACCTTGGCTGGGCTAAAGTGACTTGCCCCAGCCTACAGGGAACCAAAAATTGGCTGTTGGCACAGGAGGACACATCTCAGTTTCACTATTCTCAGGGCTCCCCCATGGGCCAGCAGTGGTGCATGTGCTCAAGGGTGAGCAGAGGCTAGAATTGCCTCTAGTTTCAGTGATGAGTGGAAACTTCTTGCACCTTTTCTCCTAGCTCTACACATTCACAGACATGCTATTTATAGCACAGTGTCTTTCCTAGGGCTATCTGCAAAACAGAAATGTCAGGTTTTCATGCTGTCAGGAGGGAACTCAGAATCCTATTTTGGACTAAAGTATGTATTATCATTCAAGACTGAAATCTGTGGTCCTTGATTCTTCATGGCTGAATTTGTTACACCTTGAAAAGGTCTAAATCCAGACTCAAGTAGGAATATACCCTGTGAGTCTGTCCACATAGTGGACCACAGTCTCTTTGTACCCCTATTACACCTCCTTTACAAGAGGCACAGAAAACTGTTTTCCATTGAGTTCCTGGAGTGCTTTCCATGTAAATCATGATGGAGGCATTATTTTGCACCACAAACTCACACGTTCTTCACCTGGAGTTTATTTTTAGTAAGATTTAGGCCAGAAGCTGTATAGTAACAGAGATAAAATTCTGCTGTTTCTCACACAATGGAGAAACAGGATGAAGAATGCAATAAAATCATAAATTTACCTCCTGTAAACAACTTTGTAGATAAATGAAATGAGACGTGTCCTCCATATGACTACTGCCAGGCAGTTCTTTATAGATCCTAAGTTTGTATTGATCTGTGCATCCATAAAAGCTGTTATTTGTCAGGCATAAGAGAACAGACTCAGTATGCATGACCATGCATGCCAATGTCAATGGAGCTATAAAGCTGCACCCTCAGAAAAATAAATTGTAAGTCAGATTTTATTTGAAAAGAATGGAAATCTGTGACATTAAGAATTAAAAATTAAAGTCTTCTGACCCAGATTAACTTTCTTTGCTCAATCACCCATACGTAACTTGCTCTAAATCAGCTCCTGGAGATGTCCTTTTGCATGTTTTTCATGATTAATTGAATTAGCCATTGATTTGTATAATATGACTCACTTAGAAATAAAGGCACACTAACCTGACAACATGAACACCGTTCAGGTAGCAACAAATCACAGGTTCTACAGCTAATCTCACCTAAACCTCCTGGGCAAAGCAGATTTGCTATCTACTATCCAAAGCACAGATTTGGTATCTACTATCCAAAGTTCCATAGATCTATCTCAAGACAGAGCTGGAAAGGAGAATTTGATGGGACATGGCATGTGTGGGTTCTGCAAAGTCACGCTAGGCCAGTGTTGGGATATGGAGAGGGAGATTAAGCAGAGTGAGGATGACAGGAGCCCCCTCAAGCCCCTATACTTGATTTAGTCATAAGGACTGTAGAGCCATCCAGATGTCATTAGGGCAGCTGCATGCATGTTGCTCTTCAGGCCATGAATACAGTTTCTGCTTGTGAGGTCCAGAGAAGGACAAAGCGGAAGATTAGATGTTTGCCTGAGCTAAGGTTAAGGTATGGCTGAGAGCGAGCCCAGGACTAGTTCTTGAGAGAAACAACTGAGTCTTGTTGGTTACCCCAGAGCCCAGCACCAGGCACATATGTCTGGGTGCATGAAGGAGGTCGCTGCCTTAAGCACCCACCCTTCCATCAATTGCAGAACATAAGGCCGAATTCTACGGCAAATCAGGAGCAGATTCAGCTTAGATCCCCTTGCCATGGTGATTGCCACTCACCTGTAGCAAACTACCAAACAGTATGATTATCTTAGCTCACCAGGATGCAGCTGACTCTTCAACTGGCTGCAAGGGTAGGCTTGCACAAAACAGTGTGGTTCAGAGCAATTGGAGAGCAGAGAGGCTGAGGGTGAAGGCAGACGACTGCAGGAGTTAGAAGTGGGATAATTGAGCATGTAGCTCCCAGACCAAACATCCAGCAGCACATGGTAGCTCACTTTTTCCAAAGTTTCCAGTAGATGCCAGCAGACTCCAAGCCCCTTTCTAAGGGTGAATCTATTTTTACCAGCAATGTAAATCCTCTCTAGGTCCTAAAAGCTTTCACAAGAGCCTAGGGATGCCAGAGAAGGAGGGCAGCTAACAACAGTGGGAAGACATGACCTTTCCTCAGCCCAATTATTTTGATATTTAAAATGTGGGCCCAGAAATAAGAGTTCATCATTTCCTNAAGAAGCATCTCTATTCGCATAGCAAAGCAGCAGCTTTTCATGAGAAAATAACATTTTTATGCCTGTCAAAATTTTCTTTCATTTATGCCAAGAAGTCACGACTGATGCCATGTCTCCTTTTCTCCTGGGTGTGAATCTCTCTCCCAGCACCAGTTAAGTGCAGGGAAGAGTGAACTTTATTTTTCCTGTCAGCTTGGCTAGACACTACTGGGAACAGGAACATGAAAGAAGGATCCCATTTTCTTCCCTGTCAGTTTAACCCTGCAAATCCTGATGTGTGAATATGTATTTTTTTTCATTGCAGGCTAAGCTACAGCCATTTCCAGGACACTTGAGGTAATTTCTCCTTACTCACCCTACAGTTAGGGAAAGCAATTCTGACATTAAAAATAGCATCCCTGCGCGTAATGAGAATGGAGTTTGTTCCTATTTGCAACTAAAATATTTCACAAGTCACTTTTAAACTACCTCTCTCCCAGTTTTTGGGTAGACTGAACTGAAAGTTTTTAGGGGCTGATGGGTGGGTAGAGCATCACTGACGTAAAGACCCTGGGATTTGGCTCACTGGTCATCAATCTGCATAAACATGCAGCAGCTATGTGGTCATTACCATAGCAATTCATCCCTTTCATGGTTACTCTGCTATACGTGCACAGGCTAGGGGAAAGAGAATCGTTTTGTTCTCTGCAACTATATCATTACATTAAAGCGGTGTCCTGCTGGCCTCCAATCCTGCTTGAATAGAGCTGCTCAGGAAAGTTGTGTAGTGCCTTGTTTTGGTCAAAAATGCTGATAGGCAGAAATGAAAACTGGCTTTGTGGGAAATTTTGGTCAATTCTGATGCATTTTCCAACTTTATTCTCCCCTCTCATTTTTATTTTATTTTTCTCTTTAGAGAAGGGTGTCTTGAAGCAGTGAACTAGCTGCAGCATATCCAAACAAAAAAGTGTTTTTGCTTGTTCTTTCTGCCTAGAAAATTAATTACTCTAGTGAGAGTAAAGTTATTTCAAAACTGGAGATGCTTTGAATCAAAGGGAAATATGCTGAGACTTGTACTGACTTTTTTTAGGTTTCCATTGCTCAGATGTGCTTTGCTTTTCATGATTTTACCCTCTTTAGGTCTAGAATTTATATATATATACACATATACATATATATATATATACATATATATATAATATAAATATTTACAGGGTGGAAACGTTATCTCCTACTCAACAAGACCTCTTGGTGGCTGTTTCAGTGCACATGAGAACTGTTACAAAGTGAGCCACTCTTCTGATTTATTCCTCGGGGACCTGAATCTAGTTTCTTAATCATAGAATCATAGAATCATAGAATGGTAAGGTTGGAAGGGACATCAAGGATCATCTGGTTCCAACCCCCTGTCATAGGCAGGGACACCTCCCGCTAGTACAGGTTGTGTTTTATCTCTTTAGAAGACAGGTCATCTAGATTAAAAACCACATTTTACTCTTTTATGTTCAGAGAAAAGAAAGAAAAAAAGAAAAAATACAAAAAGAAGCCCCAAAATTCCCAGGTTTGATTAATCTCTTGGCATTACTTTTGTTTTTAGTCTATTGAACAAGAAGTGGAGTTTAAATCAAGTGCTGTGATCCAGTGCCAGCTACAGTTGGCTGTAGTGGCTGTGTTATAGAGTTCAGAGGGAAGACACTAGCTTTGCTGTTATACTGTTATTATTTTTGCAGGTATGGTCTAGGTAGAAAGAAAAACACAGATTTGTAATTGAGCTCCTCAAAAGAAGTAGTAAAATCACATCTGTGCATCTTCAAGCTGAGGAGTAACTGAATAAATAACTGACATTTTACCAGCTCCGGGCCAAATTCATTTCCCATGTACCCAGTGTGATTGAATCCATACTAGCACCATAGCAGCACTCTGAATGCACCTAGGAGTAATAAATCCGGACTTCTCCATCAGCATCTGTGTGGAACGATTACAAAAGTGATCAAAAGAAACAGCAGCAAATGTCAGGATTTCGGTTAAAGTTCAAGGCCACTTGGAATGTCACTACATAGCTTAAACTGAGAAATCCTGCAGTGTTCCCAGCAAAGCTGGTTTTGGTGGTTCTGCATGCACACGCACACCCTCTCCTGGCCGGAGAGCACTCCCTGTGGGGGACTTCAGGCCGGCCAAATGTCTCTGCAAAAATACTTCAGTTTGCAGCTTTGCTACAGGCTACACAAACAGCAGGTGAAAACATAGATGTGCTAGGAGAGATCTTTCTACCAGCTGGCAGACGAGTTTCAGAGAGATTAACTCTTCAGGGCTCACCACCGAGTTTGTTCTTTTTCAGATGTTTTATGCTCTCAAGAACAGTCTGGGCTAAAAGCTGAAAAAAATAGCATTAGTTGGATGTTTTAAGTAGGCACAATATCTTTAAGAAGTTGAAGAATGTTTATTACAGTTCAGTGACTGAAAACACCACAAAATCTTCATCTGGTCATAGGTAAATGGCACAACTACGGCATAATTGCTTTGCCAACTCAACTTACAGCCTAATGGAGGATCTGATTTTTGGCCACAGTAAGAAGCAGGCCACCAAGAGGGTTTCACATGAGCACTCTGCTGTATTATGGCAATGCCATGTCCCTATCCTGACCTGGTTTGGATTCTCACAGTTTAGGAGAGGTACCAAGATCACAGCAACAGGCAGCTGGCTACGTCCCAGGTCAGGTCTGCCCTTCTCATTGGAGGGGGAAAGACAAACGTGATAAGGGAAAGTGCTGAGAAATTCTCCCACCCTGCCAAGAAATGTGCCTACTATCTAGATCCTCTGGCTAGTCCACAGTTTCTGCCATTTTCTTTGTTTTAAACTAACCCTCAGTGATAGCAGTGAGACCACAGTGATTACTGGATTAGCTTAGATTTGCTTGGCAACTTGTCTTGTCTTTTGTACCCACTGTGCCTCTCAAACCATTCTCACACAAATCCCTGGAAAGAGAAGCCAGTCCTAAGTGCTGAGTAATACCTGCGAAATATTGCTCCCCTCAAAGTTTAGGCTCAGGTTTGGAAACTGAATTTTATATGTCTGAAAGAAGGCTTTCATCTGTTTAAACCTTAGAGTCAGCAACAACAGCAAAAATCTAAAAGATTGTAATGGGACTTGGAGAACAGCTTGGCCATTAGAGTCAAGAGTGAAGGTTGTATTCAATTTGGTTACTTAACATAAAGCCAAATATTTTGCAAATACTATAAAGGTATCTTTTCATCCTTTTTTTCCTGTTTTTTTTTTTTTTTTTTTTTTTTTTTTTTTTCTTGGAGAGGTTGCCTCCCAGCCATCAGGAAAGCATCCTGGGGTGCGTGTCAGAGCAGGGCAGTCCTATGGTGGTGGGACAGAGGGCTAATTAAAGCCCAACAATGTGTCCCCAATTCATACCATCACTAGAAACAGTGGCTGATAGGGAAATTCAGGCACAGCAGCTGCTCTTTTCACAGCGGTACAATAACTATCTCTTTAATGGGAAGGGGTGTGGGGGAGGGATGCAGCCCAAATAACAGCACCTGCCTGCTTATGCCACACTGAAAATCACAACAGCTAATCCTCCTTGCCTGTCACATTAATTGTTACGAAGCTCTTTTTGATATCAAACTATTTGTCCTTTGACTGAAATAAATCAGGCCTTAAGCACCGTATTTCTCTCACTATGATACAGGAGCAGAGGTGAGCCCTGTGGGGGAGATTTATACAATGGGGACAACGTACAGCACGCCGGGGTGATATTTATGGGCTCGAGATCTTTTCATCAGGAAAAGCAGCCTGTTGACATTGTTCACTACAAAAGAAAAGTTCAAATGCTGTGTATTACACTACAGGTCCTAATACATCATTTGACACAAGCATAAGGTAAACAAAGTGAGGGAGAGGAGGAAAATGTCTGGGCAACTTTCACATGCAGCGATGTTTTCAGCTGGTTCAGCAAGATATTCAAGATTTGCACAGCACTATGGGGGCCTATTGGCTTCAATACAGATGAATGATGCTAGGGGTGCACTTAATGGCATTTGCTGATGCTAGTTCACATCATGGGCAAGGAACATTTGCAGAACTCTTTCTGTACACAGGTACAGTCCTCCTGGCACAAGAGTGATCGGCAAGAGGGGAAGAAAGGTGACCTCACAAGGGCTGAAATCACCCTGTCTCCCTGTCCTTTCTGCCTGTTTGCCACTATGGCAAACTCTTAGTGGAAGATACTGTGAGAATATACCCACAGACAGGCATGTGGAAGAGCCTTCCAGATTTCTCGTGCAGGGAATCATAGAATCATAGAATGGTAAGGTTGGAAGGGACCTCAAGGATCATCTAGTTCCAAACCCCTGCCACAGGCAGGGACACCTCGCACTAGTACAGGTCACTCAATGCCTCATCCAACCTGGCCTTGAAGCTGAAGAGTGGGAGATAGGGAAATTTGTTTCCCTTCACCAACATGCTTTGTTACACAGAACATCACCTTTTCTTAAGAATGACTAAAAACCCTTTGGAAGATCCCAGCTAAAGGGCTGAATTGACCTCATGAAGCAGTTTGGGGTTTTTTTCTGTCTGTTTGTTCCAGTAGTTCTCCAATGCTTGTGTTGAGGTCCTCTGTCCCCCACACAATTCTCTCCACAGAGATCCTGGACTAATTGCTTCTAAGAGTTTCATGTCCCTGAAAGGAAAACCTGCATCCACATGGGCAAATGAAGGGTTTTTTTGCTGCAATTCCCTTTTACCTGCAGGTACTGCAGGCACAGCAGGCACAAACTTGCCTGAATTTCACTAAGCAGCAGTGAATGTTATTGAAAATTTTCCTATATTCTTCGTGGGGAAAACAAAAAAAAGAAGAAAAAAAAATTCAATACCCTACAGTGACAGCATCATCCACAATCCAAGAAAATTGTGTTAATCTTTCACACCTCCTAAGAAACACCTGTCCTCTATTTTACTGCTCGTGTTACTAATGGAAACCAAGCAGTTTAACTTTGTTTGTGCAAACGTGCTGCTTTGGAGAGGTGTTGTCAGAAAAAAAATTCTGTTTGTGAGAGGAAAAACAGCAACTTTTTCAAATATGTTGGTGTTATTGGGAGAAAGAACTTGGGGTGTTTTGATGGGGCAAGTCCCAGAGCGGTCCAGGAGGGTTTTTATGCAGTCTCATCTATGAGGGGTGAAAGGGAGTTTTTACTGAATAAATGAGGATCCCATGACTTCAATGTGGAGATTTCTCTCCAGAGATTGTGCTTGCATGGACTTCAATGGGCTCCTCCATGAGCTCCTCAGATGGAGGCAGAGGTGGGAAGGCCCTATTGTCCCCAGGGAGGGGCTCTGATCTCCCTGCCCTTGTGATGCTTAATAGAGCAATGTAGAAGTGTCTGTCAAGAGCTAGGCTTGTGTATTCCCACAGACATTAAGCAGATTCTCAGGCAGAAAAATCTTCTTACCCTCTTTGCCAATGCCAAGGCTGCCTCAAAAAAAAAAAAAAAAAAAAAAAAAAAAACAAAAAAAAAAACACAGGCCTCTGAACACCGCAAG
>VWZE01025770.1:165186-181070 GCA_013396675.1 Eubucco bourcierii | reverse complement strand
CCAAAAAAAAAAAAAAAAAAAAACCCAAAACCAAAAACAAAAAATCAAGCCAAGTGCTCTGAGCAGCGTATGATCTCCACATTCAATATACCACATCTCCTTGCCCTGAAATCCTCCACATCCCTCTTGCCAAGAAAGGCCTCACTTCATGGTGAAGGTGAAAATGTTACCCACCTGCTCCAGTTTATGAGGTGTATTAGAAACTATTGAATAGAGAATCCAAACTGTGGGGGATTCATTGGAATAAGGAGTTTACTGTGTTGCAGACAGTCCCAGAGTAAGGCAATAAACAAGGCAGATGTATTTGGGGATGATGTCACCCTATTTAAAGCCAAGGACTTCTTTCTGTTCATTGAGGTAGTTGTATATTTCTCAATGGCATGAATGCAGTTGGGGTTTTTTTGAGAAGAAGGTTGTGTTATGCCTGCACATGTCAACCCTGGCTCCTCCTCTGAGCCTGGGCTGCACCAGGGCTGCCTTAGCCTGGTTTCCAACAAGTGCAACATGACTGTGAACAAAGGCAACGACTTGCTTACATGTCTGCCAGTGCATTCCCTCTTCCCCATAAATCCTGAAACCCACTGACTCATTCTAATCAGATCTCCCAGAGCAGCAGAGGTCCCAGTGATTTTACACTCTGTTTCTCATGAAAATAAGCAGCCACTGCAGGAGAGGAGAACCTGTTAGCACCGTCACCAAAGAGGAGGCTGAGTCGTGCGCTTAATTAGGCACAGGGGAATCTGCAGTGATGAACATGTCCCAAACAGCTGGAAAACCTTCACTTATGGTTTGTAGCTTATCAGACAACAGAGAGTTCATGCAGGAGGCAGACATGCATAAGTAAGCAGGATGCTGCTGTGTTCTGCTTGTGCAACTGCTTATTGTACAGTCCAGCCTAGCTACTTTCAGCACTGCACAAAATGAAGTTCTTGTATTTTTTTTTCATGTCAATCATTGTAACATGCCATGAAAAACACGTGGTCATTCATTAGTGAGGGCATTTATTATGCCAATATGCATGGCACAAGGTGATGTATAGGTCTGTGATGCCACTGTCACTGTGCACCATTCGTCATTGCAGACACTAGACGGAGCTAACACGCAACTCCCACGGCTGGCTGCAGAAGTCCTTGAAACACCCTTTGCTGCAGGCAAGGAAAATAACTCCGGGGGAGGCATCAATGCCTGGTGGCTGTTCCTACACTTTTCATAGGTATCTGGGTTTCACTTCCAGCCAATGCAGCCCTTCGTATTGGCTGGGAAGTTTCTTATGGACAGGATTGCACCATAGACAACAGAGCACACCCAGGGCTGCCCCCTGCATTACAAGGCTGGAGAAAGTTGTGGTTTATATTTGTATTTAATTTGCTTGCTTTGGGGGTTTCTTGTTGTGTTTACAACCTCATGAGGTTGGGGGATTGTTTGCTTTGCTTTTCTGGCTTTAACACAGTTTTGAAGCAAAGGTTTCTGTGAGAATTTCTGTTCACAAGCAGGAAAGCTGTGTTCACAGGCGGCAAAGAGTTTGGATTTTACTTTTTAATGACATTCGTTCTGGCTCTGAAGCTTCCTGGCTCCATTACTTGCATCTTGTTGCTGCTTCTGTCAAAATTTACAATTAACAGCCTCACTACATGAAAAGAAACTGGTACTGTAACCTGAGTCCTGGGTCGCCATGGACCACATCTGTGCATCTATGTTCATCAGCATTTTTTTAGGACAGTTGTCCATTCTTGTTATTTCTTCTCCTTCATTTTGAAGATTCCTCTCCACTCTCTCATTAGTTTTCTTTCAGTGTCGTCAGCAGGTCTAATCTCTCACCAATATGTAGAAATTCATCCCCTTCTCCATTCTACTCCCTGCAGGGCTGGTAGCAGTAGTACTTGCAGCCCACCTGCCTATCAGGGGAGCAGACTGCTTCCCCTCCCATGTGTCTGTAAAGGTTTCGTCGCTGTTTACAAACACATTAGATTTACCCAACAGTCCCTGCTCTGATTTTCACGTTTTGTGCATGGCAAACAGCACTGATCTGTGCCTTGATCTGTAGTCAGCAAAATCACTTGTTCGCTTTTTCAACATCAAAAGCAGAGAGGAGGGGGGGAGAAGCCATCTGGTGAATTAGCTCTAATAAAAATAAAAGGGGTGTCTTTGCATAATAGGGTATTACGGGATGATACTGTGGGGTTGTTGGGACAAATGGCTCTAAAGGGTTTTGACAGCTAACAGGCATCTTGGCTTATGCTGCAACATAAATATCACAAAACCAGAGCTCCATTAGAGTCAGTGGCAGTGAGTCTATTAACTGCAGAGTGGCCGTGATTCCTTCCCCATATAAATGTCTTGGTCAGCTGAATCTCATTACTACAGTGTGCAAAGTATTTATTCAATGTGATTGTGCTTCATGGGTCGTTCATAAATATGTCTTAATATTTCTGCCGTTCATTATTCACTCAGACTGTTTTGCTGCTTGGGATGCAGCAACAGGTTGAGAGGAAACGGCTTTGAGTTGTACCAGAGGATATTTAGGATGGATATCAGGAAAATTCACAGAAAGAGCCGTCAGGCCCTGGAACAGACTGCTCAGGGAAATGGTGAAGTCACCACACCTGAAGGTATTTCAAAGGCATGTAGATATGGTACTTAGGGACATAGTTTAACAGTGACCTGGCAGTATTGAATTAATAGTTGGACTTGAGGATCTTGAAGGTTTCTTAAAAAAAAAAAAAACCAACAACAAAAAAACCCTTTTGGTGGCATGCATTAGGTTTTTAGAAATGCATAGAAGTTAGTCCTTATTTAATAATTCCTTAATTTGTCTTTGCAGTCTTCCTGGGAAAGAGAGAGGGGATTTTTCTTGAAGGCAGCAGGAGCCAAAGCGACCACAGCCCTATCCAAGTTATTAGCATTAGATATGTTCAGTTCAGATGGTGATATGCAACACCCATGTCTTAAAGGACAGTGGAGGGATGCTTGCTCATTTTTCTTTTCCACTTCTAGATTAAATAAAATTTTACTTACCACGTAGCTGAGAGTGATATGCAGGCAGAGAGATTTTATTTTTGAAGTAGGTACAGTTTGCAAGCAGCTGACATCATCTCAGATTTCATTTGGAAACTATCTACTCCAATTTGCTCTACAAAGAAAAGAGATTAGGGTTCTATTTTTGTTTTATTCTGGCCAGACCTTTTGCTTCTACCATGCACACATCCAAATTCACACACATACACACCTGCCCACATTAGTTCGCCTCTAACTCCAAATGTATTTAAGGCTCAGACTCTGCTGAAGAGTCAACACAGATCTATTATTTGGTGGATAAACAGAAGATTGATTGACCAGGAAAGACTCACTGATGGGGAAATGGCTGCAGGTGCCTTTCGGTGAGGCAGTCACACCTGAAAACACAGATGGTGAACGGTTATAGAAGGTCTTGCTAGAGGTAAGGTCCTCCTTCTGTTTTCTGCCGAGTTACTCATGCACTGGAAAGTAACTGCAGACATGCTCCTTTGCAGGATTATCTCTTTTCAGTTGCACATGTGAGTCTCTACTATGGCTCCTAGTAGAAGTACATCTAAAGATGACCCATGTCCCAGAGATGTCCTCTCCCACATGGACAGCATTATTGCTGGTCAAGTCAAAATGGAAGAAAATATTTCCTCCTAGCTGCTGGTGGCAAACCAGGGAAAGCACAATCACTGTGATGTGGTTGTGGAGGTACTTGGTGTGTATCCCTGGAGGTCTCTAGCTCAACCTCCCAAACTGAGCAGGACCGTGGCCTCTGCAGAGTCAAGCCAGCTACGGTCTCATCTAGATGAGGTATGAAAAACTGCAAGGACAGAGCCTGGAACAGCCTAATCCAGCATTGCAGCACCCTTCCAGTAAAGTATTTTCTGCATCTCTCCATCCTGAACATCCCAAGCTACAGCCAAGACCATTGCCCTGTGCTTGAGAGCAGCTTGATTCTTTCATTACTTTAACTGTCTCATCTTAGTCTTTAAGCTTCCTCTTGGCCAGAAAAAAACAAGTCCAGCTGCCTCAGTGTCTCCACAGCACCCTCTCCAGCTTCCCTATGCTCCTCTTTAACAGGGAGACCAAAAACTGGGCATGGCGTTGCAGATCTGGCCTCACTAGAGAAAGGAGGAGGCTTCTGACCTGATGTCCACATTCCAGCTAATACAGCCTGGTAATGCAATTTGTTTTATCTGAGATGAGAGCATATGGTTGGCTCAAGCCTGATATAGCATCCTCTCATTTTTGGCAGGGCTCCTGGACAGGTGGGCATGTCCCAGCCTGTACCCATGACCAAGGTTATTGCAGCCCTTTTGCAGAACTTCAGAGGTATTCTTGTGGACTTCTTGCCTTTCTTTCCTTCTACAGCTATCCCTTGAGTGTATAGCTGCACATACACATACATGAACATAAGTATATGGCAGAACATCTGCGTGAGGAATTAAAAAACTGCTGGGATCTAGGAAGTAAGATACGAGGGGATACATGAAACAAAAAGCTGTTGTGGCAACAGCTACTGTGCAGCTGAAATTGTCTTTATGACTGAGAGAACACACATTAAAAGATCCAGAAGCCCCAGCTTGCAAATACAAAAGAGCTGAGCTTTTTCCAATACAAAAAGACCTAAAACTTTCCAACACCTGTAATTAGGTTTGTGTAGATGTCCTTTGCCTTAACTCCACCTCACACAAGAGCAGACCTGACTCCTTTGCTCAGTCAAGCTACAAACATCAGCAGTTTGGAAGCCCTCAGCCTTTTCAGGGCAGCTCAGCTGGTTTCTTGCCCAGCACCACAGCTGGGCTACTTCCAGCAGAGGAACGAAAGGCTGCTGGCGGTTGTTAGGGCACTTCAGATCAAACAGGAGATGAAGAATAGCTCCTCCTCTCAACTCCTCCGGGGCTGGGTGCAACAGTTTATAGACAAAGCCTGTCAAGCAGGTGATTTGGGCTGTGAGGTCTGATGGCCTGAATTTGCTAAGTCATTTTGGCATCCGTCTCTTTACAGCCTGTTGCCAATGCTGGGTGGATCCCACCTGCATGCACCTGATTCTGAGCCAAGGCAGGCACTAAGCCAGCAGGATGCAGGCTGCAGGAAAGAGCCCCTTGTTCCCTTTGTCTCATTGCAGGGGTTTAGTTACTCTGGGCTGTTGCTCTCCTTATAATCTTCTGTGACCAAGGTTGTGCTCCCTTCCAGCTATACTACTCTTTTAAGCAATAGGCAGGTCAAACATCTGCTCTAGGCAGCTAAATTACGTCATTAATTGCTTTTTATTTTAGCTATGTTGCAAACTTTGTTAAGTTTTCAGCCTCCTCTTTCTCCCATGCTGCTTACCAGTACTTCCACCAAGGAGTTCATAATGCTTCATGCTGTTTCTCTGCCTTAGGATTACATTAATATTTGCTAAACAGTCAGTCCTGATGTGAGGAAACATTTGGCTCTCATAGTAACCACATGTCAACCAAGTGCACTGAAGGAGGAACAAAGGGCAAGATGTTTTGCACAAAGCAAGCATAGACTTCTTCTTTCCCCCCCTAACAATATTATTTGGGTTTCAAGACCTTTCCAGTTCATGTTCTCCCATCAGCACACGCTACCTTTTCAAAAGCAGATAGATACAGTCTGCTTCAACAACACAATTTCTAGGAGCACTGAGCGTGGAGAAGGTTGGGGGCAAGCAGAGTTTCCTTACGACAGAGCTGTCAATGGAGCAGCTGCTTAAAACACCACAGGCTTGGCAAACCCCCTCCTATTTAACTGCCTTCCCTTTTGGCTTTGCTCTGCACCTCCCAGTTCCAGAGGGCCAGAGTGAAAACTCCCTTATGCTGGAGTGTTGCTTTGAAAGAGCAACGCTGCAGCAGAACAATTATCAGCCAGAAGATAATTACCGGTGGCCGTGGGTGCAAGAGCTGTGATGACACTAGGAGGAAAAGCTGGGAAAGGCAAATGAGTGATAGTCAGAGGCAGTGATGCTCCAGAGGGTCCCACAGGACTCACTGACAGTTATGGGAGGAAGTGCCCAGTAAGTTATAAAATACAGAAGCTCTTCATAGATTCTGCCAATGCAAAATGCTTGTGAGCCTGGTGTATGTGGCTGGAAATGGAGATGAGAGGAGCTCTGCGTGGAGCAGCTTCTGCAGAGGGTAGCTATATAAAGTTACTGTGTTGTGCTGACATGGTCTTGCATATGATGACCAGGTAGGAACTCAGACAATAAACTGAGTCATCTTCAACAAGTTTTTTTTGGCTGTGAGTGGTTCCTGAGCACAATGTTACTGATGCAGCAAACTTAGTATCTTTGTTCTTTATTTTTCTTTACCAAAATAAGTGCTTGGCCTGCAAAAGTGGGTGCAACTTTGCCAAAGCTGTTCCACTTCATCCCCTGCCTCCCACCCACAAGCATCCTCTACAGCCTGTTATTTTCAAGTGCTGTCTCCAGAAGAAGCACTCTTCTGCAAAGCCAGTGCATGGCTGACAAAGGCATCAGGGTTTGGAAGCAGTGGGATGGCCAGCAGCAGCATGTGGGTGCTGCCCACCTAGTCAGGGACTCGCCTCACAACTTGGNCAGAGACTGATTCGTTTCGCTCCAAAGCAGATGTCAGAAGATCAGCTCTATCACACCTTGGACGTGCCTGTTTTTGTTCAGTGTGAAGGAAATGTGACAGCTCCTCCTGGCAAGGGGCTTTCAGCTCAGCCTGACCTAGGTGCTCTGATGGGCTGCAAAAGCAGCTCAGCTTCCTGATCTCCACCTATGCAAAAAGTAATACTCATTGCACCAGCTCACATCAGCATGTGCCTGCTCCTGTTCTCAGCAGGACCGTCCACTCAGGTGTCAGAGACAGGTCTTCCCAGAGAGTCCAAGACCTCCATCACTGCAGGAGGTAATGAGGGATATGGTAGGACCCTGCCTGAGCAATACACAGTGACCCTCCAGCCTTACACAGCGCCTCCAAGAGGACTGTGATGCCCATAGCAATGACACTCTGCACTCCTCATTGAAAGATTGGTGGACTACCTGGTGGCAGGGTAGCAGCTCCTTGTGTGATGCTCATGAAGTTACCCTGCCATGAAGCTGTCTGGGGAGTTTTATCACTGCTGAAATCATGCTGGACCAGTAGCCTGCTAACGAGTACCATTAGAAGGTCATCACCTCTACAGGGAAAGACTAAGTGGCATGGTAAAAAATACAACAAGTGAGGTCTTTTTCAGAAAGTATTGAAGAAACAGATCTCACTTTGATTTGAGCAGAATCATGAGCCTAAGGCTGCTGTGTAGATCTGCAGGGTCAGATAGGTAGAAGTGGTGACACTTCCTTGGGAAATCACTGCTAGGTTGTCATTCCATATATTCAGCTTCTTCTCACAAGCCAGGGATTTGATGTGCCACACAAGCAAATATTGCCATTATCATGTGAAACATGCTGGTCATCAGGTAAGCACCCCAACTCTCAAAATGAGGCAACTTCTCCCAAATTTTCTTGCACCATTTTTAAGTCCTTGAGATTTACTCTAAAGCTAATGAGAGCAGTCTTCTTTGAAGCAGTCACAACTAGAGTACTGCAGAAAATGGTTTCCTGAGCATAGAGAGGACATTATCTGCTGGCAAGATACGCTTGGCTCTGAAACCAGCAGTGTCCTCAACTTCTCAGCATCCAGACCTTGGCCCCCTGGAGTGGAGCCCATGGTCTGGAAGTGCATTTTTTCCCTACCTTCTGGAAATGTGTTTGGATAAGTGTGGTTTTCCACACTGAACAGTAAACAGTACCTTGTACCTATGATGATGAGATCTGAATGCACTCTTTGCTTAGGGGTTCTGCTCCCAAATTCCATGCCATGCTGGAATGCTGCTGTGGCTTGAAGACATTGCCCAGATAAAAGTATCCATTGTGTGGATTGATGCTGGCTGGGTGCCCAGTGCCCGCCAAAGCCATTCTGTCACTCTCTCCTCAACTGGACAGGGGAGAGAAAATATAATGAAAGGCTTATGGGTTGAGATAAGGACAGAAAGAAGTAACTCAGCAGTTACCATCACAGGCAAAACAGGCTTGACTTGGGGTAAAATTAATTTTGTTTATTAACGAGAAACAAAACTAAATCTTAAAAGCACCTTTCCCGCACCCCTCCCTTCTTCCTGGGCTCAACTTCACTCCTAATTATGTCTATCTGCTCCCTCACAGAGGGAGCTTCCCATGAGGTCAGAGCCTCCTTTGGACATCCGCCTTCTCCAGCATCGGATCCTCCATGGGCTACAGTGGAGTATCCTGCCTTACCATCATCCTCACTATGGGCTGTGCTGGTGCCTGAAGCACCTCTTCTCCCTCTTTCTTCTCTGAGCTCGGTGTCTGCAGAGCTGTTTCTTTTACATATTCTCTTTGGCTGCAGTTGCCATTGTGTATTTTTTCCCCCTTCTTAAATATATTATTCCAGAGGCACTACCGCCATAACTGATGTGCTTGGCCTTGGGCAGCAACGGGTCCATCTGGCATTGATTCTATTGGGCAGATGGGAAACTTCTAGCAACTTCTCACAGAAGCCACCCCTGTAGCACACACCCCACACACACACCAAAACCTTGCCAAACAAGCCCAACACATTAAGCCCAGCAAAGCCTGCTGACCTTACTGGTGCTATTAAAAACATCCATTAAAAAGCAGTCATGTGAACTGAAGGGGAAATAGGTAAATAACCTATTGAAGAACACAAACTTTATAAAAATTATTCCTACAACTAGCTCTTCATTTTTCACTCCCTGTATTTAAGTGCCAGTTGAACACATGTAGCAAAAATTAGCCTGCCAGGCTTGCTTTCTGGCAGCATTTATAACTGTCAGCTAATTGTATTGAATGATACATCTACTTGATGTATTTGATATTCAAATAAAAACCAGAACATAAGATGATCACCATGAAAATGTCTTGAATGCGTCACAGGGATGTGAGAGGGATTAATTTATTAATATTTATTGAGTGATTTGAAAAGGTGAAGTGTCTAAAACTGAAAAGCGCTAGGAGAACTCTGTTAATGGTGAAAGATGCAGGAGATATTTTATTTATGTAGTTTGATTGCATAACAGCCAGAACAACATGATTCCAAACAAGGATGAAGAGGCAGTCCCTGTGTGGGAGCATTTGTCTCATGAGGCATATACTGAGTCCACTAAATTAATGCCTTTCCTTTCTGAGAGCAGTCTTCTGTGCACCAAAGAGGCTTAAGTATGTCAGGGTCAACACAGGGTGTTGTCTGGCAGTAAGGTCAGGTCCCAGTAGCATCACAGAGTAGCAATAGCTCTTAGCTCTGTGCTGGAACATGGTCTCCCTTCCCCTGTATGAACTGTGAGATACTGACACTTCACCCATGCCCCAGACTTGGACTTGACCTAAGTCCTGCTCCCTCCTTTGGCTCAGCGATACTGTGAGCACGTACGTACCGACGTTTGCCGCTAAGATATGGGCTTGCACAGAGAAACTTACACAATGGGTCAGGACCTCCACAAGGCTTTTTGCTGCCAGGCACAGCTTTGAGATGTTTTGTGTAGTGTAGCCAGAAAATCCCTGCTTTGCATGCCTTGATAATAAATACATATATAACTAGAGTTGCGTGCACCTCATGTACCGCAAACATTTGAACATAAATCAAATCGCCCACAGGCTATACACTTAGCAAATACACCCGTCTGAGGTGTGAGCAAAAAATAACTTTCAAAGCTATCAGAGGCTGCTATTTGCTTGGGTCGGGAGGCCAAACAAAGACCAGCTCTTCCCTCTAAGTACCTTGTACTCTCTTTTGTTTGATATCATCTCAGCTGTTCCTATATCATCTTTTGCATATTCAAATACCTTCCCTACTTTAGTCTCTTTCCATTTCCTGCTGGTTTCACTATGAGAAAATATTGGAAAAGCCTTGTTAAATTCTTTCCTTCCCTAAAGTCTCTTGAGTAGCTTACATAGAGAAAAATACAGGCTACACTGGAAAAAAAAAAAATCTTAAAAATAATTCAAATAGAACAGAAAGGGTGAAATCAGCACACTCAGGGTATCAGTGCATTCATTGCTTCTACCTCAGGATTTGGCAAATGGACTCTGGGTTTCCTATCACTGATGTAATTGTGATACAGGTAGAGTGTCCACATGGGCTGAGTTGAAGCCCCCTAACCATCCATGCTAACCCAGTCAGCCCTTAACCCTGTTCTGAATGTGGCTTCCTACTTCCACAGATACAAACTGTGTTTCCCCCCAGGGAAAAAGCACCGTGACCAGACACCAGGAATCTCCATGCCATTCTACCCAAAAGAGGAAGAGGTGTTGTGAAGGTTTGGGAGTTCCCCGCCCCCCCACACTTTGTAAAATGACCCAGACTAGCACTCAGTCAGCTGGAAGTTAAGTGATGAAGCTCTATTTACAGCTTTGCACAATGTACAGCAGATATTTACACTATATACAGAATAGTTACAGAAATATACAAATAAAAGGTAATACAGCAACACAACTCCCCTCCCAGAAATCAGAGACCCCAGGAGGGGCTCCCAACCACCCTTCCACCTTCTCCCCACCCCTGTACCTTACCCCAAGGTTTGCCTTACGTGCAAGGTAAATTAGGAGGATCGGCCAAAGTGGGTTACAAGAAAAGTGGTTAGTGAGGATTAATCAGCAGAGGAACCGGAGCCCAGAAGCTGCTAGATCGCCCCAGCAGCTGCTGTTTCCAGCAAGCAACAGACAGAGACTGACTTATCTACTGTTTTGGTTAGTGTTCCCAAACAATTCTCCAGCAAGCGTATGAGTGAAGTAGACATCATGATGTTTTCCTTTCACAGCCTATAGTATAATTTTCTCTATTAAAATATTCCAATTAGCCTCAAACCAGAACAGAGGTTCATACAGCAGTGAGCTCTGTTAAAGCATCACCATTCAGGGTTTTGTCCCATTGCACTTCCTTCCCTCACACAGATCCCTGTGAACACTTGTTCTGGGCCAGGGGTCAGCTGTGGAGGAGCAAAGCATTTCATTACCCTGGGAGGCTTAGAAATAGCTGCTAGTAATGCTGTGTAATTACTCTTTCAGAGGACCCAGCAGGGCACTGTTCAGACACAGGTTCTGGGTTTATGGATTCAAGGTTTCGTTTTCCTGTAGAATCCCTGGATGGGCTGGAACAGAAGGCTTCTTCTAAACATTCTCACTTGTATTAGCAGAGAGAAGAGGATCTTTTTTTGTCTGTTTTCGCTTGTTTAGATTGTAGGATTCAAGAGCTCTGGGTTTGACATCTGGCCTTTTGGTGCTAATATCATCACTGTGAAAGAAGGCATTTGCATGAACACATATATGATGTACACACCCAGACAAAGATTTTAGTGTGGCTTCCCAAGGCAAAAGCAATCCCTACTAAGCATCCTTGCTGGGGAGCATGCTGTGACTTGAGCCCAACACAGAAGCAGAAAGGGAAAGAACAACTTTTAGAGGGGTAACAGTGGACACTGCTGCTCCCAAAGTAGCCTTTGTCCTGGAGAGATGCCTGCACCCTTACTTGAGTGCCTTGAACAGAAAGTCAAGTAGCGAGTGTACACCTTCACACTCTCAAAATTGCAAGGTGGACTACAAGAGCTAGGTCTTTCTCCATCATCCTCAAAACACAACTGAAAGTGTTTTTTCTTATGCCAGCTACTGTAGAGCACAGGTCCTGGGTCCTGTTTTTGCTGGGTTTAGGCTGTAGAAATCTTCTTTATCGTCATTCATGCTACATATAATTTGAAGTTCCTTTTAGCAACTATAGGTTAATTCTCTGTCCTCTAAACTTAGATGCAAACACTCTTTTACTCACATAGTCACTAAATTATATCACTTAATAGGTTCTCTTTGCCTCTACCACATTTCCATAGCTTGTACTTTAATCTTCCTTTGATCCTGAATACCAGAGAGATTTATGTATAATTTATTCTTACGTTGTTGTACTTGTTTAATCTTTCATTTTCAGTAGGATTCATTTTCAAACAAGAGCACTTGTTACGGGTCCAGATTATTGTTGACAGTTGGGACCTACCTGCTCTTTCTAAGACAAGTTTCTGTTACTGTGTTTTATCTTTATCAGTTTCCTCTCAACATGTATTTAATTCGAGAGCTCCGAACAATTCAGCCTAACTCCTTTTTGCCTTCAGATGGAGACTGTAGTTTTTCCTTTCTTTGACATGTACTTGATTAGACCTTCTTGCTCTGAAAGCAAAAAATATTACATCCATTTTTCCATCACAAGCAGTTTGCTGGTTATCTGTAACACCAGCTCCATCCCTTTTGCCTCTGCTTTGATGAATGAATGAAGGCTCCTTTTCTCTCCCTCTTTTTTTTTTTTTAATTTTTTTTTTTATTCTTGGAGCACATAATCAACAAATTTGGTACTTTAGAAGTGCCCTCATCCAGGTGGGTTTGACAGATGACAATGTGAGTCTAAAGCCATCTCTTGCAGAGGTATCCACATTAAAGCCTCCAGATTCCCTCACAGTTGAACAGATTAGTGAAGGAACCAATTTGTTCCCCTGAGAGGATCATTTCCATCTGCCCACTTTATTCTTCAAAACAGAAGAAGGAAGAACAGCAGCTGGCCAGTCCTCATGTGATGCTGTCCAGATAACTCAGTAAGGATGCCACAGAAGAAGGTGATCCATGAGGGAAGTTTCCCAGAATGCATTTTGGATCAAAGAAAAGAAGTTGCCTTTAGGAAGAAGCTGTGGTAACTGAAGCAAAATTAAAAAAACCCTCCTCAACTGAAATGAAGACAGCCCACACATTTTAAAACTACATCAGTTCCTAAAATGCCTTGGATTCACTTTGAAATCTGAGATAAGCCCAGATTTTTACATCAAAATAAGGCTTGTATGTATAAAAAAATAATAAAAGGAAAGAAGGAAGGAAGGAAGGAAGGAAGGGAAAGCAAAGCTTCTAATTGACTTAAAAGCAAATAATTTGTTAATATTATGTCCAGTGGTCCAAGATCTGGTGAAGAGACACCCTGCAGATAGATGGTCTTACACTGGAGAATGACCCTGAAAATCATGGTGCTGCTCCCCCAGGTCACACACTCAGTCCTGGAAAACTGAGGCAGGGCCATCAGTGCAGCCCTGGGCACTGAACCGCAGCTTTCTCAGGCAGTGCCAGTCCTGAACAGTGAATGGAGGTCCCTTTTAGAGTCACTCAGCACTCCAAACCACTGGCTTGACTGCATGGTAAAGAATCGGCACTGCCAGGTCTCTTGGTGGCTGCTTGTTGCCTTTCTGATGCAGAGCCAGTATAAATACAGCATGGCAAAACGGAACTCCTGGCAATCTCGAGGTCCCAGTGAATCTGCCTTCAACAGCCTTGATGAGGCAAGATATAAGAAATATTGGGAGGGATGTTTGTGAAAAATTTAAAAGCAGAGACTCTCAGGAAAAAGAAGCTGTCAGAGTGAAGCTAAGATGAAGGGAGAATATCAGTAATTTAAGAAAACAAGCAGTACAAAACTCTGAGTTTACTTCCTTTGCATAGAATCTGGTTTTATTGTAAATGAAAAAACCAGNTTTTTCCTTAAAAAAAAAAAAAAAAAAAAAAAAAAAAAATCTGCATTGTAATGGTGCCAAGAGGAAAAAATATGGGAGAAAAATGTCCATCTCATGTCTCATTAAAGTAGATTTAATCTCATCTCAGACCACGGATGCTAAAATGATTTCATCATAATTGTATTGTTATGGAATGACTGTTCCACGTAACCTTCACTCTAAATTTCTCGGTGTTATAATGTTTGATTATGAGGGGATGGAGGTTCAGCATTAATTTTTCCATTCAGCTTTGAAGAGGTGTAAGTAGGTAACAGAAAAAGGGATGTCTAATGGCAATACGTGCAACTTTTGTAAATTTGGAGACATTTTAAAAAGCAATTTGGTACAAGACTGGATGTTTTATAGCCCTTTATTCTTCTATTTTGTTTTCCAAAGTTAAAAGAAGGAAAAACCCAATCTTGCTTTTTAGAACTGCACTCCAGCTCATCTGAGCTGCTGCAAAGCCTGCTGGGTTGTCTCTGAGGGTCCAGAGTGAGCTGACTGGAAAAGTCTAACGTGGCTCTCATCCATACTGAAATTAAGGCTTCAGAGTCTGTTTGCCATCCAGCTGCAGACTCTGGAAAGGCTTACGAGCTCTCACAATGCAGATTTTTATCCAAAACAGAAGGGCAGCACTCTAGGCCACAGCAGTTCCAACAGCAAGTGGGAGGTGAGGTATCACCTTCCTCTTCTCCTGTCACTGAGGAACACAAGGGGCTCACAGCACTACAGCGCAGTTGGCATAACCTGAACTTCTTGTGCGTCTCCAGCTTGCTTAAGGCTGCACTAGGTTAGGATTGTCCCTGAAGAGGTATTGCAGCTCCTTCCCCGAATTGCATATCAGAACATCAGAGAGAAATCTGGAGATAACCAGGGAGCTAAAGGGCATTCAGCTGTGTTCCTCATTATCTGAGCTTACAGGGGGAGGCCAAAGCTTACAAGACTCTCCATGCATAATTATGTTGTTCTGTCAGCAGTAAAACCAATTAAATCTGGATTCCTATAGATTTGCCTCTGAAGTCATGCACATGCCTCTCACAGAAAGACAGATATCCTCCTACATCACCTTCAACACTGAACCTCCTTCCTGAAGGTCTCCCCTGACCATTTCTGCATCCTCCACACTTCTCTTCCTTGGACCTGCAACAGTGATGCTCCAGTCTCATATCACGTGCAAACATGTTTAACATGTATACCATGCATGGTAGCCAGGTGGCTTTGCAGCAGCCTGTGTGGGTATTGATTCAGCTCACTATCACCAGTGCAGTCTCTGGTTTTTAGGAAACTTTAAGGAATTTCTTAGCCTGAAGACCTTTAGCTCCCTGACAAAGTTTGTTGACATTGGCCAACAGATTGAGAAGCTGTGGGGAAAGTCAAGTGGCACAGAAATACAGACTGCACAGTGGCAGGAGCTTCACAGTCTTCAGGCCTCAGGCTTATAACCAAATTATCAAAGAGAAAAATCAACCTTGTCCCCAGGATATGTGACTTGGACAGGAGGCTGGAGGGTCTGATCACGCCACAAATGAAGGAGAGGGAATGCATCCAGCTTCATCATGAAGCGGCCGGGTGGGCTCATACATTCCAAAAGAGGCTTTGTACTGCCCTTTATCCCTTCGTGCTGGTAAAACCCTGTAACCAGCAGCAGTTTGGAGTGTTACACAATAAACGCTCAAAATGGTGACAGAAGGAGAACAGCTTGATCAGAGCCTGCTGCTGCCACTAATCTGCCTGCCACAACTTCTGTTGTTGCTATTTTGGCTGCTGCTTCTTCCATATTATCTCTTGCAGTTTGTCCAAGAAAGCTGGGCTATTGATCCTAAACTCAGATGTACCGAACTCAAGCAAAGCAGGAAGGTGGAAGCACAACATTCAAATGGAAAAAAAGTCTATGCCCAGATACCTGTTTGAGTTGCTGCTATTCATGAGAGTCCAGATCCCCAGTGCCACAACCTGACATAGTTCATGCACAGCTAAACAAAATAAGTTCCAGGCCTCAGGGAGCCTTGTAGGGGGAGCAGAGGTCATTCCTTCTGTTGATCTTTTGAGTAGACACTTTGCAATTCCAGGAGAAATTTTGTACCTTAAAGTTAGGCCCTGTTCTGGCTTTCAAACACAAAGGGCCACGAGGATGATCAGAGGGCTGGAGCAGCTCTCCTATGAGGACAGACTGAGAGAGTTGGGGCTCTGCAGTCTGGAGAAGAGAAGGCTTCCAGGAGACCTGATAGTAGCCTTCCAGTATCTGAAGGGGGCCTACAGGAAGGCTGGGGAGGGACTATTTACAAGGTCTTGTAATGACAGGACAAGGGGTAATGGGTTTAAAC